>JAPMOR010047230.1:0-22115 GCA_026543865.1 Argiope aurantia | reverse complement strand
GTTCGAATCTGCTTCAATTTTTATTTATTCATTTGTAGTGAAAACTATTCAAACCAAACAACAACATTTAATTTAAACTCTATTTTAATTTATTCTTTTTTGAAGTATGTTATTTCCTTCATTACATTTTTCTTAAGTATTGATTTTATTTAAAGAAGACTCATCGCCATTATTATTTAATAATCTATTAGGGAAAACCTATTTCTCGACATCTGAGTAGTCATGATGGGGAAATCCAGCTCTACTTACTTTTCGGTGAATTCTTTAAACACTGATTCTAATAAAAGTTGAGATATAATGATAAAGCAGGCACCTAAGAAGTAGGTGTCTATCTCATTAAGTTTTCAATTTTCTGGCACGCCGAACTCTTAAAAAGGAAGTGCAGTTAATTACTTATTTGCTGATTAAGAAAGATTTTTTAATACTAAAAATTACCTCTAGATGGCAGCTCGAGCAATATAGCTTTTTGGTGTAGTCTGTACTGTGTGAGAAAAAGATAAAGGATACACCTACACCAGAACCCAAAATCTGCGTCCACTATCGGTTAAAAAGAAATTCGTTAGTTGAATCCATAAATAAGAGAAAAGCAACATAAAATAAACAATGGACAACACTCAAAAATAATGGTTATTTGATAGGTTTTCTCGAATAGTTTCGCATCATCACAGTTCTCTTATTTAAAAGGAAGAATCTGCCAAAAGTTTGTGCTATCACAGTTGTGGCCAGGGTCGGATGAAGCCCCGTGGGATTAATACGCAATGCTAATTTTGAAGTTCCTTGTAAAAACCAGATTTTTTATTGCTTTTATTTAATATCTATACAAGCAGTTTTCAAATAATAAAATACTGTGACAAAATACATAGATAAAATATTTTATTGAGAGTTATCTTCAATACGGCTGTTTTTAGTGTTAAAAATATGATTTAAATTTAAAAGTAATTTTCAATAAGACGGTAAAAAAAAATAAACTCAATTTAAATGCTTTTATACAAAATTTGCCTGGGATGTTTCATACTTCTTGCGTACAGCCGACCACCCCGCCACCACTGAACGTAGCAGTACCGACAGGATTTGTTGTGGCCGACTTGGCTGTTTCATACTGATTTATTTTTCAGCAAATAAAAGAATGAAAAAAAATCCTTTAAAAATTATGTTCTGGAAATTAAACGATAGTTGATTACAATTTGAATAAGTTCAAGTAACTAATTTGGATGATTTGAATACTTTTAGTATAATTTGAAGTCTAATAGTTCTAATTTAAAAAAATCAACCAGGGCCTTGATGACCTATATCACACCAAATTTGAATGGTTTTCAGGTAGTTGCTTTCTTAGCTTATTTTATAATCTTGTTCTTAATTTTGGTGATTCAAAAATACATATAAGAGAGTTTAATTAGAGTCACAATTCATACTTTAAAATCAACTGTTATTGAAACATCACAGTAGTATAGAGTGATGTGGACAAGAAAAGTATACATGACTTGAGGATCAATCTTGGGATGGGGTGCCGCAAAGACAATCTTCTTTTAATTATTTTAAGTTTTTGAAACCTAAAGTCGACGAAAGGAACCGAAGAGGGGAAGCATAAATGTTATGTCCCAGTTGTCATTTCCCCTCCTAGCTTACTGATATATTAAATGTAAAAATAAGAAAATAGGACAACTGAGAAATGATTCAAAAGAGTGTTTTTAAAAAAATAATTCTCAAGAATATCTCATAAATATTAAATTTAAATTTTATTCTCAAATAGCCTTAAAATGCAATTTGGAAATAACATAACGCTACTTTTAATATAAAAGCCTTTAAATTAAAAATCTATAAATTTACAAGGATTGCTATGATCCGTAAGAAAAATATATATTAACATTGCTAACAAAACGCGCATATGTGTGATTGTACATATATATCACAAAGAATTCATTTTAATCAACACAAAGCAAATGAATTCTAGTTGCTGAAAATTCTAAAAAAAATTTGAAGAAATTAAATTATAACACACTGATTATGAGACGATGATAGCCATTGATCTACTCTTTGGATTGCTAAAGTTAATTAAAAAATCATTTAAATTTCTTCATAATTCGTTTACCCTATCATTTTAAATTAAGTATAATTCTTAAAATCTGTTATGAAATACACATACGAATTCGTAAAACCAATTCTGAAGGCTATCTATTAAAGGTAAATAGGAAATTATTTGTGATAGTTTTAAAAATAATTTTCCATGCTTCATATGCATAAGGCTTCTAGATGATAAAACTCTAAAAAATTACCCACCCACTTCTGGGTTTTTTGGGGGGGGGATATGCTTACGAAGACGATTTAAATATTGTGCTTCTTGCCGCAGTCTATCGTCTAAAATTAGTCTTCATTCTGTTTTTAACCCTTTTAATCGTTATGTCTGTTTTCATATGGGCATTAAATTAACGCTATTTCTTCTCAAATTTATATGCTGAAATGAAATCCTTCAAAGACGCTATAATTCGCTATAATTCGATTACACATATTACTATATTACACTATTTAAATTCAAGAAAAATCTCTAGAAGCTCTGAGTGACATTTTTCGATATCGCAATTTTATACAACTATTTTTCTTATCAGAAATCGATCTAGGGAAGTTCATTTTTCATCCAGAGTGAGTTACAGTGATTAATATAAAATATAAGCAATCTGAAAAAATGCAAGCAAGTTAATGAGTAAATATTTCATACAAAAAGGCAACTTAATTCATAATTTAAGCAAAACTCCATATAAGAGCGAAAACTTGATTTAATTCAATAAAGAAAGAAGCGCAAAAATACGTTGGCTGAAATATATTCGTGTTATTTTACATTTGTATGGTAGCAAACAGAATAATGGTGAAAAACCTCACTAAAAATTTTAGAACAAAATGTTTGAATGAAAAATGTTTGAGCCATTATCATTTTTTGTTTAAAGAATAATTACTCAAGTGCAAAAAACAGTTATAATAAACCTAATTTTATTAGTGCACTAAAAAGTAGAATTTCTTATTTAAATATTTTGCATTTACACTGTATATCTTTTATTAATTTTTTAAAGTTTAAATATTTTCTACTTTTTAATCTTTTGGTTTCTTAAAATAACTTGTCTCATATTCACAACCAGATGGTGCCATTCATATGAAATCAAAACTAAGTTAAATTAATCGATAGATTACTAAATGAAAATTGAAAACATTAAAATAATGTTATGTCATCAAGGATATGCTAGTGCTCAAGATTTCAAAACTCTAGAGCACTTGGAAGAGAGTGAACAATCAATTACGATTCCATTTTTGCAAGTATGAAACAAGTTGAACTAAATAAAAGTGTATAAAAGAACCGATATGAACTAGTAGCGAGCGCTTTAAATTTAACCAACTTATTGATTTATTTTTTAGTAATTATCTTTAAAGCACGGAAGCTAAGGGATTGTTGGGCGAGATGAGGTGATCTGTCGAAGGCTCAAAATTACGATGCTCGTTGCAATATAATCTTGTTTATTTTTCTAAACATTTACAAGATCTATCAGCTCGTTAAAAAATGAGAAAAATTAAAATGGAACCAATTAATGCAAGAGCGTAAATCATTTAATTGTGCGATTAATTTTATTGCACGATGTTTTATGGAGACTGCATGAACAGCATCTTTTTCCTCCTGCAAAATGTGCAATGGATTGAATAATTAAATCGGCTTGGTGCTTATGAGGTGTTTCACGTGATTATGATTTGATTCAGATTAGATCGAAATATTTTCGGTTCAAATTCTTCCATCAATAGCTGATAATTTCAAAATCGAATTGAATTAATTATTTTTTGCAACTGCACGGCATTATCTCTAGAAATAAGTTTCTAAGGAAACCCATCATCGCATTAGACATTATTAAAAATAAAACTATAAGTTTATTCCAAAGTTTAGCTAATGTTCAAATTTGTACTTTAAATTAATTTTGTCAGTAAAATGTTTAATTGAAATAAAATAATAAATTATATCTATTTAGCTTTGATTGATATGTTCAAATTTGAGTTTAATGATGCAGTTTTTAAATTGTAATAGTGTGTCTTCTACTGGGATAAGATTAGTTTTTTTAATATTATGTTATTCAAAGTTTATGCAAAAAAATTGATAAAATCATTGTTTTAGTAATCAGTTAGTAATCAACTATGGTCTACAACGTAAAAAGTTTGGTTATAAAAATACCATGCGTGAAATAAAGGCCAAGAGTGAAACATTGTAAATGACGAAATATTGGCATACTGCAAAACATTGTTCACACTTCCTGCAGAAAGTTCACGTAAGTGTACACTTCTAGCACTACTTTAGAAGGACGACTAGACAGTTTTTTTTATCGCATTATAAACCACTGTTTATTTTACATTTTAAATCGAAAAATGACGTTCAAAATTTTTGGCACTTACTTAGTTTATCACACTTAGTTTTCAAATATGTACTTTTCTTTATAATATAATCGGTAACACTAATTTTAATAAAATATATAAATCAAAATTAATCAAAACCAGTTAATATTTTTAAAGAAAATCTTTATAATTACATGTTTTGCTGTGACTTATTTGGCGATGCTTAATTTATATTTCTGAAAATCCAAAACATTTTAGGGGGCAAACAATTTTGATATTTACCTAGATAATTCGAGTTGAAATTTGCAAATAAATTGATTACGTTTTTTACAATATTCAAAAGTATATCATATCTAATACTGAAACAGAAAAATCCTACATATCGAAATTGACTAAATTGTTCTTTTGCTGCATATGAGCTTTATTCATTTATTTCCCTTTAACGTTAGGCCTGTAATTCAAAACCTTATATGCAAAGGATAATGAGTTTATCACTCTTATCTGCAAGAGCTCCTACGCTATTTATATTTATTTTTGTTTCTGGAGTTTCACTGACTGACTTTTATTAAAATAGATTACACTAGAGCCATTGCATTAGACTTCAGTCAGGCTGTTTTTCCCCATATGGGTATTAGCTATTTCCTTGAATCCTATATAAAAAAATAGTGAAACCATTTCAACACGAACCCACATCTTAGTTGACGGAGAAGTCTTCTTGCATAGAAGGTTTGAGGTGAAGAGTGGAGTCACGCTGGAAATTTTGAATCTTAAATTATGAGGATCTTATTCGGAGGTTTTGAAATACGCAAACATTTTCGAATATAAATGGAAAATCAATGTTTAAAAACCTTTGGAAAAATCATTTTTTTAAGATATTTCCCAATGGAAATCAAGAAATTATGATTGGAGTACTTCAAAAATATGATTTAGTAACAATTAGTTCTGGCTGTCAGGTGTACTGCATTTTGCACTTTGGTGGTCTCAGATATGGGGACGAATATTTCCAGGTTCGAGACCCAATTCCATCAAATGACACCTGTTTAAACAAATTTATATTAATTAAATCTGTTAGGCCACCAGTTTCCCGCCGGTGTGGCGTGGAAATTTCGAAAGGAGATGAAGATTCAGGTCTCGGTTTAGTCATGTGACCTAGAATCAAAATTATGAGGTCACCCAAAATATTCTTCTTGTTGTTCCCAAAAGAGAAAATAATACAATTAAGCTAAAAATGTATTTTTCGAGCTTTTCTTAAACGCTCAGTAGTATACAACTAATAGTCTCTTTATTATATAAATCTAAAATCTAGCACTTTGTATAATTTTCTCATTTATTTGTGATGTTTTTTTCCCTCAAGTGACTGATATTTTGAAGATAATTTTTTACTATGTTGTACCATACCAAGGTATTAAAAGATCCATGTTTAGAAGCATTTATACAATTTAAAAATACCTAAAGAGCGATACTGTATAAATCGTAAATTCCAGAAAATATTTTAAAATACATTTTTTACTTTCTTATCTAACAATATAATAGATTGAAATAATTATTACATTAAATAATTTCTAATGAGGCATTTCGAATTCCAAATCAGAAAAGTTATTCCTTTGCAAGCTTAGAAATATTCTCCAAGTTCGTAATTTTGGATCGTATTATAAAAAAAACCCCCATAAAAATGAATATTATGAAATATTTCTCGCGGGAATGAGTTGAAATTTCGTAAACCTGCTTTATTTATTTCTATTAAAACTTATCACTGTTTTATTAAAATAAAATGCAGCATTAATATTGATTAATTAATCAAATACTAAAAATAATTACAATATCAAGAATAATTAAGGATTATATGTAGACTACTTCATAAAACTACAACAAAAATAATCTAGGTCATTGAATATGCTATTTTTCAAGGTAATAGCCTGTAACTTGAATTTAACATCAGAAACAAAATTTTATTTGTTCATGATTTCTTAACTGAATGACCTAGAATGAAGAAATTTGACATTCACTCATAAATTTTAGAGGCTAATTCAGGAGTTTTGCTGCCCCGGGCAGTGTACGTTATGAAATTCCTCTTTTAATAATGGTCAATTTAGTTTCCAATTTCAATAAATTTTTAACTTTATCAATACACTTAGGAGTTTTAGATTATGTTTTTTATTACAGTAAATTTGTGAATTTATATATATTTTTATTTATTCATTTTTACTTTCCTGGAAAAACGATTAAAGTAATTAAGTTCTTGAAAAATTACCATTAATTATAAGTTAATTATTTCCTTGCTTTAAAATAAAAGCATTTAATTACTGCGAAAGATTTTGAGGAAATAATAAACTTTAAACAAATTTAACATTAAAAAATTATTATTTTATAGAACTTGTCAAGAGGAATATAGCAAAATTAATAATAAAGGAATAATTAATGTTCCAGAATATTATAAAAAATTAACTATACTTAAAAATTATATCAATAATTCAATGTAAGAATTAATAATTCAATGTAAAAATTAATAATTCAATGTAAGAATTAATGTTTTATAATTCATCATAACATTTTTTATCAACATGCCTGTGGCCCTACAACTATCTAGAAAAAATTCAATGTAAGAATTACTGTTTTATAATTCATCATAACATTTTTTATCAACATGCCTGTGGCTCTATAACTATCTAGAAAAAATATCCACCACAGATAAATTTTAATTCATGTTGAAATTTTGCGCCAAAGAAAGAGAAACTGGGTTTGGAAATTTTGAAGTTAATACATATTTCAATTATGTAAACGATATCTTAAGAAAAGTTTAGTAAGATTAATTGTTAGAGGACCTCGCGTCTATTCGAATAGTGCATGCTGCTTAAATGCCCGATGAATTACAATAATGTTTTATAATAATTAATTTCCCACAAAGATTTTGAGTCGCAATGTCTGCGTGATAAGGTATTGGCTAGAGAATTACAGGATCGAGAGTTAGATTCCTTTGGAGATCCCCTGTGGAAGCAGGACTGATGCATGTTAAATAAGCCGTCTAGCCACGCTCTCATTAGAGCGGTATGGAAGCTTAAAAAGTGGAATGCTGGCTCAACTGCCAACCTCATGATCTGAACAATGTTTTAAAACTGTTTACTTTTATATCTCTTACTCAAATTAAACTTACAACTTCATCAAAATTGTCATTTGCCAGTAATGAATGTATACCACTTATTAATTAAACAATAAATCAGAATTGCGTAATTCTGAACCACGATTAGAGGACGAAGACGGCAATCTAAAAATGTTCGCTGAGTGAATTAAACATTTGATAAAAATATTAATCTTACCCTTTTTCTCAATGTATGACCTTAAAGATTAAGAAGATGACATAATGCAAAGTTTTTTTTTTAAACTTTACACATCCATAAATAAATATATATATATTTTTTCATTTTAACCTTCTCCTAAAGTTTTGAAGTATATTTATTTACCAAATATCTTTCTATAACGAAATAAATAATTGTATTATAGATAATTTAAAAAAATTTTTACGTGCTATTTTAAGTAGTATGCAAAGATAAATTACTGTAAACATAAAAAAATTCATTCTTCGAGATTTTGATAATTCTTTATGCTTTAGATCTTCCCGAATCCAATTTTTTTTGGAATCATGGAAATATGAGTAAAAAATAACCCCAAACGCAACAAGCTAGAGAGGTGAAATCTGATGTACAGTCGTAACACGAAAGTTGTAGATTTCTGTTAAATTGTACATGCCATCTGATTGCAGGAAGTCTATCTTCCGAGCGCATGTTAACACAATAACTCTGAAATGCAGCAAGTTAGATGAATCTTAATATATTACTTTACCACTAGAATTGTAAATCCGTTTCGATTTTTTGACCAGATCCATCATCGAATTGGTTGCCTATCGGACTGTAAATTAGGGCGTAAACGAATAAGATTACTCACAAGCGCAACAAACCCCGTAAATGAAATAGGGCATGTCGCCTGGATTCTAAAATTGTATATTTGTACCAAGTTTGAAAGGTAGACGCGATAGTTGGTGATAATATCTCGGCTTTGAAGTCCAAGGGTTGTTGGTTCGAAACCCAATTCCACCAGAGAATCGCCACAAATGTGGCTTGGTGCATTTTAAATGGTCAAATTTCAAGCGCCCACATCGTCTGAAATATTTCGAATTTTCAAAAGTTGTCTCAAAATAACCCTCGTTTAAAAGCAAGACATAACTATATAAAAAACCAATTTGGAGCCAAGAGAACAAAGCAATAAGAAAACATATAGTTGACTTCGTTCATTACATTAAGAAGAATAATTGAAAAGATTTACTAATGTGCAACTTACGCAAAAGTGAAGGCGGGGAACATTCCGTCTTTTTTTCTTTCTCGTGTACGAAGTATACAAAGAGAAAGTATTGTAATCATCAAAATATAAAACTCGAGGTTTTGATGAACTCGAGTCTTCAAACCACCCTGAATATGTCTTCTCTCTTTTTTTCAGACATGTGACTTAAAATTGCTTTGAGCTGGACGGATGAAATTTGGTATATGATCTTTACAACTATTTTGTAGATTTCTATCAAATGTATAGGAAATCTATTCGGAGGAAGTATGCAAATCCAGTAGTACGAATACAAGGGAATATGACAACTATTAAATGTAAAGAGTGAGAAAGTCAAATTTGGTATGCTGGTTAATCATCTACAAAGCAGATACGTATCAAATCTGGAACCAAAATCTGTCAAAAAGTTGATCGTCTGTCAGTCTGTGCTTTCTCATGAAATCCACCGCGATAACTCAAAAAATGCAATGATTTAAATAAATGAAATTTGAGATGTAATCTAGCGACTACCATTGTAGTTCTATCTCAAATTTTGATTTCAATTAATAGGAAAAAACAAGCATCTAAAATACATATTCTATTTTCTGGTAGTTATGTATTAACTGCATGTCAGCGATTAATCGCCAAAAATGGTAATATTTAAGCCAAAGGCCGGTCTTCCTTAACGGTTCCTCGCCAGTGAGATACAGTTAATACAGAGTGCAGGTTTTCTTCACTGCATTTACGAAATACATAACTCTAAAATGTGAAAATAAGAATCTGAGCACTGGTGGCGTTCAGGGATTTGCTAACAATCCACAATTTCATGCTGAGGCAAGGGGAATATTCGAGAATATGCGAGAAAGTTCCGGGTGCTCACTCCCTATGGTTATTAACTGTATCTTAAAGTTCGCTAATAATATTAGATTTTATCTTCCTTATACGTCTCCACAATAGCATTTACTTAAAAAAAATGAAATACTCATTCATGGGAATATTATAAACAAATTCGATCGTGAGGAAAAGTAATTCTTACAGTTTCTGATGTAAGATTTTTATGTAACTTTTTTTCCCTTCCTCTCATAAGAATAAGATCATAAAAATTTCCTGTCGATAAGACAATAATTCAACAGCCTAATAAATAAAAGGATTGTTTTTCATTTTTCTTATTAGCTTTGCCTAATCAAAAATTGCGAGGTCGCAAACAGCAACCACTGTCTCATGATGATCAGTTAGGTGGTTTTATCAAGATAATGCTCGCAAGATGATTTCTCATTTGGCGAGTCCTTTTTTTGCGCCGTTTTATCTTGGATGTCCCATCTCTCTACCCATCTCAAAGGAAATAAAATTCCTCGCCAACATGAGTGCCTAGTTCATTTTCAGTGATAAACACGTGTCGACGACCTGGCTCTTCGCCAAAGAGGAGTAGTTTGTGTCGCCTTGCTTTCGTTTTCAGCCGTAAAAATATGCTTCAATGTGTTGAATTACAACCGATTCTGAAGACTTGGGAAGATTCGTTCATAACATTGAAAAACACGAGGTATGTGAATTTTTCATTTCGACACTTAATGAT
The DNA here is from genome assembly GCA_026543865.1 of Argiope aurantia. NCBI lineage: Eukaryota > Metazoa > Arthropoda > Arachnida > Araneae > Araneidae > Argiope > Argiope aurantia. The sequence goes on along the minus strand of JAPMOR010047230.1, from coordinate 11,875 downwards.
GTTTTAAGTATTCTTATTTTTTGAATGGTTAATCTGAAAAGTTTATTTAATTTAGCAGATGAATTCATATGTTTATTAAAATTTCTAAATTATAGCGAGAAATTAAAATATGATAATGAATTTAGAATTTTCAGTTATTGTTATTGTCAATATTTACAATACCGGTGTCGGAGATACTGTAATATAGTTTCATAATTGTGAATGATTTTATGTAAATATTGTAATTTGGTTGAATAATTAATTTGATTGAGACAACCGGCTTTAATGTTGCATAACAGTTATTTACTTTATGCGATGATTTTCAAAACTTTCGATAATTTTATTGTAAAACAAATATATATATATATTCTGCCGATTTTGGCAAATTAATAAATTAACGGAAAATTCTTCAAAAGTGATGCTATACTACATCCTTAGTAAAATAATATGAACCTAATATTGTGGGAAGTTTAGATGCAAATAATAGTTTATGTATTTAAGATTAAATAATAAGACTTAAGTAATTCACAGTGATTGCACTAAATGATACAGAAAATCCCGCACTTTTTGTTTTGCAATTTTTCTTCATTGTAAACGATACTTCCATGAATTTTCTTTTGAAAATACTTTAAAACTTATTGATATTACATATAATGTTTGCGGAGATAGAAATTTATTTATACATTTATCAACATGTATTCTTTTCATATTAACAAATGCTGTCAACACCAATATTGATTGCGCAATTTCCCGTAACTCTTGTTTTTGGCAGATGGAAAGATGTTACTACAAAAAAAGAATGTTTCGGAATTCGGAAGATACGAGTTGAAAATTTATTTCCTATTATGAATAATTATATTAGCATTCAGACACATTACTTGTCTACATAAATTCTATAGCAGTTGTTGGTATGGGAAACGGTTACCTGTAATATAGCGATTTACTAAGCTTTGTGCAGCAGGAAACATGCCGGCATAAAATGAATTGTCATTGAATGCTCAGATTGTTGTTGAGCACTTTTTTTTAAATGTTTTGATCAAATTATTGAATAGTTTTTAAATATGCAATGTTTGTGTTAACTCTCCATATATTTATACAACGACTTGTGTGGATTGGAAGTTATATTCTTCTGCATCGCGAAATTTAAAGTTGTTAGTGTGTCTTTTTACTATTATAGCGTGGCTTATAACTAACTGACAGATAGCTTTATTTCAAAAATATTTGGTCTTATTTGTAAACGTTGCATCTAAATAATTATTTAAAAAATTTGAAATTAAAGTTAAGACATTAATACAAGAAAAGAATCATTAAGTGACAATCATGCAAATTTCGTCATTGAAAGAATTTAGATGTGAATTTGTGGATTCGGAAATGTTGTACGAATTACTAAAATTGAAAGCAGATCGTGAAATTTAGCTGAATTGATTTACTGAATCTTTAAACGTATTTTTTTAAAATTAGAAAAGTGAAAAATTATTTCGCTTAAGTGTATTGTAATGATATTTTTATTTTTATAACATCAATCAAATTAACGATTATCTCTTCAAGACTGTTACAGTTTTAAAAAAATGTTCCAAAATAATCTTGTACCTACGGCAATGTAAAAATTCGAAAATCAATTCAGTAGTCAAAAGCCAATTTTATAGGATATGTGTTCCTCCTTTCAGATAATCTAATAAAAAAGATTGATAAATTAATTGATCATCTACTAGATTATAGAAATAATTTGTTATAGTTTCACTAATTTTTTAGAATTTAAATTTGTCCGATTCAAAATATATATATCTTGAACTCTAGTAAGATTTAAGAAATCGAAAAACATCCTGCTAATCTTTATCTTTGCTACTAAAATATTTTTCATGTCATTGCACTTTAAAAAATTTTTTAAACAATTATTATAGACTTTTTATCATCTCCAGTGCATTATTAATCCACAATTAAATACGAATCCACATACACGAAGTTTGGAGTAGTGCGGTAATAAAATGTTTAGATTTAATTTTTAAATCATTCTGGAGTAATAATGAAATGTATTTAAGCATCATCAGAATGTAAGAAAAGATTTTTTTTAATCGGTATTTTCACAAGTTTCTTTTCAACTTTATATTCTTCGTATTTGTAAAGAAAGGATTTTTAAAATTGATTTTTCATTTAATTCTTGAAATACTAGAGTTAAATTTTATGTATGATGAACTAGATTAGAAAATATGAAGATATTTATGATATCAGTGATAATATTTTAATGTTTTCAAAACTGAAATATCCATTAAACGGTTGCTTTTAATTAAATTTGAATTACTTATGAGAGGTGACTTGTGATTATGAATTTGAAGGGAGAAATTTATAAAATAAAAGGGGTTTTAGAAACACATTTTATCAACATACTATAAAGGGAAAAAATTATTAAAATTATGGCAGGAAAATCATCATAAAAAGTTCGAAGTGCTGATTTAAGCGGCAAACGATTTGGGCACCCGATATTTGACAATATTTTAAGGAAATTAAGCCACGATGGATGCGTAACGACGGCCAAACTACAAAGCCAAAAGTAGTCAACTCGATCTTCTAAATTCCACACCACATTAATGGGAAAGATGTTAAACAGGTAAGCAGCTATTCGCAGAGGAATAGTGAAAATGTAGCTGGAGATTCTGTTAGCGTGATTCATTTTAATTATAATACTAAGCTCATAATATAGTAATTTATGTAAATTAAAATTTTTTTTATCCAATTACAGAAAGCTTTGAGTGAATACAACAGGTATTTCATACATTATCACACTGGAACTATAGTTCTACTATTCTAAAGAAATCGTTATCAGTTAGAAACTTTCTTCCAAATCAATATATTAAGACCGAAAATATTGATATATTATTGAATCAAGGATCTTTTGAAATCTTTGAAATAAATCATCTTCAAAGTATTAAACCTTTACACTAGGAACGAGTAATTAAACGTGTAATTATTCACTGAATGCAAGAGTACATTTTATTGTTTCAAGAAGTAAAAAAGAAAAAAAAATCCCCCCAAAATTTTTAATCCGTAACTTAAAACAAATCTATAACAATATTTTCTTTACAATTGAAATCAAGAAACGCCAAAATGAAGCATTTCCTAGAATGGTACTGGAGAGAAGACATAGTGCAAAGGTTTACTATAATCAATTCATATTTTTCTAACTCATGACTGTATATTTTACAAGAATACATTGCTCATTGGCTCTGTCAAACAGCACCCACTTCGGTGGCATATACACTAAGATTGGAACTAATTTGCTCTATCAAGTAAGAACCTCAATTGTCTAGAAGTAAAGTACTGACTTCGTGCCTTCGGGTTCCAAATTCGAAACAAGATTCCACAAAAGTTTCCTTATGTATGTGGTTCTGGTTCACGTTAAATCTGATGCCGTGGGTTAAATGTAAATCCAAAGTTCTCTTGCTAGTGTGGTGCTTTACCTTGGAGAAGGGCCTTCTAGTTCAGGTGCCGTTCTTGTCATCGATTTATCGCAGTCACTTGCCGAAATTCTGTTCCAAAAATAGGCATTTTTTTGCTTCAAATCGGGGAATTAATATAGCAAAATATCGTCAAGAAGTGCACATAATTTTCTTCTTTCTGACTGGTTTTATGTAGAAAGCTCTCAGATTTGGGAATGGAGGATTGCGGACCCCAAACCCAATCTTGTCAAAACTCTGGCACATGCCAAATCAATAGTCGGGAGGGTAAACGACCCTACGCCAGTGTGGCGTGGAAACACGAAGATTGAGGTGTTCGCTCACATGTCTTTCTCGTCATCCAGTCACGATTAAAAATTATGCGTTTGGAATCAAGATATTCTTGCAATGTTCAAGCGGGGGTTAATAACAGTGAACAAAACTTGACGAATTTGATCATTGTTCTGAAAAATATATAAAAATGCTTTTAAGTCCAGCACAAAACCACGGTGTCTTTATGGGAAACTTGTTAAAATCAATGCTTCGTAGGTTCAAGCTCCGATTCTATCAAAAATTCTTTTGAATTAGGAAACTATCGGTTTAAATGGTTTAAGTCACATATCCTAAAGGTTGGAGTGGTGTGGAAGTCTAGTAAAAGAAATGTTCGAATCCTCTGTTTTCATAGCTGTTTGACAAACATTCAGAACCTATCAACAGCAGCCAATAGGTTGCTTAAAAATTGATTGTTCTTAAAAAAAATCCACATCGGTCCCATTTTCAGTATTTCCATCTTCAACTCATCAATATTATACAGTTAACATAGTAAAATTTGATTGTATACTTTTATTTAATATTTTTTTGCTCTAAAAAACTCTCGAATTACTATAATTTGTGTATGAAGAGGGAACAATTTTACTTAGGGAAATATGGAACACATAATTTAAACAAGCCCTATGTTAATATTTAATGCATTCTATAACTGGATTAGCAGAGTACTTTTTTCAACCGACAGTTTTTCAGTTTTTTTTATGAAGCTTATTCAACAATAGTTTATTGACGATAATTTTTTTTTGTCTCTTCAGCTTCACATCACATGCCCGATATATCGCTTTTAATCTCATTTAATGATGCCCTCTGTTGATCCTTGGATTTCGCAATCATCCTTACTTATCAGGGAAATGTGACCTTTTAATTTAAAAATAACATAGACATATAAAACATTAACTTTTGGATTTTTCAACTTCAATTTCAGAATACTAACAGAATTAAACTTTTCAAATTATAATTTTTAGATGTTTTGGGATTTTTTTTAGCAGTTTGGGAGGACTGAACAATGTTGTTTGGCGGAAGAGCTTAATTATGGTTTGCTTCCTTAACTTCATTGCAAGTTTCATCACTCACACTTCAAGGACACAGTAAATAATTTCATTTGTATTATTCTCCAAGTAGCATTGTTCTAGTGGAATAATTATTATATCAAGATCCGAGAATCCTGTATTCGATGCAAGATTTCGGAGAAAAATCTGTCGTGTTAATTTTTTAATCACTATTTACATGAAAAGTATAAAAATGGAACAAAATAATTTGGAGTAGCAATAGATTGTTATTTATATGCAACGTAAAAGTAGTACAATGCTATTTAAATCTCTAATATTAATAGTAAACACATTAGCCCTCTTCCTAAGTCGCGGGGTACAGCAGTAGATGGCGTACTTCCCAATTACATGAATTGCTGGAATGTAACTAGTGAATTAACCTTTTGACTACTAAAGGGACATGTATGTTTCACTCGTATTTTAAATCCGTAAAATATTTCCAATTCACATTTTAAATCTAAAAATCCTTAGTCAATGGGTTAAATTTGTCAGTCAAATGTCCTCCTGCTGGTGTGTTGTGGAAGTTTGGAGAATCGGGTGTGGGGTATCAAACTCGAATGTAGTTTCATCTTTCCATGTTGTAAAATTATTGAGTCTGTCCTAAAATAGCTTTCGTTTTGCTAAAAAAAGGAATGTTTGAATAAGTAGACAAAACTGAATCAACATTTAAGCATACATTTCTTTAAAGAAAATAAATAATGCAAATACTCTGTGCCTATTAATTCTTTGACCTCCCCCCCCCCCCCCTTCTTATATTTTGACTGAATGTGGACAAAAAGGAGTTCCAAAGTTGAAAAATAGCGAATTTTAAGGATTTTCACTTATATTAGACATTTAATAGCGTTATACCACAAAATTAATTCAATGCATGTGGATGTAATAGAAAAGGGAGCAATGTGATTATTTTTCTTCAGGGAAAGCTATTATTTTATACATAAAAAATAAGATTTTTAAGAAAACTTCTGCAAAATTAACTTGTTTCCCAGATTTTTGTTGATCTTAAATTGCCTAAATAATGAAAGAATATAGTGACCATTATTAAATTGTGTGGCACTTTAAATGTTATAAACAACAGTAGTTGAAACTAATCATCAAATACTGTAGGAGTATTTTCAGTACGATAACACTTGTTAACAAACCAAAAATTTTATGGACCATGATCGCTTTCGAATATACTGGATCACGTATTCAAGGCATATTATCACTGTATATCTTCCATATATGTGAATTTAATTAAATTTAATCCATATAAGTCAAAATTATGGGTTTATGTTTGGTGTGAAAGTTTGAAAAATAAAGTGCTACATTTGTCATCTGAACATGCTTGAAAATTATAATATTTCGCTTGCAGAAGACAACCTAACAATCAACCAATCAATCAAATAAACCTTTGTATTATCAGTTGAACAAAGAGGTATTGTTTGGAGCTCATCCATTTCTTCCCAAATAAATTTCATTGCTATGATTGATTTTCGGTATAGCATCTCGTTTGAAATTTAGAAGTATACTTGTTCAAAACTTGAAGGGAATAATTTATTGACATCTGTAGAATCTCTTCAGATCGTTCTTCAAATATATATTAAATTCACCATACGAAACGAGATAAATCAACGCAATTGATGTAGTTTTTGCAGAGTAGATTTAAGCAGAAACAACTTCAGACAAACAGCCCTGAGGTCGTAAATAAAAGTATGAAAGTCAGACTGATATTTTCCGAATGTTAAATGATACGAATTGTAAAAGTATAGTGATTTTTATTTTGACTTTCTGTTATAGTTGGTTCAAAGCTGGTACGAGCAGAAAAAAATGGATATACCTGGAAATTCGAATGAAGAAAGATTACATCTAAAAATAAGTACATCAAGATGAAGCGAAAATTCTCAAAATAAGTGTTTGAAAGATTTATTTTTAGGATGTAAATTTAATAAAAAATACAATAATTATAAATAAATAGTTTTAATAAAGCAAAAATAACGAGGATTAATTTTCTTTTTAAATTATAATTATTAATTAACAATTAAAGGCATCCATTTAAGTTAGTTTATGGTTAGAACACGAGTAAACTTAATTGTGAACATTAAGAAGTTTAATAAATAAACAATGATTTAAAAACAAACTAGAAGGCTTTTGTATACAATGAAACTTCAAAATAGGTAGTACAGTTCACAGACAATGTTTTTGAAATTGAGATTTTAATTATTTTTTTGGTTGAATAAATTATATAACTACAATGTCTTCTAATGAAATAAAGACCAGAATATCTACTTATGATAATTGAAATGAACGTAATTGCTACTTATTTAAACACCATAAATAAATAAGAAATAAAAGCATTTTTTAAAATTTTTACTTTTAATTGGCTTTTATGAACAATATTTTAAGATTATGTTAGCTTGAAATGGAAGAGACCAGGGAAAAATCTGAGTTACCTACGAATCCGAATTAAATGTGTTTAAATTAATCAGATTCCACTTATAACTATGAAAGTAATTCTGCCAAGAAGATTTACATAGATTTGTTTTGGGCGAGAATAAAATTGAAACCGAACATTTTGGTAACGAACGTCAATGTCTTCATAATTTACTGAATTTCTTACTCCATTGTATTAGATTACTTGTAGACTATCAGATATCTGTGTTTTTTTTAAATTCTTGTTTACCTCACTTTATTTGCCTTTTTTTGCTTTGAAATTTAATACGATACTATCCATGAGATAATAAAGAAAAGAATCAACTAACTTGTTCTCTGGTTTATTTATATGTTGTAGAGTAAGGCTATAATTCTCGAACCCAGTAGAAAAAAACGTTATGTAATTGATAAAAATCTAATTATTGAAATCAAACTAACCCTTCATTTTGATAATGAAAAAGGACACTTCACTTTGGTTTTCCTTACTTTTAATATTGTACCTTGATCCTTTGTAGTCACTGGAGGTGATATTGTCTCGGTGTTGGAATCGAAGCGTCGCAAGTTTGAAACCTAAATCCACCAAAACTTTGTCACGTATATGAGCCTTAGTGCACGTTAAATTAGTCAACCTTCCATTGATGTGGTGCGAAGATTCGGAAAGGGGATGTAAACTTAAATGCCACCCCTGTCATCTGATCATGGTTCAAAATTAAGATGTTCTTCCGAAAATGAAAATAGCACTAATGTATTTTCGAAAAGAGGCATGAATACAGCTACAGGAAATTAGCAATAGAATCAGGAATACTGCAAAAAGGATAGATTTTAGCATGATCAGAAGAATGTTACGCAAGATATTTCGCTAAAATAGATTCTTTATATAAAATAATCTCTGCTAATTACGCATTGGAATACAGGATGATACATATCGAAAATGTGATCCACGGATGCATAAAGAGTAAATGTTGGAATCCTTTTTTTATCAACTTTCGCACCAACCGATTATGAGTATATTTCAATCGAAAATTATTCATTTTTTTCACATTTATCAATCGTCTGCTGCCTTATAAAATACGATTCGTTTATTATTGGTTAACACTTATATAAAATCTGTTAAAATACGTTGTGATACAAACCGTTATTTGCTCGAATCCAAAATAACTTCAACCCTGAGTTGTGGTTGTATATATGCGGAAACATTGATGATATTTGCGTGAAACTTCTTAATTTATACTCAATTATCACCCCTTTTTCATGCTGTATAGCCACGAGAGTATGATGATGGTTGACTGACTTTAAAGTAGATTACATTAAAGTCAGACTTAGTAGAACTTTAAGTTTAGTCTGATTTAGAGTAGAATTTTCACTGAATTTTAGCCGAAACATAACTATCCTTCAAAAGGTTATTGGTAATTCCTTGTACCGGTTGTTACTCGATAAATGAAGGTGATATTTTGTTATTAAGTAGCAACTCTGTCTAGAAAGCATCTCAATCGCATTTTTAAGGATAACATAAGAATAACTTGATTTAATTATAATTTTCGAATGTTTTTCCTTAAATCTTTTTAGATGATTGAACGAAACAGTAGAAAAATATTATTGTCAAGTAAAGAAAAAAATTCCAAGAAAAAAAATGGTTGCAAGTTTATTTTATTCAACGAGAAATTTGAAGCATTATTAAAAATTCAAAACCTGTTATTGTTCATCTTGCAGATTTTCAGTTTTAAATGGACTGCAAGTTTTTTCTCAATCTTAAAAGAAGTCTCATGTCCCTGCATCGATTTTTCTGTTATTGAGAATCGTTTTAACCCTTTTGATTTTTAGCGTTTTAAGTTTTGATTAATAAAATTAACGTTTGTGCAAATTTTAATCTTTGCGCTTTATTCTTTTTGCAGCATTTTTGCCTAGCAGCAATTTTGCCAATTATTTAAAATGTACCAAAACATTAAAATATATCTGAAAATAACAAACAAAATGCATTGGAAATGCATTTAGTAGGATGTTTTAAAAATAGCAAATATTCTATTTTCTTCTTTGGAATTAAATCTTTCCTCAGCAACCAACAAGGAAAATCTTATACTAAACCAAATTTTTTTAACCAACTCCAATCATGCACAGAACACGAATTATCATTTAAATTGCATTGGATTAAAAACTGATAATATGAGAGTTTGGGTGGTGTGATATTATCAGTACTAAGAGTTGCTCAACAAGCATTAGTTGATATCGGAACAGTGGTTTTTTTTTTTTTCGTATTATTTCCAGCGAAGATTTCAACTACTTGAAGTACAGTCATAACTATAGTTTTTTTCTTTCCCTCTTCTTTTCACAATTGCTACATCAGCTGTATGACTTGAAAATCGCATAAAATCTTTATTTTGGAGTGTCTTGAAGAGTATGAAGAGTATACTTACCTTAACTCATTCGTAAACAAAGCGGCATATTCCACTTTAATTGATGAATAAAAGTGCACAAATATTGAGTTAGATGTCCACGAACATGTTAATTGTGAATGGATAGTTTTCATTTCGCGATTAGGGATTTTCAACAATTCTACAGCATATATAAAGGCTATAGATTTAAAAATGCCTAAAAATAAATCCTTTGGTTACTCTTTTTGTATGAGTGTCGTGATCATATTATAAAAATTATGTAATCAAAAAATAAATTCATGCATTATTTAACAACTGTAAATTAACAACTATAAATGAACTAAGTATAATTATTTAAATGAAGAAAAAACTTGACTACAAAACTCAAGTGAGAAAAAAAACAAGTCATTAAATAAAAATATACACACACAAATTATATTAGCGCAACGAATTATCCGTATGCAGTAATTCATACAACACCGTATGAAAAAAGATTGTTATACTTTACATTTTTAGTGAAACATTTGGATTTTTTTTTTAACACAATCCTTTTTTTATCATTTTATCGTTTAAATCCAACTTTTGCTTACTTATCATTTAAAAATAAATATATTTTAATTTTTGTAACAAATTTTACTAAATAAAGGAATCGGAACTTCTTATTAAATAAAATGCTATTTAGCCTATTAAATAAAAACAATAACAGGATTCCCTGTACTTGAAGTGATATTTTAATGTTCTTAAATTTATCGTAAGTTTTCCAACTGGCAAGCCCTTACTTCAAATTTTCTTCTATATTTAACTTGGCAGCTTTAAATTAAAACGCACATTGTAGGAAATCGTGTATCAATCATTTTTTTAAATTTAAAAACACGAAAGAATAACGAAAAAAATATTAATTAAACAGCATGGGGAAAATTATCCATCTACCACTTTACTGAAACTACAGAGATAAATTTAAGAAATTAACTTTTTGTGGCATATTTTGCGTTTTTAGGACTGCTTCCAATTTTTATGGCAAGGATTCAACTCATTTTTTTCTATCGTATCAGGAAAGATTTTGACCCATCCCTCATACGTCGATGTTTCCAGGTCTTTATTTTGAATGTTAGTCAAATAATAGCTACTGCTATTACCTTTTTCTTTTAATAAATTATTGATTATTTACTGCTAAAATTAAAGAAGTTATTGGAAGTTTAATCCATTCGGAAAGCTAAAAAGAAAAAATTTGCATCATGAAGTTTGTCTTTTAAATCGCAATTTAAGCATTAATGATTGAACAAATTGTCTAAAAATGTGCCAAATATTTTCTTCGAACTGCAAATATGCAAGTTTTTATAAACTTTCTGATTAAAATTTCGACCATTGTAACTGCTAACGTACATAATAAAATATATAGATATTCAGAGGATGTTACGATTAGTATGTTAATGATACTCTTTCTAAACATATGAGTATCGTGAGAAAATCTACGAAAATTCCCTTTACATTTTCACTTTGAGTTGAACCAAGAAAACGGCTGTACAAATATAATCGGACATCCACCTGTTAGACATAAATTTTTTTCAACTTGTCCAAAGAGGAATTTACACGAATACTTTATATTGCATTTAATTTTTTAAAAGAAGTTATTACTAGCTTTTAATATTTTAAATCCTACTTGTGACGAAATATGCTTAGTGACTTGCGGCCTGTAATTTATTAAGCTTACAAACTGTAAATTGTTCATTATTGTAGAAATATCAATATTAGGATAAATATAACATGTTTCTTATTAGAAACATATTATATATATGTCTTATATTTGGTTATATGTCTTATAACCAAATTTATCTAATAAACTATGAATAAGATTTACTAAAATCATGTTGAATTTGTATTCCGTTATAATTTCGCTAAAATTAGACGAATTAGAGGGAGGGATTCACAGTTCCACTTTCATTCAGGTTGTTTAATACTGAAATAAAATCATTTAAACTTACAATAATCCAATAAACTTTGAAGCAAAAACTATTTTGAACTTAATTTGCTACTATTTACCAACAATAGCAGAAATGTTTTCCTCTCCATATGGAAGTTTTCCTCTATTATACATTTAAATTATTAAAATTTTCAACTCACTCGCATATCTTACCTACAGGGATTCCATCTACCTGTTGATTATTTTACGCCTTTGTCCCAACGTGTCACTTTGTGTGATAGCTAAATTTATTAATGATAAAGGAAAACGAGGGAAGATAATCCCAAGGAAGGTTGAGAAGGAAAGCAATCTTGTATCCATAAGCACTTTTTTTGATTAGTTGAAAAAAAA
>JAPMOR010047228.1:150557-196599 GCA_026543865.1 Argiope aurantia | reverse complement strand
AAATGTTCTTAAGCGTCACACTGTCGAATGTTTACAATGTTATAAATATTTTTTAAACATTGAAATAAATAGCAAAGAATGCTGATCAAGGCAAAATAATGTGTTAAAGTGATTGACTGATTTATGATTTAGCGCTTTTAAATAACGTTTTTTAAAAATTATAAATCTGATGTTGTCATTCAAAAGTAACGTAAATTGATTGTTATATTATTATCGTTTTGATAATGATTTATAGATGGCAGTTATATATTGATTGTCACTCTTCATTAACTATATTTTAATTTTCCGGCTGGCGCGCCTTCTATATTAATATGAAAAGTTAGCGTATTTACTAGATATGGTATTAAAAATATAAATTTTTAGGACATTCATTATTAAAATTGGACATACCGATGTAATTGTGTGTTTGTGTGTGTGTGTGTGTTTTATCTGATGGCACTTTGCGTGATGAAAAATCAGTTCTGCTTTTTTTTCAACAGTTCTAGTTTTAGCGCGCTTTATATAAAAAAGTAAGGCGCTATTCATTCAACGTATTCTTTCATAAGAGCGTTTGCCAGCTGTGTCAGATATTTCCTTCTAAACAGCTTTTCTTTATTTTTTTGTCGGATAAATAATGCAGCTGCTGCTTGCAACTACATTATTTTTAAAACAATTATTTTTTACGACAAAAAAGAAAAGATATAACACAAATTTATGACAACGGTCTAGCGTATCTCTGTACGCTCAAATAGCAGATTCGCAGAGTACTGTGAATGCCTCTAATTCTAAAAGATGACTGACAGTTTATTGAAATGAGCCCCAAGATAGCAAAGTCTTGCTTTCGTATCTCCCTTTGGTATTCTGAGGATGATTAGATGTATGCCAAAAGTGGCGTTACATCTGTGGAGAGCTCATAGTTAAAACTAATATAAATTGAATTTAAATATTTGGACCCGCTTTGCGAGATAAATATATAAAAAACGAATTTCTTCTCTACTTACCTCTCACATATGTGTACCTCTGGGAATGTTATAAGGGTTGCCCAAATGAAAAGGAAGTTGCATAAAAAGAATATCGTTATTGGAAATCAAAAGAAATCGCCACTGGCGTTGTGACACATGTCCCATCGTTTAGGTAGCAAGTCTCCGACTTTGTTGTAGAAAGATGGTAGCTTATTCTTGAGGAAGTTCTGCATAGCTTCCCTCACTTCGTTGTCCGAAAGGAAACGTGTTCCTTTTAATGCTCTTTTAAGTGGTCCAAAGATGGAAGTCACAGAGTGACAAATCCGGACTATATGGCGGGTGTTCCAACACTTCCCAGCGGAATTTTTTTAAGGTGATCTGGGTTTCACGGGAGTCGTGTGGGCGGGCATTGTCATGGAAAATGCTCACTTGTTGTGTGAGGAGGCCTGGCCGTTTGCTTTTGATTGCTTTCCGTAGTTTCGTCAGAGTACTGAAGTATTATGTTGTTGATAGTGCTCTTGAGGCAGGAAATCGATCATGAGTGGTCCGCTGCAATCGAAGAATCAGAAACCGTACTATTACGCGTTGTTCCGATCTGGACGCGTCCACGTATAGCATGAGTTTACTTCTGATCGATTTCCTCTACGACGAACAGCTTTCACTGATGAAAGCCGCATGCTGTGCACACCTCTTACCACTCTTTATATTCGTGTTCGGTGGCACTCCTACAGATGCAATCATTCTGATTCAATCGCAAATATCCACTTTTCATTTGGCAACCCTCATAAAAATGTTTCATATTAAATGCTGTTTTTGATATTTCTGTGATATCTGTAAACTAATTGAAACAAATCATAGATTTTTTTTGCCTAAAATAAAGATATGTAAATGTTCGGTGAGAGCCTCCTTTACCATCGCTGCTACGTCGAATACTGACAACAAATTTTAGTTCGATTTTTTTTTCTCCCTTCCTGTTTTAATTATACGCGCAAGCAATTACATGCATTTCTTAGTACAAAAGGCAGGTGGTAAGTAACATAGGAAAATAGTTTTTAAAAAGCTAAAGCTATCATGTTGCGACGTATATTGAACAATCTTGCGTGTAATCCTAAAATGATATTCAGAATTACTCTCGCTGTTCAATGATTCACTGTTCGACATTTTTTTTCCCCTTCTATTTTTTTTATGAAGCGACCTTGACCTAAAACTGTGTCAGCTGCCGCATTCTCACCTCTGAGTGAGATTTCGCAATCCATTTTTTTACATCCTGGTTGTATCCAATTTTATTGAACAGGAAATTCAATTTCAACATTTCTTCTAGATAGATAATGCTTCTAGTTAGCGGCATTTTCACAAATGATTTAAACGCGTATTTAAAATGCTGACTTGAAAGAATGCATAAATCTTTAATATAATGTAGCGTTTGTTTCTCATGACAAAATTAAGTACTTTTTGTGTATGTGACTGTGATGTTTTTCTCTGGTGTATACATTTTGTTTATTGGAAGCATACGTTATGTATTCGAATAAACAAATATAGCATGTCGGAAAGTCCATGAATCCCAATTAAATATACTTAATTGAAGATAATTTGAAGAAGAATAGAATATTAAAATAGAATGATATTCTCCTTTTTTAATGGTTAATAATGATGAATTGTATTTCATTTTTAAATGTCATTTACTCAGATTTCATTTTTCACTTTAATTCACTGTTTGGAATTTTGATTCCAGAATTATTCGTATTACTGAACTGTTATACTCCTATCTAATTTATGATGAAAATAAATTGTATAAGAAACATGATGTATTTCTAGATGATAAATGAATAGAAACATTTTTAAATCGTTATTAATTATTTTTTATTCTATAAAAATGATTTTATCTTTTACATTTCATTTTCCATATATAAATTTTGCATTCATTGAAATACTGCTTATAGAAAGAATTACATTAACAAACTCGAAATTTTTATAAAATATGTAGGATGTCTCTAAGTTAAATATAATTCCTATTTTAAAGCTAATAGGCTGGCGAATCTTCAAAAATTATTTAGCTTGTACATTTCTTTATGTAATGTAATAAAAAATGAGTGTTTTTGATAAGATATAATATGGAATACTATCTATAAATTGCGATATGCGCTGTAAAAAAAAAAAGGATTGCTTCAAACACTGTACAGTTTAGTTTAGTTATATTAACGTCCCGTTTGAAGCAGCACTAGGGCTATTTTGGGACGGACCTCGTAATTTTGAACCACGGTCAGATGACGAGGACGACACCTGAGCTGGCACCCTCCTCTCCACGCCTCACCACACCAGCGGGAGGACGTTTGGTCAGGACGGATTTAACGTGCAACAGACCCCTTACACGACGGTTCTTCGGTGGAATCGGGTCTCGAACCTGAAACCCTCCAGTTCCGAAGCCGCAGTCAAGCAGTCAGTTGAACTTAAAGCTACCAAATTTAGCTCATAGCATTTGTTAGGTAGTAGATGCTCAATAAGAAAGGATTTTTCAAAATTTTGGTGGATTTTTAATTTAAAAATATTTATCGAAATTTTTACTTTTATTCCCTCAGATTTTCATTTCTTATTAGTACACAAAATCTATTTTTATATCACTTTTTTTTATATAAGCTAGCTTTTCAATGATGTCAATTTTTTGTAAACTAATTTATCTCGAATTTTCACAATTTTTTATGTATATTTTACTATATTTTTCATTATTTTAGTTAGAACATTTATGTTACCAACTTTGCGATGGTATCAAACGTATATTTTAAGTGCCATGTTATTCCACCGATATAAGAATAAATTTTACTAAATAAAATAGACAAATCAAGTCTAAAGCATTGTCATGGTGTTAGGTATCGTTCTAAAGCTTCAAATCTTTTTTTTTTAATTGCGGCATTTATGCATATGTGCGTTGCGATGATATCAAATACATTTTTCAGTGTCATCTTATCACGCCTATATAAGAATCAATTTTACTAAATAAAATAAAGATGGACAAATCAAGTCTAAAGCATTGTTATGCTATGATGTACCATTCTAAAGCTTCAAATTTTTCTATCTTTGTTTAACTAAGGTATTTATGCGCATGTGGTTGCGATGATATCAAATATATTTTTATGTGCTATGTTATTCCATCAACATACGGGTAAATTTTATTAAATAAAATAAAGAGAGACAAATCAAGTCTAAGGCATTATAATACTGTGATGCATCGTTCTAAAACTTCAAATCTTTCTCTCATTTTTAATTATTGCATTTATGCACATGATATATTAAAATTGTATTCGTTCGTTGCGACGATATCAAATGCATTTTTAAGTGCCATGTTATCCCGCCCATATAAAAGTAAATTTTGCTAAAAATAAAACAAAGACAGACAAATCAAGTCACATGCTATGATGTATCGTTCTAGAATTTCGAATCGCTCACTCTCTTTCTTTTTCACACTTTTTGCAACAATTGCCAACGAAAAATTGTTTGTTTATTGAATTTTCATAAATCACTTAAGAGCGGAATTATTTAGCAAAGCATATCAGCTAACCTCCTGCACTTGTCATCTGCCACCGCAAATTTATTCCAGTCGATGCTCACCGTATTTCCTTTCATTTACATCTCCCGCCCCATTTTATTTTTATTCTCACTTCTCAAATTACTCTGGCAACGGAGCTGGCGCGAAGAAGCTGGTTGTGTATAATTGGCCGTCGAGCACTCCGATAAAAATCCATCTTCTCCAATCCACAGAGTGCTTATCTGCCTGCCTGGTAAAAACATTCCTGCTTACCGTCGGTTTCCTTTGAATACTTTACATATATATATAATATATTTTTTATGGCTCATACCTTGGGGCGTAGAGAAAGAGAGAACACATTTCCCAGTTAACGTTGCTCGCAAACATTCTTCTTCCTCGAAGGAAAATTAGCCTCCCCTATCATCCGTCATGAAATGGATCTCCTTCCATCAGAATAGTGGACATCCATCATCTGGCGACAGCTCACCACATCGCTCAAGTGCATATTTAACCCCTTTACCCCAGGTGCATTCCGGTGGGGCTACTTTCGGTTCATTACCATTTCTCGGAATGATTCCCGTCACACGCGATCTTTTTTTCTATTCGTGTTGAATCTGGGAGGTGTGATGTATTGGGGTGTTTTAACCCCTGTGTCTTTTTTTTCCAACTGTCATTGACTAAAAGTCATCCTTTCGTGCATACGTGTCCGCTGTTGTCACCGTTTGTGTGTCGTGCAACATTAATAAGCAGTTGACATTAGGTTTGGTGAGATTGAATGGCGTCGATGTAGAATAACACAATGGTGTTATCGGGAATAACCTGAAGAAAAAAGAAGGAAAAATTGATAATGACGGTCTAACAAACCTTTTTTTTTTTTTTCCATAAAAAAAGAGGACGTCCTTGCTCTGATTTAGAAAGATTGTTGTATTACGTAATCGCTTGGTTTCGCTAAGTGCAGAAAAATTCAGTTAAACGCACGTTAGGTTAGATATGGTAATTTTGATAGTCATTGTAAGAATACTATGTAGACAATCGGTTGAGGTTACTGAATCTTAAAGAGTAATGCATGGTAATTTTTAAAAACATTCAATCCAAATGCTGTAGTGTTGGACAATTTTTCAAACAATTTTGTGTGTGTGTGTATATATATATATAATGAAATCTCTAAGTCGATTTAAATCCTAAATAATTTCCAAATTTTTATCTTGATTTAGCTTATATTTTTATTCTAAAATGTTCTTTTACTTCGAGATCCAATACCTCTTTTTTTGTTAATTACTTTCAATACGTGCTCTTTAAAAATGCTACTTCTGCATTTTCTCACTCTCCGAGTGAAGGGATAAAAATCCGTAATGCTTAGCATATTCTTTTAAAGATGCCTAAATTTCCCTATCTTAAATCGACGCCTGTAAAAAAAAACCGCGTCAAAATCTCATTATAAAAACCATTGAAGGGATAATTTCGGTCTCTTTTGCTCTTGTGTCCCGATGAACACTGACGTATTTCTTACCACTTTTTTTTTTACCTAAATTATTCCTGTATCAAAGCTTTAAAAAATTCAGAAGTGTTTTTTCTCGGCCACTCATCTGCTAAAAAAAATATGTTTATATATATGTGTATGTCTGTGTTCAAATAGTTTAGAGATAAAAACTCTCATTCCATTTCTGCCGCTAGGTGGCGTTGTAACATCTCACTGTGTTGCGGATGATCATTTTACTGTACCTACCCAAGTTTGTACGAATAGTTGTCCCTGTTTTCAAGTTAATGTGAGAAAGAATGACTTGAGTGAACAACGTTTGTGTGTTTACGTGAGTGCGTGCACGGGTGTTAAATTCAATTTAAATCTCTTTTCTAAATTCTGCGGATTTCTGGCTTTTAGGGTTTTTTTAGGATGTAATTTTTATAATATCCATTGCCTAACGTGTATCTACAGTATCACGGTAAAATCGTGCGGATGAAACAAATGTTTGTTCAGCGAAATTTCGATAAATCCCCTTTTCGTCGATGTACGAGCTCATCACACTTTCTCTTTTTTCAGATTTCTACCTTGTTATAGTGAGTGTGTCTCCCAAATTCTGAGAAGTGTAAAAAAAAAAAAAGTGTACAAGTTATCGTTTCAACATATAAGTTTAGCCGAGGATTCCCCCCCCCCTTTTGTATATTGAACTTACATGACAGGAATCCTGCAACGAGCAACATGTTCTGAAATTACCTTGACATTACTCTTGCGCATCGCAGTGTAGTTTGTACGAAAAACTATTTTATAGGTAATTTAATTATTCAACATTCTTGACAAGACAACGTAACAGAATTGTTTAAGGCTGTTGAATTATTGAGACTTGACTAGAAGACATAACCGAATTGTTTAAAATCCGCTTAATTTTTTTTTTTAATTATCCTTTTGAGTGTGTCCGAAATAACTTTTTCAATTAATTTTCTTAAACTCTTCTGAAACTCTCTTTCATATGAACTGGATGCATATAATTAAATGATGTAAGAAATTCATTATATATATATATATATATATATATATATATATATATAAACTGCATTTTTTTTTTCATTGAAAATCATTTAAATGGTGCATTGCTGATAGTTGTTAACTATAAACCTTTACTGCTATTTATAGTATGTTTAATTAACAATGTTTTAATAAAAGTATGTTTATGTATATATATTTCCTCGATAATTAACACCAATTTTATTGATTGCTAGTACGACATTTTTTTAAAAAACATTTTTAACGTTTCGAAATTTAAATTTAAAAGATTTATTTTCTTATCATCTTTTACTATTACAGCCAAACAGAATTAGTACTCAAACTTTTATTCCAACTTATTTATTTTTATTAATTTAAAAAAAAATATTTGAAATTGAGAATCACTTGGCAGGCGTCATCGAAAATCTAAAACTTTACTGTGTCCTGCTATGCGCTGTGACGTAGTGGAAGGTGCGCAGAGACGCCAGAATTAATCTGAAGATGAGCCATCGCTCTAACGTGAATCATTTGAAAGTAAATTGAATAGGAACGCTATAATGAAAAGGAACGCTTGTTTTTTTCTTGAAAGATATTTTTGCAAATTTTTATTATGTATTTTTGATTTGTATTATATATATATATGCACTTATATACATGCACTTATACTGTTATAAGTGCATATTATTACTGAAATATTAGTTATTTCTCCCAAAAAATCGGCATTGTTTTTGATAAAACGTTATTCATAAATCCGACTTATAAGCGCACTTTTTAGTTTCATTTCATTGCACGAACTTTTATTAATTGTACTTTTCTCACATTAATTTGAATTTTTTTATTAATTTCTACACTTTTATGAATATACAATAATGAAAATGCTGCATCGATTTAATATTCATAATGGAACTGTTTGTTTATGCCACGATTTTATACATTTGTTTGCCGCGAAGAATAACAAAATTAATTCGGAGTCGCTACTGAATTCCCAGAAGGCCTTTGTCTTCTAGTGGCATTTACGAAACGAGGGGGTGGAAAAAGCAACCGAGCAGATGGTGACGTATGTTTTCTCTGAGAGGAAACTTCGTAAACAATCTTAAGATTCTCCCTCCTAGGAATGGCAACCTTCAGATTTCGAACTATCCAGATGCAGGAGAGTGGTTGTAGTTAAGATATGATAAAAGACGTCTGCTGCGGAGGTTGTTTACTAGGAAAGTATTTTTCAGTTAGCCCCCTCTTCGTTCCCCGTTCGCTGGATCTATGCCCGTCCCTTGTGGAAAAACCGGGGAAACGATACTTGGTGTCTGCAGTATGCTTACGTGCTAATGGCCACGTCTGTTTTTTCATCATTATTATTATTTGTATGTTTTCTGTCCTACATTTGTGCTTTCCATTGCATGTATTCTGATGAAAATAATAATAACAAGGTTTATTTCTATCAATAAGCAGAAAGCATTGACGTTCCTGAATTCCTTCGCTATTTCGTCAATTTATTGCTCTTCAGTCAGAGATAGTTTTTGATGCTGAACTATCAGACTTGCCAATTACAACATTGGAAAATGTGAAATAACATTTGATGTTTATCTTTTTGGGTGTTTCCGTTATCCCATAGATGGACTTGGATAGCCTTTAACGTCAATATACATTAAAATAATGATGCCGACTGCCTTGTCCATAGTAGCAATACACTCTCAATTCATACCACATTCGATTAGGAAAAGAAATAGTAACTTTTTTAAAAGAAGGCGTCGTATAACGTTGTTTTACGTATTCATGCTTTTTTTTTTCTTGTTGGATGATGTCATGTAGGGGTGGACCGAGATTGTTTGAATGGTGCTAGCGCACAAAAAGTAGTATTTTTGAGGACCTCTCATTAATTTTACAAAAAAAAAAAAAAAAAAAAAAAAATCTTTCGTTTGGATTGTTTTAATCCGAATATATTACATTTGGATATTATTGAGCGATTTGTGTATATTTCACGTCCACCAGTTGGAGGCAAATTGAATGCTTTGAATCTCTCCACAAAATTGAAAATAGTTAAAAAAAATAACTTGAGAATCCTACATTAACCAAGAGCAATTTACTTTTTTAGACGTTTTAGTAGTCGGATCCTAATTTAACAATGTATATATGCAAAAATATTTTAACTGTTGCATGGGCGAATAAAAGAAACTTTTGAAATTTTAAAACTTTGATTTATTTCACCACGGGTGGCATAATTTACTTACAAAGAATAAGTGATAAGAAATAGATCAGTCTACATTGTGACGCAAGAACAGAAAAGAGAGAGAAATTTTTCTCTTCGATCATTTTACTATGAGATTTTGACACGTGTCGATTTAGGAAAGGGAAATTTAGGTATCTTTAAAAGAATAATGTAAGCATTAAGGATTTTTATCTCTTTACTCTGAATATGGGAAATGCTAAGATTAGCAGGTTAATAGAACACGTGTAGAATTAATTAAATAAAAGTGGGAACTAAATCAGGAAATAAGATGACATCTTAGAATGAAGTTAATATTGGTTCAATTAAAATAAGAATTAGGATTTAAATTAGATTAAGAAATATCATTATAAATATTTCTCTCTCTCTCTCTCTCTCTGTGTGTGTGTGTGTGTGTAACGATATTTTAAAATCTAATTTAAACTTAAATAATTTCTTAATTTGTAGCTTAATTTAACCCATATTAACTTCATTCTAAAATATTCTCTTATTTCCTGATCCAATTCCACCTTTTTTATTTAATTAATGCAACAGAAGCTCTGTAAAATTGCTGAGATTGACAAGTTCCCACATTCAGAGTGAAGGGATAAAAACTGTCAAGCTTAGCGTATTCTTTTCAAAGATCACTATAATTCTCTTACCTGGGTCGACACGTGTAGAGAAATCCCTATCAAAATCTCACAATATATATCACAGGTATAAATTTTTCATTACCTTTTCCTCATTTCTTTTTATGTCGGTCTGTGTTGACGTGCTCGTCGTTTCTGCTTGCTTGTACATAAATCATGCCTGCAGGGATGGAATAAAAGTTTAAAATTCGAAAATGTCTTCTCTGTATTCGGTCACAATTCTGCTTAAAAAATTATATTAATGACGATATTATCATCGAATTTGGTAAAAAATATGCATGAAAATAAACAAAAAATGATATGAGAATTCATAGATTATTAATTCTCATATCAAGCTGTATTTTGTAAGTTTATAAAGCATTTTTTAAAAATTTATTAGGGTTTATTTTTGTGACTGAAATATTAACTTTATGAAAATTATTGAATAATCTATTTTTCATGCATCCTATAATCTGTTGTTACAGTACATTAAATTGTACAATATAAAGCGAAATGCTTTCCCTTTTATTTTTGCCGGCTCTGGCTGCCAGTTTTCTTCTGCATGGCCATGGCCGAAAATGGAACAGCTAATTTCATTCACCGAGTAAACAATTGTTTCAGCACGAAGAACTTTTTTAACAGAGATGATAAGATGTTTGTTATGGTGTGTGATAAAGTGTGCTTACTCAAGCAAAAACTTAGCAAACAAAGCGAAGTTTCAACAGAGAGCAGCTTACTATCGCTCTTGTCAAACCGGAATCACACCTTGGCACTGCGAGCTCAGCTAAAAAGACAGCTGGCTAGTTCTAATCTTTAAATTTTGAACAACATTTTAAGGAATGAAGCATTTCGAAATTTTTGAGCTGTTTCTTTTAAAACTAAATGCCTTTACTTCTACAATGGACATGGAAATTTATCGGTCAATTCCAGTGAAAATTAGGGCTTATAATAAGGCTTTGTGAACAACTTAATAGAATTGCGAGTACTTGAATGTTCTCTTTGAATACTTGCATTTTTCGGTTGTATTACCATACAACCATTATATTCAGGAACATAACATGATAAGCAATTCACTGAAAAGTAACTGTCGAATATTTTCTGCAAAACTGAATTGTTGAATTATCCTTGATTGATAAAAGTAACTGTTGAATATTTTCTGCAGTAATGAATTGTTGAAATTTGTTGAATTGTCTTTGATTCATAAAGGTAACTGTCGAATATTTTCTGCAATAATAAATTGCTGAAAATTGTTGAATATCTTTGATTGATAAATGTAACTGTCGGATATTTTCTGCAATAATGAGTTGTTGAAAATTGTTGAGTAATCTTTGATTGATCAAGTAGTGAGGAAAGAATTGCTTAGTAAGATTTCATAAATTCATTGAGCATTGTATGGAAGTTTTTCATGCAGTGACAAGAAATAACCAGTACAAATTATGTTTCAGGGTCTTACATTTTAATCATTCTGAACTAGAGTTGATTGCCTCTAGTTTCGGCATCATATTTTTTTTGTTTTGTTTTGTTTAGGCCTAACAAGTCTTCTGTCAAAATTAGAGTGGAGCACATGAGTTTGACCTGCCCCATGCAATTGCTTATACATATCAATATATTTGTGCACTATACGCAATATCGTTCGCTTTTAGTATTTTTAAAGTATGTTCCTTAGATCAGTTTAGTAAAATTGTAGATTGTACTATTATAGTGATCAGCGCTTCATCTTTGCTGCATATGTTTCATTAAAAAAATCTAGTTGTCATTTTTTCTTGAAGACTAGGTATATTCTTATTATTAATATGTGAAAGAGATCAATATTTATATTTGTTGGTGTTTCAGATTTTATTAATTCTAATTTATTTTTTAACATTGAGGTTGGTACATCATTTTTCTGGCTCCGGGTTTGTTTTTCTGAGTGCCTTTCAGATCATGCCAAGACCGCCAAGCTCCATTATACGGAAGATTCCAAGATTTTCCAAAAATGATTAGTGACGGTTTGCATTTTTTGGCGATTTATCGCGTTGGCTATAAAAATTAACAAATACTCAAGGCTCCTTTTGGTAGAGTCGATAACAATGAAATATTGCGATGAGGTTTAAAACGGGATTATTGATATAATTAAACTAATTAGTCCACAGATTGAGAATGTGGCCGGCGTCCTTGCATAGGGGTAATGCATCTTCCCCGTTATCTGGGCGTTCCGGGTTCGAATCTTGGTTCGGGCATGGTTGTTCTTCATCTATGTTCTATCTGTGAGGTGTATGAATGTGCCCCCCACCTGTAAAAAGGGGTTGTGCAAGCGAATGTGTGAGTTTCATCTTTATATGAGCTAGAAGTCAGACTTCTCCCTCGGGTGCTCAGGGGTCTTTGCCCTCAGAAGCTACTGCACCCCCTTTCCGTGGTAACGCGGACACGACATCATCATTAAGAATGTGAGTTCTGAAATGGAGATAAACAGTTTTGGCTTGGTGACAGTTTCGTCTTCGAGGTAGATATTCAGTGACATTGTATATATGCTTTTATTGATATTATATTCTTGTTTTTGAATTAAAATTTGACATTTGAGCCGCGATGGAAAAACCAACAACAAGAATATTCTTTACTTCAGTTTACAGTTATCTCATTTGAACTATATCTAAAGTAGGCCTAATGTTCGCCTAATTTATTCGGTGGAAATTGTTTCATAAATCACGTTATATCAAGCGTAAAAATAAATAATAAATAAAATAAAAGTGTTATCTGAAATTGTGTCTTTAGATTCAGTTTTTAACAACACAACGTGCTTGTTCTATATATTGTTAAAAATGTAATCAAGTGAATATTGAGTTGTCAGTGATGGGATTTTAATGTTTAAGATTTAAACTTTTCTGTTTTACCGTGTTAGTTTCAATGAAAAAAAAAGTAAAAGAGTGACATCTGAAGAGAAGGTTAAAAGTCATATTTTATTTCAAGGTCCACTTAAAATTTATCTATAATCAGAAACCTTTAAAAACCCTTCGACTTCTCAATTAACACACTTCATTATTTTTTCTCGCGTGTTGCAAGTTATTTGGCGAGTTTCTGGGGTCATTAATCGATTATTGTAGACGGTCAGTGCTGACAGAAAACGCGGTTCAGATAAGCCCAAGAAAAATTACCAAAAAAGTGTGTTAGAAGTATTTTGGCACAAATGAAACGTGTGAAATATGAGATAATGAAAGTTGGCCGGTCACAAAAGTCGTCTCCGGAGTTTTTCCATTATTCAAGTGTAATGCATATTAAAATGAACTCGCTTGCTTTTTATGTAAGTATATATTCATTTTTTTAAGTGAGTTTTTATCGTGATGTTGTTGTGTCTTACTTAAGCGTCTACCTATCTTATCATTGAAGAGATTTTAGTGGATTTGTATTTTATTATTTTCATTTACTCTTTCCTTACGAACATCAGTGTGATATATTTTAGATTAGCATCTTTTGTCTTTGGATTAATATTGTTATGCAAATATATGGAAATGCATAACAAAAAACTTGTTAATTGAAAAAATGATGATTGTTATGATTGTAGATAGCACTTAATTTAAATGATAAAATTCTGAAAATGTTATTTATCTTTTAAAAATGTTAATTAGATTCAATTTCTTTTAAAATACATTAGTGCCACATTCCAAGACGATGTTGAAGATAAATTGAGTTCATTATTTTGATATTAGCTATAGGAGGGAGACATAGATTAGACGAATATATATATATTAATTTTGCATGCGTTAGACTTTAGCAGCAAGTTCTATTTAATAAAATTCCTATTAAAGGGGGAGGGATATTTGAATCTTTTGAAAGGTAATGAATAAGAATTTGTTTTTATATCTCTTACCGAAAAAGATGCCCATTTATTGTCTAGTAATAATTTTGAGCTGATTTCCATATCGAATGAAATTTTTAAAAGTTTCTCTATTCTGAAAATAATTGCAATTAAACTTAAAGTGCTATATCTTTTAACCAGAAATATCGCACCATTTTTGAAAAAAAATCGAAAGATGGTGCAATGTTAAGGATTGGTATTTGTCAGAATTTTGATTATGCAAATGTTGTTATAATTAGACATTGCTGAGATAACAGCACATTATTTTAACTGTATTATTTTTATAATATTTAATGAAATTTGGAACATGATAACCTCAGGAATTAAAAATGAAACAAAGCGATAAATATTTTAGAATTGTGAATGAAAAATTTCATAATGTCTAATCTACACGCTTATTATTCATTCTGCGTTGCATTTGTTTAAATTATCGTAAATCACCGGTTATTATTTTTAATCAGACTAATTCATCCTTTTAATAAAATTATTAGGTATCCTATTTTTAGATTACAATTGATTGTGAATCTAATGAAAGGATGTTTTTTCTAAACATTGAATAGCTTTTTCTATTTTAAATTAAATAAAACTAAAGTTTAGATGTAGCATATCTGTGTACATAAAAATCTCAATTGCATCAACTAGTTCTTTGGGTTTATTTCATCAATAAACAAGACAATAATTTTAAACATTTACGTAGAGGGATGATTGCCATGTCACTAAATTATAGTTTTTCTGTTACATCAGTAATTTTGTATCGTTGATAACTGATTGAGCAAAAGGAGGATGGAAACTTATCCCCCACCACATTGCAATCATGGTCTTATTGTATTTAATCCTTATTCTTATTTTTATATCAACGGAACATCATTAAAATTTCACTTTTTAACAAAAGAAGAAAAGGAAAGAAAACACATTTTTTATTTCTGTTTTAAAAAAATATTTCATATTAGATTGCATTTTTTAATTATGATTTAAAATATGACCAACATGTAAAGAATATTATGAGAAAGAAATATGAGGCAAACTAAAAATAATCAGATAAATGTGTACCGCTTTTATCCCACATTTTATTTTATTGTTTTGAAATTTGATTTTCAGAAGCTAGTATACGTCGCATGACTCCAGGATTGACGTCACACCAATGCATTCCATTATGAGTAGGAGAGAGGGCAGGGGGGTGATTGATATCGAAAATCTGATTGGTCCGTCTGGAGACACACCTGAAACGCAAGCCTCCTACTAATCGATAATCTACCTGGCTGAAAACGCATTTATCAGCAGAAAGGTACTCTTATCATTCTTTCTCCCCTCCCCCACCCCTTCTCATCCTCTCAGCCGAAGAGAATAATAAACAAAATCATTTTGTTGCTGGCCTTTTAATCGCGGTGAAGTATCTGGCAACCAATTATTTTTATTTTTGTTATTATTATTATTTGATAAATAACACTTAAAAATCTAAAATGGTTTTTCAAGGGCATTTTCTTCAGTTTTTTTTTTTTTTTTCCCTCCATGAAATTAGGGAAAGTTCACTGTAGCATATAATATGAAATAATGCCACATAAGATCTGTCGTGGAAAGGAAACAGCACTTTTTGTTTAAAAAAGGGGGAAACATCCTTTTTATTTTAGTAATTTAATATAGGTCTTAGAGAAATATGATCTAATATCAGTGCTTGGCATACTTTTGGGGGGGGGGGGCTTTTAGCATATGTGTGTAATGTTGAGAAAAAATACAGCTCTTTATTCCTTTGTTTACATTAAATATTATTGCATTTATTTGTCTAATTTATTCATTTTATTAGTTTATATGCCTAAGTCGAAATTAAATGCTAACTTACGTTACATAAACTTTTTTTATTCTAGCTGTATGTAAGGATATTTTCGGTGAAATGTTAAAGTACGTAAATTGTTACTTCCTCGCTCTATATCTAAATCTATTCAAGTTACTACTCAGTACAATTTTTACTACTTCCTTTTCCACATAATTTTATCTCAAAGCTTGAATTTATGATAAAAATTTTATAAAATTTCGTAAATTCCTGTTGAATTTTAAATGTGCACGTGTACTTCTTACCAATAGATTTTTAGCAACAGTCAAGAGTTAAAATGAACCAGCAAATTTGAATGTTTCAGCATTGTCTAGAAGAATAGTTCCTGTAAGATTTGCATAAAATTTTCCAAAGATGAGTTAAATACTTAAGCAACCAGTTTATGAATAAATATGTAGAATTATTTATTTTTTTAAAAAAAAAATATTCTCAGAATGAATATAAATTCAAATTCTTCAGAGCATTAAAAATAATTATTATCCTTCAGTTTTCCTTCTAAGTCATAGATATGAATTGACTCAAGGGTTCTAGATTTCCCGACATTGATATTGTTGGGTGAAAAGTAGCATTACGGATACATCTAAAAGTGTTAAATTTATATGTGTGAAAGAAATTTTGACATTTTTTTAATGTTTTTAACGTGTTTTCAACTTTAAAAATGAATTACACTTAGAGAAAAGGTCTTGAAAACTCATTATTAACTTAAAAATAGCAGTATCATTTTCTATTTGCTGTCGATAAGTCATCCATTCTCAGCATAAAGTAGGCGACTATGTTAAAAAGTCAATTTTTTGCGAAATTAAGAATTTTTTTAAAAGATTTAATATTTATAGTATTTGTACAGATTTCTTTATAAAGCCGTTAGAATTTTGTTTCCAAGTCTATTTTTTGGGAAAATACACTGATTTTTATGTTTGCATTTGCTTAAATTTTAATGTTATTGTACACGTTTAGATGCTATTTTCTCAAATTCTAGTCTTTAATAGATTTTTTTTTTTTACGAAAAACTATTTAAAATAAAAATTTTATCAAATTTGATATAATAATTTCTCAATGTGTTCTGCAATTCCAGAACTAGAGAATAAATAATCTATTTGTTTAGAAATATTTTATAGTCGCTTTAGTGCTTCACATTGTGAAAAAAAAAAAAAGCTTGAAAATTTCATGCTATATATCAGTCAAACCCCAATATTTAAAGAATGGATAGAAATAAGGCTTAATTTTTAATTCAGGAACTAGATAATAAGTTTTCTGCAAAATTTTAAGTAATTCATTTGTTAAATCTCCAAAATAGAGAATTTCTTCTTTATACTTCTTTTTAGCCAAATAAATAAATAAAAAGCCTTTTTTGTTCCAATTAAAAAAAAAAAACTTTTTGCTACTTAATTGACATACTTCGGTTTCATAGAGGTTTTTTTTTCAATCTTTTTTTTTTTTTTTTTTGCAAATATTCAAAACTATAACTATTTTCGAACATTTTTTTCAAAAAATTTATTCCGAATGTAGTCACATACCTTGTCGTATTCCATTTCTTTTACATTACAAATTTTGCTAATGCTGCAAATTTTCAATTATTTGCTAAATTTTTATGTTTTTGAGCAGCATTTAGACAGGGAACTTACAAATTGTTTTGGTTCCACTAGATGACCTGCTATTGCATAATTCATACATTCCTCCCTTCCCCAGCACTCTCTGATGCCTTGTGGCGGAGCAGATTACATCTGCCCCTATATTTCATGGCTAGTCCACCATCCCCTGGAGATGACAGAAGCCAACGCATGATTTATTTCGATTGGTCGTCGTGGCCGTGAGTGAACGCAATTTGATGGCGAATGACCACGGGCAATCAAGTATCCATTCAGTATAGTCACCATCCAGTTTGGCTTCTTTGAAAATCAGCGTTTCCTTTTTTGAGAACGTTTTCGTATTCAATACCTGGGTCATTACTATTGTTAGAAAAGTAGATAACTTATTATGTAATAGCGTAATTTCTGTGATCCTCAGTCTGAACGAATAGCAATAATAGGACTCAATTATGCAATAGTGAACCAGCTCCCGATAATTTCGGTTTTACAGCATTTCAGAAACTTTTTCTTTGCTGCATCTTTCTACCAGAGGGAGTTGTTGTTGTTGTTGTCGTGTGACAAGTGCAATGAAAAATAAGGCGGTAAAGGGAGAGAGGGGGCAATTAGATTGGGCAGAAAGCATCCCTGACCACATCTTCAGCTTACTATTTTCATGAAGCAGACATGAAAGTTCTTCAGTTTTCCTTTGTGTACCATTGATGTTAAGTTGTAGGAGATAACAGAAGGAGGCATCTCCCCAAAACGTTCTGGCATACTCTCTAATTAACTTGTCTTGCCAGAAGATGCATTGCATGAGTTTGACGCACAATATTTACGAAAGATAAACTTTTGGTGTTAATTTAGCATTTTTACTGCATCTATCGTGTCATCTTGGAGAGTTATTGGGCGATTTAATCTCTGGCATTCAGTTAATAGTATCCAAAAATCGAATTTGTGCTTTAAAAATGTGTTGTTGTTTTTTCAATGGATTGAAACAAAGATTTGACGCAAAACTGCACTTGTAGCCATATCTAATTTGATATATCTAAGTCATTGCGTTTTTAAGTTATCACGTTTACATGCTTTTGAAAGTACAGACCGACAGACGGCCAACTTCTTGGTGGATTTGAATCAAAATTTGATTAGCGTCTAGTGTTAAATCTGTGTGCCTAACTTGAGTGCGTTCTCTTCGTTTTGTAGACGCCATGTCTTCCCTGAAAGGATTTTGCTCAACATTTTATAGAAATCTACCGATTTAGTGTAAAGGCCACATAGGAAATTTTCTTCATCTAGCTCAAAGCGTTTTTGAGTTATATTTCTCACAGATAAATAGTCATTTTCCAAAAATGTATTTTTCGAACTCAGGGAGATCTAAAACGTGATTCCTCAAATTCTCGAGTTCAAATATTTTGACGATTACTATATTTTCTCTTAACTAGGTATACGATAAGGTAAACATTTTACAGCCATTATTCTACGAAGTTCATCTTGTAACGGATTGCATTTGAATCAATTTTGCATCGCTAATTCGCACACTTAGATGCAACTTTTAAATGTGAACTTGAAATCCACTGGATAGTAGTATATGTCACAAATTTAAATTTATAAAATTCCTGTGAATTGTTTCTTAAAATGAGTACCAAGATTTTTCTGAGTTTTTTGTTAAAAGAAAAAGACATTTACAATGTTCTATTTTAAACATGTTATGATGGGAACAGAAAATTAGAAGCATTAAAAAAATGGCAAAAATAGAACGAATGTGGTGAAGCATAAAAGAAATAAATTTAATTTAGATTTTTCTTTTTATTTATGTGTTTGTATTCCTTCGACTAAATATTAATAAAATTTGAACACCATTTTTTTTAGGTAAAATACTTAGTATTTGTTCCTAGATGTATAATTTTATCAACCTTTTAGAAGGCAGTGTAGCTTTTAAGATTAATCCTTTTTTTCTCATCACTGGATTGAGCGGGGGGGGGGGGGACTTCTACTTTAACTTCTCAGTCACGATTGCTTTTGGCTTTTTTCCCCCACTCATCTTAAAATCTAATTACCGTAACTTTAACTGTCTTGACATCGATCTATCCGTACAGATGAAATCACGACTCTTCATAGAATTACAGAGTCTTTGGTTTGTCTTTCCAAAAAAGCAATCCCTAAGGATGCAAGTCTGTTTCTCGCAATCTTTTTTTTTTTTTTTTCTTCCTTGATATCCTTTTTAAAGAAAGAACGGCACTTTGATTTTCTAAAAAGGATTTGACAATTTGACTTCAAAATCATCTCTTAAGATTCTTTAAAGATGTCTTTCATAATGCTGCTGCTGCTTTTTTTTTTTTTTTTTGGAAAAGTGCAAATTAATGTTAAAATATTCATGTAATGTTATAAGGTTGTTTTATTTTCTATTATCCAAAGAATAGGGTTAAATCTCTTTTTTTATGTACTTTAAAAGCGTAATAAGGAAAGGAAAATATTGATTTGTATATTATTTCAGAACTAAAAATGTTTTCAGTATATAGAGATAGATCTAAGTATAACAAATAATTTTTTATGAGCATTCATCTGAATGGTTTGATGTTAATACGCAATAAAATTTCACTCAAATAGAGATTACAACGTTTATGCAATCTGTAGTTCATTAATAATTAAGACCATATATCAGATTTAAATTTTCCGTGTTTCGTAGAATGAAGCATATTTAAGGAGTAGTGTAATTTTTTTAAAGTTTTGCTTTGAATTGTTGAAAGAAAAACTACATTTCCAGGCATTAATTTATTGAACTATTACATTACGTACCTGCTTTGGGTAAAGATTTGTTCCCTAATAAAAAATAGCTAGTTTTGCGCTGATTGACTTTTCAGAACAGTTTTGAATATAAACATTCAGTTTTCTTTAGTAATATTAATGTCCCGTTTCATAGCAATAATAGGGCTCTTTTGGGATGAACCTCTTAATTTTGAACGCACCAGCGGAAGGGCGTTTGGCCCGGACGGTTTAACGTATACTAAACCAACTTACTCGACGATTCCTCGGTGGAAACTGGTCTCGAACCTGAAACCCTCCGGTTACGAAGCCGAATCCTTACCACCAGGTCACCGCGGCCCATAAACTTCCTGATAATTATATATAGTAGGTACTATAAAGGATAAACATATATTTTGTTGTACATCAGCAATCAAAATTGAAATTTTACTTATGTAAAGAATCATCTCTCCTGACATTGGAAGTATTATTATCTTGTGATATCCACCTCATAAGTCATTCCAGATAAATTGGACAACAAAATTAAAAAAATTTTATGTCATGATCACTTTCAAAATCTACAATTTCTTTTGGATTTCGATCTTTTAAAATTATTTTTTATGTTATTGCCAAACATTTTAGTTATTTAGTTAACCAGTTATTAAATCAGTTACTAAATCTGATAAATGTTAAACTACAGCAGATATTTATTTGTTTAGTTTATCAATAAAAAGCTGCAATTATTTATTAATTAAACTTATTTATATTCTACTTTTGTTGCTTGTTTTAATAATGCAAAAAAAAATTAATAGATGTGCTTATTCATTCTTTAAAATAAAATATTAAAAATGATTATTCTTGATTTAAAAAAAAAATCTTTTAGGTTTAAAAATTTATACAAAAACTATTCCCTTGTTATACACGAATCAACAATTCGTTATATTCGATTAAATTTTTAATTTTACACTCTAAAATAATCTTTAACATAATAATATTTAAAATATGGATAAAAACTTTTCTTTTTTAATTTTTAAGGCGTTTACATGTTTATTAGAATGGCTGCATTCTACTAAGCAGGTTTTCTGTATTCTATTGAATAATATGAAATACTTTTAATCATATCAAATTAATCACCCTTTAATATCAAATTTTGAACTCTATAAATCAAATTTAAGAATTAGGATTTAAATAAGTAACAGACAAGAATTAGAATAATGATTATAATAATAATAGATCATTTAAAATAGTTTTGTTTAGGAATTATTTTTTTCCATGTTTATTAAAATATTATTCTTAATTATTTAATGTTATTATTATTATTATTATTATTTTACCTTTAGCATAAAAACACTTGGCAGTTCAATATGTTTTGTAAATTTTTTCTTGCTGCAGTTAATACTTCGTTTCGTGGATCTTTCTAGTTGATGTTTTCGTGGATCTTTCTAGTTGATGTACTAAAAATAGTTCTTTTCAATAGATATTTCGTGTGTACAGAATGCTTTTTATTGTAATTCAGATAATAAGCCATCATGCTTTATCCAAGTATACTTTCTTCATTATTTAAAAGCTGAATTACTATGCATTAAATATTTTGAAATGAGTGATTCAGGAAATAAACCACCATGCTTGAAAGAGTTAAAAATATTCACTTGGCTATAAAAATACTTTTATCTCAGATCTTTATATTTTCAGTATGACGACCTTGATGGATCTTCATTGTATAATAATTCCGACATGTTAAAACGAAAATTAAGAAGTGTCGAATGAAAATGTCAACAGTAAATGAAATATTTCGAGTGGGACGAATTTCATAAAATTACGTTCTGCTCTTATTCAAATTTTCATTTACTGTTGCCATTTTTTTCCTTCTATCTTTTGTTAGGTTTCTTGAAAAGAATACTGATGGCTGCCGTTTCCGTTTTGAAGCGTTCTTAAGTGGGTTTCAAAGAAAATTTTCATTCTAAAGCAGATATATGCCAGTGGTAATAAGATAAATAATTTGGTGTTGAAATCGGATCCATTTTGAAAAATTCACTGAAGAACTTTTAAATACATAATGAAAACGTTCTTTTTCTTTCTTAATCCTTCATAAATAATTTTAAATAAAAGTTTTCATTTTAAAAAAGGTGATAGTAGACACAATCTCTAATAAATAGTGATTTTAGATCGATGTATTTTGGAAAAATACTCTAAAGCAAGCTTCTTCCTATGCAAAGTAATTTAAATTTAAGAATAAACAATATTCAAATTCTATGTAGTAATGGCACACTAATCTTAATACTAAATTCTCTTTTTAAGAGCCAGTAGAAATGATCTCTGAAAACTTTCTCGCATACTTCATACTAAAGGTGTTATACTTCCTACCCAATACATAAAAATTGTGAAATTCGAGCAAAACCCTGAACATCACGAGTGCTCAGATTTTTATTTTCAGAGTCGCGCGCAAGAGTATTTTGTATTCATAATAACAATTGAAAAATGTTTTTAAAAAATATGACGAATGCATGAATTCACAGTGTAAAATATCGTATATCAAAAATTTAATTTGGTCGAAAACCATTTGCTGAGACATCTTCATATCACCAAGGAATGCGATGTAATCTTTAGCAATGGCAACTCATCATGTATTGAAACATGAAGGCGTTGATATAATTGAGAATTAAGTATTCATTATATAGTTGAATAATATGGTTGGTAATAGCATTTTTAATTAAATGGTTGGCCTTCCCAATTAATTTAACCATTCTTTTACTTTTCAAAAGCTCACATTCTTTAATGAACTACGGTTCTCCCAGTGTCTTTACATATAGCACTCGAAATAAATATCTCGAATAACTCGAGTTCAATTATCCGGAATTTTAAAGTATCTGAAAGTCCGTTCTGGTTGACTCGCTTGCTTTTAATGTTTCATTGGCAGCTGCGAATCATGTTTCAGTGTAATATACTCTGAGAAGAAAGTATTGTAGTTTTTCCCAATATTTGCAATTCCGTCGCAGAAGCGAAAAGAGGGGGGGGGGGGGTCAGTCTGGTTTCAGTTAGCCGGAGTTTTACTTTTTCCAAGCAGTGGAAATGGTCTCCCAAAAACGTTCTCGCATGCTCTCTAATATATTTGTTATAACAGAGAACGCCTTGTATGACATTTGCGTACAATAGTTACGAAATATTAACTTCTGGCGTGAATTCAGCGTTTTTACTAAACTATCGTGTCATCTTTGGCGAGTTTTTTGGCGATTAATCCCTGACGTGCGATAAATATTATCCAAAAATCGTATTTTTGCTTTAGACTTTTCTCAATCGATTGAAGAGAGATTTGAACGCAAAACTGCACTCGTAATCACAAAATTCCCACCCAAAGTTAATATATTTGAGTCAATGCGTTTTTGAATTATCGCGTTAACATATTTCTGAAGTACCGACCGACAGGCAGTCAACCCGTATTTGGTTTTGGCTCAAAATTTGACAGATGTCTGCACTAAAGGTATTAAATATGTGTATCGAATTTTATTTATCTTGCTCTATTGCGTTTTGTAGTTATCATATGTACTTATATTCGAACAAGTGGATAGCCGGACACCCTCTGAACAGACTTTACTCAAAATTTGATAGAAATCTACAAATTTGACTTAAAGACTCTATACCAAATTTGAACCGTCTAGCCCGAAGCGTTTTTAAGTTGTCTTTGTCACAGACAGACAGACGAATATTTTCCAAAAATATGTTTTTTGGAACTCGGGGAGGTGGAAAACGTGGAGAATGGTAAATTTTCGACTTCGAATTTTCTTGGCGATTACTATATTTTCTCTGCACTATGTATACGAGAAAGTAAAAATGAGTATCGTTTGCTTTTAATATTTCATTCATGCCTTCAAATGACGTTGTAGTGTAATATACTCTGAGGAAAAAATACTCCCCCCCCCCCATATTAACAATCCCATTGTATGAATGAAATAGAGAATTTAACCTTGTTTCAGTAAACTGGTGTTCTGTAACCTAAAATCCGAACTGGTTGACTGGTTTGTTTTTTTATGTTTCATTGTCATTTGCAAATCATACTGTAGTGCTGTAAGCTGAGAAAAGAAATGCTGTAGTTTTTCTAATACTAGTAATTCCTTCTAATAAGACGTTGGCATTATGTCCTTGCGTTCGAAAAAGGAAATTACAATGTGATCAAAGTTGTTGCGCCACTGAAAGAAACAATACTCATCCACTAAACACATGCAATAAGTCATTGTTTCCGGTCGTCAGCAACGCGGTAATGAATTGGCATGCCAAGGGAAGACATCTGTTTCTCCTTCGATTTCACACAAAGGAATGATTCAATAACTGTTCGACCTTCAAACAAAGAAATGAACTTGGGCTAATTCTTGCAGATAAAACTGTATATTTATACAAACCTCATATTCTGTGTCCCCCTTTCTATTAAATCGTCTTCCTATCAGTCGCGACGATGATAAGAGCTGTCGGTTTGATTGATTTCTGATTTTGAATCTAAAATTGAGTTCACGCATTGTCAACTTTTACAGCTATCTGCTTCAGATGGCGTTGAAATGTTTTCCCATATCTTTTTCTTTCTTTTCAAAACAATACGTTTGTGAACATTTATTTTTGTAAGTTATTTTGTTTGTTTAGGTTTAAATTTTAAAAAAGTTTTATGATTAAATTAGTATAGATGATAAATGCTATTACAGGCAACAAGTAAGAAATATGAAAATTTATTCTATAATCTAATCTTCAAAAAGCTTCTTTAACTTTAGAAGAATTCTTAAAATAGTTAATGTTTTTGATGCATTTTATTGCATTTCATAGAATATTTTTAATTTGGCTTCTTGTAATTTGCTCCTTTATATGCTGCTGTAGCCGCTCTTGTAATACTAGCCATAAATGACAATGATAACTGCAGAGACAGCACCCTCTGACGCCTTGTGGCGGAATGACTCAGTTCAAGTCAGGCAATGGCATAGAGCTGATATATAAGTATCTCAGCTCTATTGGCGATGGCATGTGCTGCATGCTTTGATCCATGCTCTAACTATATATCTTAAAATTATTCCAAACTTTTGTATGTAAATTGTCTGTGTGTAACGCCACCTGTACATAAATAACTGTTACACTAATTCGGATTTTTTACTAAATCTCTTAACGACCCCACACTACTACTTTTAAATGGAAACATTTTGAAAGCAAAAAAACGTACAAAAACGTACTTTCACAATCGAAGCTGTGCATAATAATAATAATAATAATAATTTTATTTAACTCTCTGAAATACGATCGAAAACACGGTACAACCCTTGACTTTTTAATATACAAATAGCACTTTCTTTCAGTTAATCTTATAAACGTGTGCATCCTCTAAACGTACCAGGAGACAGAGGGGAGGCAATAAATCGTTGAAGATTAGTACGAAGTCTTCAATCGGGTACGCCCGGGGCATATATCGAAAAAAATTTACATATATCGAATATGCAAATTTGTGTATATCGAAAAAATATCGAGTGTTTTGTTCTTCTTAGTATAATGAAGAAAAGGGAATATGCATTTTAGCTATTTTCTGTTCGATCATATATATATATTATTTTGATTACAAAACCATATATCAAGTTTCATTTATCTAAAGCGTTGTATTTTTGAATTTTCATATTCACATGCATATGAATAAACGGTGAAACAGATGGTTCCCAGCAGACAGTTCGGTCCAAAATTTAATACAATCCTATCTTAAAGTTACGGTCAAATTTCGTTTTCTACTTCTTCACGTTTTTGAGTTATCGTGTTTACACGCAGACGGATGGACAGACTTCCCTTTAACAGATTTCGCTCAGAATTTTCTAGAATTCTATAAATTTGGTGTGAGTACCAAATGTCTAACTTCATCTTTCTAATTCAAAAGATTATTCATTTATCAACTTCACAGACAGACATTGTATCGGAGATGTGTTTTCGTATTAACGGAAATCTAAAACATAAAAAATTCATCCAAATTTCGTGGTTGATTTTTTTTTTTTGACGATTTTAATACTACCTTACTGTACAGTACTTGTACGAGAAAATAAAAGTTATTTTAGTTTTTTTCCAATGGTCTGTTGATCCATTAATCTTAATATA
The DNA here is from genome assembly GCA_026543865.1 of Argiope aurantia. Taxonomy (NCBI): domain Eukaryota; kingdom Metazoa; phylum Arthropoda; class Arachnida; order Araneae; family Araneidae; genus Argiope; species Argiope aurantia. The sequence goes on along the minus strand of JAPMOR010047228.1, from coordinate 170,761 downwards.
AATTTGGTGTCATGACCCCATGCCAAATTTCATCTTCATAGTTCAAAAGATTTTTTTATTTTTTTTTTATTTATTATCTTGATAAACAGACATTGTACAGAAAATGTGTATTCGAATGAACAAAAATCTAAAAGATAAAAAATTCATCAAAATTTTGAGATTGATTTCTTTTTTGACGATTTCGTTATTTTCTCATTACACTCTTCTACGAGAAAATAAAACTTAATTTAGTTTTTCTAGCAGTATAATATAAAATGTATCATTGTTAATCCATTAACCTTCTTTACTGTTTTCGAAACATGTTAAGGTTACTTGTTTTCTATCAATCGAAAATGATCCCATTCGTTCATGAAGAGATTGGTTTTACCACCGACACTATCGATTTCTTGTCGTAACTTGAAACTTTTCCAGCTGTCTTTCGATCTTTTCCCAATCGTTTTGAGTCCTTGGAAACGCTTCATTATTGATGTGATTATCAAATCAGCCAAAAAATACCGACGTTCCGATTCCGTGAATGTTAATTAACGAGAACAGTAATAAGTGCCTTTATCTCGACGATGGCTTGTCGTCTGGGGAGTTGTCTGTGACGGAATGGTTGTCCGGTACTTTCTGCCTGGATTAACTTGATTATTTTTCACTTGCATCACAGGGAAAGTACTCGATGTATATTTCGTCATTATTTCTTAAGCCAAGTGAATGTGTACTAATTACTTGTGTGTGGACTAATTACAAAACATTTGATTGCTTCCTTTTTGTATTTTTTATACTTAATTTTTCTTTTTTTTTGGGGGGGGGGGAGCTTTGGATTGTCAGTACTAATTTTATTTGTTGCCATGCATGTTGCTTCGCTTTTAATCAGATTTAAAAAGTTCAGAACATTTTTTTTCTTTGGATAAAATGGATTTTTCCATCACATAGAAGTTGTTAAAGAACTGCAATATTGCTTTTCTTTTTCGATAAATATGCGTCCAAAAATCTGCAAATATATTAAACGTCAACTCTTGGATATCACTTAGCATTTGATTTTATTAATTATATTAATTGCAAAATTACTAAAATATATTATTGATCATAAGGCCCTTTAATATTCTTGAAAATTTATTACTATTTTTTTTATTGTGGCTTTTAAAAAATGAGTATTTTTGAAGTTAAATACTAAATTTTGTTTTGAAAGGTTATATAACAAATTGAAAGTCACTTCAAATCCATATTTGGAAATTAAGAAGCATTTTTTTTCTAAAATTAATTAATATAACTTATCTATTCATTAATTTTGTATTTATTTTTCGCCTTTGTGGAATTGGTTTAATTTAGGTAGCAAACCATATTAATTAAGGTATAGATGAAAATAGTATACTCAAAATTATTCAAATGGCAATTGGTTTATATTTCTAGCAGTGTCCAAATTGCCTGTTTTCTAACGGTGTGATATAAAAAGAATGTTGTTGCTTTTTTTCTAAGTTCTGGTCGTTTCCATTGTTACTATTAAAGCATTTCATATTCAATACTCAGTAAAATTTATAAAATAGATGGCTTCCCTTTTAATCTCCTTTACATTACTTAACTAGTTAAATACCATATGAAAAATTATTCATCTGATATGAAAATTCAATGTCTCCTCCTCCATTTGATATGATTGTTTTTTAGATATATTCTTGATTTAAACTTTAATTCCGTTTTCGATATTTCCCCAGAGGTGCATTTTTTGTACTGTCTTTACCTTAGAAGTAAATAATACTTAGCGTTTAGAAGTTAAACATTCATATTAATGAAAAGAAATGACTTTTTTTAATTCATAACTTTTTATGCCAGTTAAATTTTAATAAATAACGTAATTAAACTTATCGAATTTCACTCTTTATATTTTTATTCGCTTTTGGGTGTAATTTTTCTCTGAATATGAATAATTTTTTCGCCTTTTCTTCTCATTTCTCGAAACAAGATAATTAATGATTAATGATGTGAACGTATAAGAACAAGCTTGTGCGGGCCTATCATTACAACGCTGCCCTTGTGTGCTGATCAATGAGCTTTTGTTTTCGCCCCTGGCAGATGATCCGCTTTTTTCTTCGGGAGCATTGCTTTTCTGTTTTATGAAAATAATTAGCCTTTGTCTGATTTTGTAAAACGGTGAATAATTGAAAAGATCTGAATATTAGAACTGTGTCATGGACGTCATTAACCTTGGCGTTATCTGTTTGAGCAAATTGGGCTGCCTACAGTTACTTTCAATTAGAGTTTTTGTGTTCGTCTTAACGCCTTAGAATCTGTTTAAAAACAAGTAAGATAAAATCTTCATTCTAATTTTGTTTATTGTTTCCTTGTTTAAGTCAGAAAACTTCTGATTTTTCTAGAATTTAATTGCTTTTGCAAACAATACTTGTAAAAATTTGCGTCTGAAGCTTCTCTTTTAATGAAAAGCTTTGGTAATTTTTCGTTATTCTAAAAAATTTCAGACAAAAAAGTTTTTAAAATAATTGATCCCATTCTTTTGTATATTTAAACTAATTTTTGTATAGTTCTGAATTTTAAATCATAAAATTAATATAAGTTTTCACAATTTCGTCAATATCAATTATTTCAGAATGAGGCTCATCAAAAATTAAAAATAATTCCTTGATTTTTTGTTAAAACAAAAATATCTATTATTGTAGACAACATATTTTAAGCAAATATTTTTATTTAATAGTTTTATGGCATTTTTAATATAAAATTTATTTCGCTAATAACAAAATCGTTCCCAGTTATTGATTGAATTTCTTTCATTTTTAAAAAAATTCGATATGAATTGTTTCCTACCATTGTATATTGTATTGTATTTTAAAATTATTGCTTATGAATTTCTCTCTTTTTAAAAAAAGTATTAAATATAAGTTCTACAAAGTTCGAAATAAGTTTGTTTCCTACCATTGTGTTGTATTGTAAAATTACTGTTTATTAATTTTTCTTTCCAGAAGATTATTGTAACTGAAAAAAGAAATATATTAAATAAAAATCCTACAAAATTCGGAATAACTTCTGTTCCCAAAACTGCATATCAAGTCGAATGAATTTTAAATTTGAATATAAATAATTTTTCTCTGTCATATGCGCAAAAAAATGACAAGATCTTCGCACGGCAACCGGCAGATATGAAGGCCAACATCGTAACAATTCTTAAGATATATATATATTTTTTTATTTAGAACATTTTATGGTTTAGCCACAAAATAATTCACAAACCTCCCCTCCTCCATGTTTGCTTACTTCGAAGCTTTAACCAAAACTAAAATCGGCACCTAATTACTGTCTCAGTGTCTGCATGGAATATTAATTCCCTCTAAAAGGGAATCCGACATCTAAATGTGACGTTTATCCCAGGAAGATTTTATTTTCCCCTTCTTTTTGGAGTTGTCCATTATCTCTATTTTTGTTTTTTAATGGTATTCTACCTAGAGTAATAACATCTCAACGGAAGATAAGTCCGGCAACCAATGGGCGAACCCCGGCCTTGCGCGCAAACACGTATTTTATTCCGTCTGTCTCTGGTGAATTTCATTTTTTGCTCCGATGTGCTGTATTCTCCTTCTTTGTTTAAAACTTTGTTTTGCAGCACGGTCGAAAGCGTTCGTGGAAATCGGCAGTACGTGCCTGTCAAGGTTTATCACAAGGCAGGTGCTTTCTCTGTTTGCGATTTTTTTAAATTTTTTTTCACTTTCTGGCCTTGTCTCATTCTTCTTTCGGCATTTTGGCACGCACTTTCAGAATCGTTGGACCCTTTCTGGACGAATTAGTAAAATAAATAAAAAAACGTTTTGAGAAAAAGATTACCATCCGCCTGTCTCTGTCTGCTGCTGCTAATGAAATTTTCAGCGGGTGTTCATTAGAAATTTTTTCCTGTTCTTATTGTTAAGTTATCGAATGTAACAGACTGTCGCCTTGTGCATCTGGAGGTAATAGAAATAGAAGAATTGTTCAGAAAATCCAGGAGACAAAAAAAAAAAAAAAAAGATTTTAAGTTAATTGGTGTTTATTTTCTATGAAATGGTCACTTCCCAGTGGCACACGTAAATTGTTCAAAATTGCACAATATTAAATAATATTTGCAATATTGTATAATATTGTTAACTATTTAATAATATAAAACCTTAAATTATTGAGCAACATTCTGTGCTACCTGGGAAATGCCGAAATAAGTGTTATGCAATTGAGACAAGTTGGTAGCAATACTCTCTGGTACAGAATATCGAGATATGTTGTTTCTGTTGTTAAGTTATCAGCTAACGTTGAAACGATTTTTTTTAACTATTCTAAAGGAACTTTTTCTCCACCTGCAAGAAATAACCAAATTAGTGTTAAATATGGAGAATCACAGAAGAAATCTCAAAGGATTTTACATTGCATTCATTTATTAATTTGTAACAGTATTTATACTGACTGAGCGTCTTCTTAGATACTATTGTGTACTTACGAGTTATAATAAATTGATCAGTAAAAATTATATGCCTTCTCATAAAGTTATTCAAATAAGCTGTGGAAGAGGTCTTCCCAAAATTTTCTCGCATACTCTCTGATAAAGGTGTTTTCCCTCCGACGCACAAAAAAATTGTGGAACTTGGATAAGGCGGGAAATGCTTTTGCATGGCATTGGGGTATAATAGTGACGAAATATGCGTGATCTTTGACGTAAATTTAGCATTTTTATTGAATTTATCGTTTTATCTTTCTTGAGTATTTTAGCAGTTAGGTGCCTGGCATGCGTGTTAAGAGTATCCAAAAACTGAATTTTTGTTTCAGACACTTTTTTACCAACCAATTGAAAACAAAATTTGACGCAAAACTACAATTATGGTCACAAAATCAAATACCAAATTTGATATATTTAAATCATTGCGTTTTTGAGTTATCACGTTTACTTCCTTTTGAAAGTACGGACTGACAGATGACCAACCCCCCCCCCTTTTTTTTGGATTTAACTCAAAATTGGGTAGGTGTCTGTACTGTTGATGTTAGATCTGTGTACCATCTTTTATTCATATAGATCTCTTCATTTTGTAATTATCTTTTTAACTTATGTTCGGAACAACCGGACAGACAGACTTCCTTTGAGTGGATTTTACATAAAATATGATAGAAATCTGAAAATTTGATTTAAAGACAATATACCGAATTTCAACCATCTTACTCAAAGCATTTTTGAGTCATCTTTGTCACAGACAGGCAGATACAATGACCAGAAATGTGTTTTTCGAACTGAGGGTGGTCTAAAACGTGGAGATTCGTCAAAATCTCGAGTTCGAATTTTTTGACGATTTCAGTAGTTTCTCTATACTTCGTATACGCGAAAGTAATTTATAACTTAATGCTTTAGTTAAAAATGCGATTAAAGGCGAAATTAAATTGGCCCGTAATAAAGCTTCTCTTAATAAAGAAGCCTTATTAAATACCGTGCTTAAGGCTGAAAAATTCTTTAATTTGCTACTTGTTTTCTGTTGCGCAATCAGAATGTTCTCAAGCTTTTGAAATTAACGCCATTCTTTAAATATAGATCATAGGTGTTGGTGTATTCATAGAAAAATCAACGAAAAGCGATTTCTGTTTAATAGATAGCAATATTTTGTAATTTAATATACCCAGACACTTCTTACTTATTTTGCGGTTGACCTTGATTTCCGTTTTGCGCAATTCTTCTGCGCATGTACAAAAATTACGCCTTCGTTTCTCTTCAAAGCGAAAGTGTTATCAAGACAGTCATCAATCCGTGATATTTTATTCGCTTTTTTTGGCGAAGAAGGGGATAATGATTGATTTGCATATGATGGCATCTTTAGTCCGACCCCACCCTCAATTATATCATCTTGCAGTTGGGCGTGCAATAGTGTAATGATTCAGAAGATATTCGCTTCGAAATCTCACTGTGAGGCCAATTTTGTAGCTGTCTTGAAGAAAGGATATGGCGTTGTTTCTGTTCATATATATAATGGACAATGGATTTCTATGAAGCTGTAAATGACATCATAGAAATCTATTTATCATTTCTAAATTAGAGGGAATAATATAATATGTACCTGAAATTTTGCTATACGCTTGTTTTTAAATATTACCTGTTTCTTGTTAATATAAAGGAAATTTTATTAGTTCTTTTTCGCTCACATTTGGTGTGTTAGAGCTTCAAAATTTTGCACGCGTGTGTATTAGTGGTGATTACATGTTATTGTGACACTTTAAACCTTCTTTGGTTGACTGATACTCGTAATTAAATTAAATTAGATGTTTACTATTGCTACTTGATTACTATTGCTGAAATTAAACTCCAATTCGTACCAGGACCCCATTTAGTTGTAAGTTTAAAATTACTGTATCTGAAAATATAGATTTAAGAAGTGAAAGCAATTGAAATTTAAAAAGAAATAGGCTGTTTAGTTCATTTAAAAGAATATGTTAAAAAATACAGTTTTGAGTCAAATTTATTAAATTTCATTTTTTGATGACGTATATGGAAAGAAATATTACTTTCAAATCAAGTCTTTCTTAAATCTTTTAATCGTATTTAGTAGTGGAAACTTATGATCACATGAATTTTGTGATGTCTAAAGTTTTAGGATAACTGCAAGGCCTGTTTGCACTTTGACAATGAAATTAAGGATCAAATGAAAATTACCGATTGTGTTAATTGTCCCCCATTGAACACTCACTATGAAGAGTTATTTTTCAGTTATCGAATTGGCAGGTCGTTAATAAAATATCAGTTTTGTTTTTCATGACTTGTTTTTTACAAATGCATGTAAATCTGTCGTTGTTATTAAGTTTTTATTACCAGTTTTTGGCAGCATGTTATCTTCATGATATAATTTGTTCATATTAGACCGCTTCATTGTCCTTTAAATCATCGAAATGTGATTTAAAAATACTAGTCCTAAATATCGGATTCATCTATCATCTAAGCTTTGCGATATTGTAATTCCACTTTTTATTATTATTATTATTATTGTAAACCTATGCAAATAATAAACAGAATCATTCGTCTTTAGCTTTCAGCAGTCAGAATCACGCAATTACATATTCGATGAAACTGTGAAGGCAGTTTGAATTTCTGGGCAGGAATGGAGTCTTTTATTGGAAATTAGACAAAGAAATATTTTTTTAAATTGTCAAAAATCAGCAGAAATTTGCACTACTATTAAATTAATATTATTAAAAAGATAATTTTTAAAATTTTCGAACAATGCAAATTTTATTTTTGGCAATAATATTTTCGAACTTATCGCGGTTTAACTTTTAATTAATTGAAATTCTCTTTAAATTTTTTTTAAATCCTTCGAACTACACATTATCACCTTCAAAAGTAAATACTTTAAGTCACACGATCTTGTCTGTAGAGCGCCAACAGACATCTCTATTAATGATCTTTATTATTAATAGAGATTGAAAAGGAGGTTTCATTTTCTTCCTGGCTGCCACCTTTCTTTAAACTCTTTAACCACCTATCAAAACAAATGATCGAATTTTACAAGGAGATGCGAGAATCACTAAAACAACAAGTCTCCTATTTAAAAAAATCAAGAATTTATTTTAAGGGAATTTCAAACATTAACCTTCAGTTTGTGGATAATATTTGCATGTTTTTCTTCAACACATTTTATTTACATTTGAGAAAATATTGAAAACTCAGTTAGCTTTCATTCAGGCGATTTGTGGTCTGTAATTAATTTAAATTAAGCTAGTAAGTAATACATTTAAATTAATTAATTTAAATGTATTTATTCGTACAAAAATTATGTAATTTTATTTTATTTTTATTCTTGTAAACAGTTGCATTAATTACAGTCAATATTATGAAGGGAAAAAAATCACTGCCATTGGCCTCTCTTAAAGCCACCCAGCTTCAGTGTTAGTGTATCTTAAAATAATAAATAAAAACTCCGCAGTCTTACTCCAGGCATTCGCATTCGTAAAGATATTAAACGTGTTTTCCTTACAAAGTAAGGAATAACTGCAAAAAAAAAAAAAATGATTGTGTTATATCGGAAAAGTTTACTGAATATTGAATCTTTTTGTGAAGCCTTCAGGCTGTTATGAGCTTGAAATGACTTCCCGTCAGCTCCCCTTTCAACCCCGTGTTTGTTGAAAAAAGGTCATTATCATTTACATGCATGTGCTGGAATTTTGTAAGTATTACCTTTCACTTGTTAATGTATGACGATATCGTTGTAATTGCGGATTTGTTTTTTACCTTGTTGAAATATATTTTGGTGCGGATTAATTAATATTAAATAATCTTACGCAATAGCATTATTCCTGACTTCTTGTCAAGGCCATCTGTCAATGGTTTTTTTGAAGTCCTTGTTCATTTGTTTTTCATTATGATTTATATGACGGACTCTCTGATTGAAGGACCCTGATCAGTTGGAAAATTTGAAGATATCCCATAAGACAAGTTATAATAAACTAATACGTAAAAGCTAACGATAATATGAGTGATGAATATGTTATATGCATTGCACGAAACACCGTCATTCTGTAAAATATTTAGATGTTTTTAGAAAAACTATGGAATATAAAAAGTACAGTACACTCTCGAGTATCCGGTTCGCGACTATCCGGCCTATTTTTCTTTCATCGTAATTATATGAGGAAGTTGAAATGCAGAAGCAGTCATCTATTAAGGACGTTTTCTAAACTTAATAACTTTGAGTTTTGACTTTTATCTTAAGGTTACATATTCACATCTGTGTAACCATTTATCAGTGAAAAATAAAATCAGTTTGAGCCAATTTTTGTAAGAATTATATCTATGATTTACTTTAATGTTTTGTTTATCTTTCCTGAATTTCTGTTAGGCATTACAGATTTTATGGCAAAATGTGTACAGTTTATATCCTTTAACACTTTTTCTCTGATAAATTCTTGAAACGTGTAGTGTAGTATATAACTAACAGTACAGAATCTCCGTTTTTAACTCGACACGTTACCGGCAGCGATTTTTATGATTCACCGGGCCACGGCCGCGTTCACATTTGACATGGCTTGAGATAAATGGAGGGCTTAATATTCAATAAGAAGTGAAAAAATACGTATTACAAAATGCGTTTAGTACAAAACTTCTGATATTGGTGGACAAAGGAATGAACCCCGGCTTTTTTGTTATCCGGGCGGCCCTCCCGCCACGTTAGGCCGGATACTCGAAAGTGTACTGTACTTGCGTTTGCTGCATACTTTCTTTTGCATTTTATTCAATAATTGGATATTCTGTATAATAATAAATAATATTTAGCAAAGTATAAAAGAGCAATTATGTAAACACTTTTATTTTAAAAACGCACATTCCACAAAAATATAAATGCTATGTAGAAAAAAAAAGTTGATGCCGATAAAAATATGTTGTTATACATAAGTTAAAGAAATTTATGCTGAACTATTAATAAAGAATGCCTAGGAAATATATGAAATCATTCGTTTCATATTTTTCCTTAAAAATACCTAGGTATTCTATTGAATGCCGGATTTTAAATTTACTTTATCTTTATTTAAAAAAAGAGAGAACATTCAGTTCTTAGAAATTCCTACATAATTGTTACAACCACGTGTCGGATCTTTTATAACCTTTTTCATTAGTTGGTTGCTGTTTGTCAACGTCATCCCGAGTTGATGTTTGAACCCTCTTGGAATCTAAATTCATTATCTGCGTCTCGCCATTGTTATCAGTGTGGGCTCCCATACCATCTCATAAAAGCGTAGAAATAAGTAAACAAGTTTCTCAAAACAAACACGTTATTTTACGTTTCCGCTGCGGATTTCGCAATTATGAGGTTTTTGAAAACACAATCTCTTCCTTTCTATTCTTTGAACTCGAGCTTCAGTGTATTGTGTTTTAAGAGTCGTCTTTTACCTGTACACCATTGATTTTTTTTTTTTAAGATAAAGTACATTTCTCAAAATCGATAGTTGTATGTATCGGTTGGCCACATCGTATCATTCTGTTTCTGCTTTCTTTTTTAGGAACTAATGATCGATTTAATGTTCTTTTAAGGTAGGAGTCGCTAAAAGGTTGTTCAGAAGCATTAAATATAATACCAATCGTAGAAAAAAAGAAAGAAAATTAAAAAAAAATGCTTCCGTTTCCAGTGTCGATTTTATTTTGTTATTTCTTTTCATATTGTCTGATAAGAATGAAATACATGCAAATCTTGTAAAGGGTGTCTCAAAATTAACTTAAGTCTTGGATTTGCTACAAATTCGTGCAGTAAAATGTTGGCAATCGTATTAAAAATAAAAAAAAAAAAAACATTTGACAGCTGATAGTTTGAGGTTAGTAAAAATGGTGCGTTACACGATGGAACAACGTGTAAATGCAAGATTTGAATTAAATAAAAAACACATTTTTTCCCTTTAAATTTTTATATTTTTATTGAATCGTAAAGTTCACAGGATCGAGTTATGTAGGGAATAACACATAGGGCAAATGGCTTTCAAGGCTTAACTGGCACATACGCACTTTTTTATCGAATTTTTCCATGACCATTTTGCATAAATGTGGATGATGAATTTCGATGATGCAGCATTGAATTACCTCCTTCAATGCACGCGTGCTTATAAGCATAAACTTTTGTCTTAAAAAAACCCTCATAAAAAGGAATCAGGATCTAGAGGGTCAATTTTCGAACTTTTATAATTTTTGAAATATTATTCAGCAATGAAAACACGTTGTTCTATCGTGTAACGCTCCATTTTTACTAACCCTAAATTATTAGCTGTCAAATTGTTTTTAATGGGGTTGCCAACACTTTACTACACGAAAAGTGGCAAATTCATATCTTGCGTGATTTTGGGACATTTTTTATAACTTTTGATATGATCAAGATGAAAATGGGATGAATTTTTACTTGTTTAGTATCACCATGAATAAAAACAAGATAAAAATGGCGCTTGAAATTACTTACAGTCATGTTTGATTTGGAATTTTATGGTGTAATATAAAGCAGCGCCAAACAAAATCTTTGTCTTATCAAAAACTTTAAAAAATACAATTATAAGTAAAATTATTCAAAATAATCTTTGGTAAAATAGATCTTCGAAGAGAAATTTATACTTTAATTTAGATTTAAATACAAAATTTTCTCGACTTGAAGAAAGTAAAAAGGTTAGAATGTGAATCTGTATCATTTAACATTCGCAATGCCACTACTGTCGTTTTATTAAGGAATCTCATTGCCATGTTATTTACCTTATTCATCTGTTATATCCGGAGGTTAAGAACCCTGAATTCAAGCACTCCGTGAAACTCCCCTCAAATCGACAATTTACCATCATTTGAAAATGATACAAGTGTTGAATAATAAAATATGGGTACTTAGTAAGAATTACGAAAAACTATCCACCATAATAGCAGTATGGACATCTAAGCATTTGTTCTCAGTAACAGGTGTATGAATCTTGTGTGGCCGATTCATAGAGGTGTTTAAACGGTGCATGTGTCTCATTTGTTTTAAAGGGATCAACTTTCTATGATATGTTTAATGGTATGTAGTTTGCTTTAAATTTACGATGGCATTAAATTTTTCAGTTTATGTACAGACTGTACTTATGCACGATAAATTAACAAAGGCTGACTATATAATGACGATTTTGTATTCCCTTTCATTTGTTTTTCTTTTAATCAAAGACTGATTTGAAAAAAAAAAGAAGAAGAAGAATATTTAGTAGTTATCAAGCTGTAAATATTTTAAAAGCTACAAATCTTTTCAGTATACTGAAATGGTTAAAATAGAAAATAGAACTTTTTATTAGCAAACACCAAATCGTTGTGCCAAGAATTATGTATAAAAAAATTCAGTTGACAGAAGAATGAAATTTAGTGTTGTCTGTTTTATAAATAGGATTTGTTCTCTTGCATGGTTTCCCATGACTTCAGAAATGTGCGATGCATTCAGTATTGTCTCCAACGTATTTCAGTTTTTTGATTCGCAGTGTTGGATTTATACATTTTGTGGAACTACACATTATGGAGCCCCCCCTTTTTTTTAATGAAATTTTCTATTTAGTTGCACATTTTACATGCTTTTAACTTAAAATGTTAGATTTATTTTAAACTTTTTTTATTTTAGTGATTTTGTAAAAATGTGCTTTTTTTATTATTATTAATTTACTATGAATAAAGTGCATATTGCCTCTAGGACTGTACGAAATTATATTTAAACAAATGCTTAGTGTTTATAAATACTGCTGTAATTTAGTGAATATAATGAAATTGATAAAGAACCCAATCAGTTTCTTGACAATGTTCATATTATATTAGTTATAATTCCTGGTTTTAATAAATAATAGAATTTACTTTTTTTAGTAGATTTTTTATTTGGAAATACATATTTTTTATATCTATCTGCTGCGGCCTTCCTCACCCCGAACGGCCCGAGGCAGCTACCTGGTCGGAAACACAAATTCGAGTTACTGTGGACAAATATCTGTATTCGTCTTGAAACATATTTCATCATGCACAGTCATTTTAAGTAAAGCATGTATATTCTATTATCTGAATTTCGTTTAGCATATTAATATTTATTGCAGAGCCTGTGGACTTTTCTGTTGTTGTTATTGTTGCTTATGCACTTGTCGTAGACAAGCCCGCTGACTTTTCTTTGCTCCTGAATAGTGATTTCCAAAATTTCTTAACTAGGTCAGATTTAATTGCAGAACATAGAAACTTAAAAAAAAAAATCATTTAAAAATTGGAGTGTCAGAAATATTTTATTGAAAATGATTGCTTAGGACCATAATTTTTTTAGGAGTACAATGATTGAGCAAAATAAAACGCTATTATTTACATCATTTAAATCCTTTTGAAAATAAAGCTAAAAGTCGGAATTCATAATGAATCAGATAAGTTTTTTATTTAATAATTTTTTTAATTCTTTGCATTAATTTTAAAAATATATATATAGATTCTGTTTTGCACATGTTTCAATTCTGAATGATTCAGTTTTCTGTGCTCAAATTTAAAAAAAAAAAATCATGTTTAGTTTTATCAAAAACAGTTTTAAGTTAAATCACTTCAGCTTCATTTTAAAGTTCAAATTTTACTGGAGCAGACAGAAAGTTAGTGGAATATCTAGTATATTGAATGGCTTAAGGCTTTTATAATAGTATGAGTAATGTGACTATCAGAATTTGAAGCTTAAAAATGTTTCGCTGAAGAAGCTATAGACCAAATTACATAAAATATCTAATTGAAAATTTTAGCAAGCATTCATCTCAACGAACCAGCTGATTGCCAAAGAAAACTAGTATGTAATAATGCTTTTCTTTCTTCCTTTTTTTTATTTCGTGTATTTTAAAATCTCCTCTATGGAAATATTTTAATAAGAGAGGGAAATTTTAAATATCTAAATATAATTTCAATTTTTTTCGAATTAATATCGAAAGAGAGAAATTAATTCATAAAACCTGGAATGTGCTTTCCTAGAATTTTTTTAATTTTATCCTGTAATCAGTTCTTGTAAAAATACATTAGCTTATCGGTAAGTTAAGTAGTGTAGATTTTTTTATGATTATTTAAATTCATTTTGCGTCTAGCTTCTTTTTTTTCCCGTCTGCTAAAGTAGTCGGGCATTTAAAATCTTTGTATAATTCATTTTAATGGAAAGATTTCCGTGAAATATAGTGATATATTTATTTAGTGTGATTCTAGGAATGGAAAACAAGTTTAATCTATTTCATTTAGAAACGCCAAGAAAGTCTTTTAAGTGTATATACTTTTTTTCTTTATACCATTTCTTGTCTGGAACGTACTTAGGATTAATTATTAAGGTGTATTGCTTTTAACTTTCTGCCTTTGACGACCAGCTGGTTAGAAAGGGAAATTGGCTGTATTTAATTTCTATTAAATGTGTTAAGATATAATTTCATGCCCCTCATTCCGCCTACGAATAATTTTTAAGCCTCAAATTATCAGACATTAAAGAAATTATTCATTCTATGCAGAAATTTTTCTAATGAACACAGATCTCGTGACTTCATACTGCTATTAAAAACGTAATTTCCGATTCATTTATCTGTCTTTCAAGTAACATTGTACTGTAATCGCTCGTTTATTTATCTTGTAAATATATATAAGTGAACACATTTTAGCAGTTGCATGGCGAATATAAATTTTAAAGCTTCTATTTATCTCATTTCGGACGGCATAATTTTACAAAGAATAAGCAATAAGAAATACGTCAGTCTTCATCGCGACACAAGAGCAGGCAGAAATTTTTCCCTTCGGAGAGTTTAATATGAGATTTTGATAGGGATTTATGTGCCATGTGCAAATTTAGGAACGGGAATCTTTAAAAGAATGTTGTAAGCGTTAGGGATATTTATCCCTTTACTCGGAACGTGAGAAAATGCAGAAGTCAATAGTTTTATAGAGCGCGTGAGAACTAATTAAATTTTTTAAAAAGTGGAATTGGATCAGGAAATGAGAGAACATTTTAGTATGAAGTTAATATGGGCTAAATTAAGATAAAAATGTGGAAATTATTTAAGATTTAAGTTACATTAAGATATATCATTACACACACAATTTTAACAATTATATATATATATATATATATATATATATATATATATATATAATTTATATATATATATAGCTTTTAAATTTGTATCGACCTGTAGAGCGCCAATACATGCACTTTCATATTAATTATAACATTGGAAAAATCAGAAATCTAATTTGATTCGTTTACTTTTACTTTTTTTTATGTTGTTTTGTTAGAAATTTGACAGATATTCAAAAGTGATAAGATACGTGAATATATTTTTTCGTTTGAATATTATACGATATTTTTTAATCTAATTATTTCCCCTTGGTTAATTATAATATAAGAATTGCATAGAAATTCAAATTACCCCCATTTACTTTCCACCAGTTTTATCTTTTATTAATAGAATTTGAACAAAATTCTGTTTTAAAAATGATTTTTCAAGATTGTATATTTTTTCATGGAAACTAGTTAAATTTCGTGAAAGATCGTTAGTTTCATTGTAACTTAAGAATGATTTGTTAGTAATACTAGCGACCAGTTGTTTGTTCACTACATTAATAATCCTAATTTTGTCGTGCCAACCAACTTAGATTAACTTCATTTTAATAGTCAAAAAGAGTAATATTTTAATTTATACTTACCAAGAAAACAGCATTATGATTGATTAACTGCGCTTACAAAATGTGAAATTATTTCACGTAATCAGCTTCGCTGTTGGGTTTAAGGCTTCGTCTAAATTTTATTTTGCTATATTTCTCGAAAGTGGATGATAGACGATTATTATTGAAGTATCTGGCGATAAGATTTCATATGAAATAAAAATTGACGAAATCGATGCAGTGTTTGAGGTCGAGGTTTTCTTCCTTGAGGATATAAAGTAGAGTTTTTGAGATATTTCTCGAAACTGGAGGATAGACGTGTTAAATATCTAAATATATTAATAAAATGGTGAAAATCCTAAATTGCATTTGAGTTTTTATATGAAATTGGCAAAATCGGAGGGCAATGTTCGAAATGGAAGACAGGTACTTTGGCTTTCCTAATTATCTGAAATATATAGATGTTGGAACGATTGTACTGCTACTGTGCTTGTGCTGCGATTGTTCTAATTTATCTACATGATTAATATGCTAACCATTCTTATTTCTATTGAGTAGACACAAAAATCGGAGCGCACAGTAAGGGCTGACACCAATATTTCTCAGAGCAACAGAAAACTTAGACGTTTGACGATCATTGACGCTATTGGAAGAGCCGGGGGAGGGGATTTTGGAATTTCATCCCTCCATGCATCAGCTCGCGGGTATGTGAACAGGATAGCTCATAAAACGCAACGAGTCGGATGGGTTGGATTAGATTAGATTAGTGGTCCTGATGCCAAAACTGTAAACCAGTATCAAATTTTGCACTACATCCATCACTGTCAGCAACTCTTTGCTTAAAAATAGATCTTGGATTTCTTTACTTCACTCACATATACACAGTCATTTATAAAGACCTTTTTAACACCCATTTTGTGAAATGAAAATATAATATTTATTTATTGTATCCGATTTGATTGTTACTATAAGAGCAAGCTGCATTGTTTCATTGCTTATACAGGAAAATAATCTGTCCATTTTAATTAATAGTTAATTAATTTAAGTTTATTTACGTGCGAGTTACCTCTCATATATGAAGATCCATTTTTATTTGTTGCTCTTATAAAAGCCTGTTATAACATATCGTAAAAATACTATTAAAAGTCCTTTTTATCATGGAGTTATAATAACATTCATCATTATAATGAGTGAACATGATACATTGTTTCTTGACCTAAATGAAATGGAAAAATGAATTAATAAAAATGTTAATTAATTTCAGTTTATTTACGTGCGAGTTACCTCTCATATATGAAGAAATTTAATATTCATTTTTAGTTGTTGCTCTTATAAAAGCTGTTATAACATGTAAAAATACGATCTAATGTCCTTTTTATCATGTAGTTACAAAAACATTCATCATTATAATGCATGGATATGATACATTGTTACTTGACCTAAATGAAATGGAAAAATGAATTAATAAAAAAGTATTTGTATTTTTTTAGAAAGCTATTCATAATCCGGATAAATTTAGTTATTTTCATTATTTACACAGGCATGTTTAAAAGCTATATGCAGCGCCAAAATGCAGCTGTGTCTACCGTAGTGACCTCTATGTTTGTTTTTTCTCCCCCGCAACTATGATGTTATTCGATTATTGTTTTGATGTTATTTCATTTAAATATGTAAAATATAAATCATTATTAATGTTTCTTTTTAAATATTTAATTTGAAAAAGTATTTTATCAATAAAATATTCTTTTTCTAACCTCTATTGACTGATAATACATTAAAATAGCATTGTTAGTTCGTGTACGAATTAAATTTAATTGGAATAAAATGTTTTTGTAATACATTTTTTAAGTCGCTTATTTCAAGAGAATTTAAAGATTTATTTTATTTTATTTCATTAAAATATCGCATATTGTTCCTGAAACAAAGTTTCGATTAAATTAATGCAGAATCTCCTCTTTATTTAAATAATATCTACTAAGAATAAAATGTAACGATCGCGTTTGATGTAGAATAATATTTTCAGCTAAAATAATCCTTTGAAAGTTTCCTTTGAAGTTAACAAAGATTTCATCTCATTCTTAGCACAGATTTTAAGATCGATGTTATGCATATATTTAATAAGTTGTTTACGCTAAAAGATATTTTGAAGCATGTCTCAACAAATAGAAATGTTGTATCAAAACAAATTAATTTGTAAAAAGATTAGAGAGTTGTAACACTTATGTGGATACACATTAATTATCCCATTTGATTTTACATATTTAAAAATAAAATTTCTGAAAAAACGAATTTTGTTTTTAATTGGAACGACGTGTCAACAATATCAGTGTGTGATATAAAACTTTCTATAAAGGTTTTTTTTTCCATTTCTAGAAATTTTAATTTATTTCATGATAGTAACTTCTTGTGAAATTAAAATGAAATTGAAGAAAAAAGCATTTTTTTAATCTTAAATGTCTGTTTAAATAAGAAAAATGCTTATGTTTCTCATTTACAAAACAAAAACATGTAAAGAAAGGAGGCTTTTTAAATAAATTTCTTTTTTTTTTTAAGATTTCTTTTTATTTATTACCATCTAATTAAAGCTCAAATATATGAATAAGTTGTAATTTGAAGCTTATATTGCCTAAATGATAACACGGAACTGTTTTTAGACTTATTTATAAATTTTTAATTAAACAGCGTATTCAACACCATCCATTAATAATTATTTTAATCGTTATGAAATTAAATTGTTTGTTATTTTTATTTGTAAAAAAAGAGAAGAATTAACTAGAATTCATTAACCTGCATTTAATCTTCGATGTCAGTTTGCGTGAAAAATGTTGCTGTAAATTTTTTGCTATTAAAATCAATACAATTTCCTTCTATATATATACAGCTGTAAAATAAACTATTTTTCTATCATTAAAATCATGTGTTCTTTCATAACTGTTTTTATTATTTAGCGTTTGACGCGCGTTTTAATTTAAATGAATAGCTATTAATCTGTGCTGTGGAAATCCAATATAATCAGGTCTTGTATTAATTAACCAAAACTGCTCATTAATTACATAATTTTTTTCAGAGAAAATTTCAATTTACTGAAAGTAATATAGTGATGTAAATACTTTATTTCTAACTTTAGCATATTGAATTTTGTCGAAAAATTTAATTTTATTCGATCTTGTTGAAATTTTGTGCAGGTGCACTTCAAAGCTAAAGAAAATCACTATCTAACTTTTTGAAGTGCCAATGTTAATTAAAATATTAGTGAATTCAAAACTGAACAATATTTCGTATTTTTCAGCTCTATCTTCGGATAGTATTACCTCACAAAATAAGTTTTTACGCTGTCTTAAAATTGAAAAAATAATGTTTTTAATGGTGTCAGTTCCATTCTTTCATATTTTTTTCTCGTTTATTAAAAATATATTTAAAAGTTTTAATTCGATGCAAAAATTTTAATAATTTTATATTCTTATAATGGAATTTAAGTTAACTGCATTATTCCATTAAATCATTTAATCTTGTGCTGTTGCCACTATTGAAATTAAGATTAAAAAATTGCTTTCTTTGGGAATTAACTTAGTTTAAAAAAATCTCAATTCCACTTTTGTTGTTGTTTATACTTTCTAGTTTGCACAGACTGTAATTTGTAATTAAATGTTTCCATTGAATTTAAATTTCTTTGTTATTGTCAAATAGCAAACCGAGATTTTACATAAATGCTTTCCGTATTAGAAGTTTTACGGCAATGGTAACCAATATTCCGAATAAACAAACTGCAAAAGGCGGCTAGTAGAGTTTATAAAATTATCGTGTGATTAATTAAAAAACAATCTCTAGCATGCAGTTTTAAAATGTGTATCAGTTTTTCCGAAAAATAAGACAATTATTGATCGGAAATGATATTATTGTATGCAATATTTTTACTGGGCATTATTTTTTAATCAACTTATTTTGCACACAATAGGCATAAATTTTGAACTTTAAATGCATTAGCGTGTTTCGTATGTAATTTTTTTTTTGGTATAAAAGTTGCCATATATTTACTTTAAAGAAACGCTTAAATTAAAATTCTTCCGGTATTGCTTCCTGATCAATTAGATGCAGGAATTAAAATCTTTTAAGACATAAATATGAGATTATTAAAGCTATTTGGACTTGAAAAATGTCAGT
Organism: Argiope aurantia; assembly: GCA_026543865.1. Classification (NCBI taxonomy): domain Eukaryota; kingdom Metazoa; phylum Arthropoda; class Arachnida; order Araneae; family Araneidae; genus Argiope; species Argiope aurantia. The sequence continues at coordinate 151,497 of JAPMOR010047228.1, read as the reverse complement.
GTTCGATTCACTTACCATCAAATATATTTGCTGTCATAAAATTTATTTTCGTTTACTAAATACTTACACAATGTTTTGCTAGTATTACCTAACTTTAAAAATTAAAACCAAGAAAAAAATCTATTCTTGTTTCATAGTCATTTACCATCTAATATTACGATTTTTTATTGATTCGAGATGCTTTTCTAGGAATCGAACATCTGGTTGAACGATTTTTTAAAACTTCTTAAAATTTTTTTGATATCAAGAATTATTTTTTTCTTCAACATGAAAATGTCTATAGGCTGATAAACCATCTGCAAATTGCGACAAGCCTGATGCAGAAATTTGACATGTAGTTTTCCTTGAACAAAAAGTCTCGATAAGAAATTAAAAAAAAATTTATTAGATTTTTAATGAAAAATTAAGTGGAATTGTTAAGCTTATCCTTTGTGATGTTTGAGTATAGTATCACACAAAAACTATTTGTGCAACATTATGAAATTCAAAAAATAAATATATTAACCGCGCTAATTTTATTTTTGTGTTATATTTTTTTATAATATTAATAATTTTTCAAAATATTTTTAAGTATAATTTATATCTATAGTTTTTTCCCTTTATTCGATTATTAGACTATTCTTATGCGCTTTGCAACAGGATTAAATATATATCTTAATTGCTTGTCATCATTGCTTTGTAATTACGCATTAAAAATAAAATAAACGATTTAAACGTAAAACATTAATATACTTCTATAGTTCGAAGAAATGAAATATTCTCCTTATATGTTTTATTAAAGACTAGCCGCCTTTGGCGACCATTCGGTTCGCCAGTATTACCACTCGCTACAATTTTCAATTAAATATTTTAAGTAACTGGTCTGTTAATAGATTCTCAAACAAAACATTTTTAATCTTCAAATTTTGATAGTCATACCGAACTTATACTGTTGTTTAGA
>JAPMOR010047228.1:132562-142777 GCA_026543865.1 Argiope aurantia | reverse complement strand
ATATATATATATATATATATGGTGCAACAAATGGCGTGTATATCTATAATATGTGGCATTTGTTGGTTTACTCTACTAGAATTTTGAAAAAAATTGCATTAAAGCCTGCTGGGTGATGTAGCATAAAATAAAAGATGTTATTTCCTCTTCATTAATTTTTTTTAAAATTATTGGGATTTTCCCCTTTAATGACTAGAGAGAATTTTAATGGAAATAGAAAGCCACGTGCATTCAAATTTCCGTGTTTTTAAAAATAATTATTGAAATCGCAACTAAACTAAACTCCAAACAGAAGAATTAATTATTGTTCATTTCTTTTAGAAAAGTCTACATTCTGTCTCATTAAGGATTTTTTAATTCAATATTTCTTTTTATTATATCTTATTGGCTCGTTAAAACAAATGTTCTCTAGAACATTGGGGAAACTCTGGGGAAAAAATCAGTTTTCATTAATTTCTTCTTAGTTTCCTTTAACAGGTATCTCAACTTGTAAACAGCTAATCAGTAGGGAATTCCTGACGTCTTGTTTTAGCTGATTATTTTCTTTCGCCCACTCGTTTTTAGAGGTGAGAAATTAAGGTGGCTGGCGCTCTTCATTTTTAAGACTATTTTCAATTAACTAAGATTTCGATTTGCTGAAAACACTGCTTTTATCTTGCTTTTAATTCATTTTAAAAAGAAAGCTTCTTTTTGTAAGATCTCCCAGTTATGGCGACTCTTTAAATTGTTTATTTTCATTGGAAATTCATTGAATATAAAATAGTATTTTAGGAAAAAACTAATTTTGAGTAAATATTATTGCTTTAAAATAATTTTGATTTTTTTTTTTTTTTTGTCTGAAAAAAATGAAATGTTATACATATGTTTTTGTTTTTCATTTTGGAGACTTGAAATTTTGAACTGTTTATCAAATACGAAATAAAATTATTTTTAGATATAAGTAAGGTAGCATTACATGGCTATTTCATTTTCGTCCCAAAATATATTAATTCACGAAGAATGACCTGAAAGATTATAAGTCTGCGTTTTTTGTCATGTATTTGCATGAGAATTAATACTTCTTTTCCAAAGATCTGTATGCTTTGAAGTAAATAATAGTAATTACTCCTTTGTAATTAAAAGAAGAAAAAATTCTATAGTTATTTGGAAATAAATATTTTATGGTAAACATATCACAATGAAAAGTTAACAAAAAAATTGTGAGTGTCGATTAATTTCAAAAAGTATGTCATAAAAAGTACTAAATAGATAAACTTACTAGGAATTAATAAATAACTTACTAGAAAGCGGTGAAAATAATAACGGTAAATAGTTATTAACTGTAATGATTGACTTTATTTCTGGTACCTCTATTTTTAATCCCTTAAATATTTTATTTTCTTTACTATATAACAAGATGGCATCTTTTATTTTGAGAATATTTTCTTATTTTGATACAAATGGAAATCCATTGAATATCTTATCTATGTATTCGAAGTAATTTTAATATTGAATTATAATCTTTATGAATGTTTTATTTTTTACTTACAACTATCAAAATTCGATAAATCGATGCACGTATGGCACTCGGGACAATAGAAAACATTATTTTCCGAGTTTCGAAATGAATTTTAGAATATTGCACTATTTCTCTGACTGTGATTAGTTAAATTTACTCATCCTAATTAATCTGAATGTTTATTTTATATTAGACTCTCTTTGGATCTCGATTGTTTAGAAATTGTATTCGAATTTGTGAAAGAACTCGAAGAAAATCTTCTAAATATACAAATAAAACATCTTCTGAATATAGTACACTCCCAAGTATCCTGCCGGATGAAATGGAAGAGCAGGCCGGATAACAAAAAACCGGATAGGCCAGAGTTCTATGAACTTATTTCTTTGACCACCATTGTCAGAAGACAAAGTTTTTATACTAAAACTTATTTTCTCACTTCTGATTGAGTACTAAGCCCTCCATTTATCTCAAGGCTAGTAGAATGTGAACGCGGCCTGGCGAATCATAGAAGCAGTTGCCAGTTTTTGTTGTTACACCCGAGTCTAGTCAATGAATAGCACTTAATTTATTCTTCATAGTCACTACAACTTTTTTTTTTCGTTAATCACCCATTTTCAAATCTTCACTGTGGTGTACTAAAAAAACATCAAGCATACCCAAAGAACAATTTACGAATACTGTACGTACTGTGCAGTACAATGAGCAGAACGTTACTCTTTTCCTGTCAGAACTTGCATTGTGCACACGTAGTAGTATCGCAGCAAATGCCTTCCAATGCCTTGGCAATGTTACCAATGCAGGCCTAGCTTTCCTAATGTAATTCCGATAAAAGAAAATGAGGCCGGACAATATAGAATCCGGATACTCGGGAGTGTATTGTATATTAAATTTTCACTGTTTCAAATTCAGTTTTAATATTTTTTTTCATCTATTCATATTGCTGTGCAATTTTGCCTGAATTATAATAATGTGATGGGAATGTTCTGAATTCGTAATGGCAAATTGGTTGTTTCGAGTAAAGTTAAATGAGCTTTTTTTAACTCTTAATTTTGAGAAAATCTGAGAATATGAATGAAATTATAAGTAGATTTTAACGATTATCTAAATGAATTACCCACACGCAGTTTATAGTGAATTTATCCTTATGTCCATCTTTATGCATTTATTCATGTTAACGAATTTTTTAATCACCTAGCTGACCCATAGATAAAAGCAGTGTTTTAAAATGCAGAATTATTATAGAACTTTTCTAGCATTTTGCTACGTTATCTAGAACCCGTCCAAATTATTTGTTAAAATTAGACCTCGTGAGAATACCAGTGTGACATAAACAAAAGCAACATGTTTTTAAAATATTTATTATTTTTTAAATGAAAAGATACTTTAAAATAAACTGTTACATTAAACAAAATTTTCTCATAATCTATAATTTTAATTAAAACCAGAATATTAATCACGCAAACGATTTTAAAATCCACTGAAATCGATTTTTCACTATTAAATTGTTAATAATCATACGAAATTTAATTAAATATTGCGATTGCCAATTCGGATAAAATATAAATAAAACAGTTTAAAATATTCTATAATATTTTATAGATATACATGATTTAAAACTTTACATTTACTGTAATTGCGATTTCAGAGGAAAAAGTAAATAAAATGGTTTAAAATTTCTGAATATTTTATCAACCAAATCTCTTTTTGAAGAATTGTATCTCAAACACAAATTAAAGTTCTTTCTTCCTTTATTTCTTAAAGTAAAACTAAAAGTTATATCTAAATTCATCTGATTCTGATGTGGTGGTGCAATGTTCTGATTTCGGTATTTCGTAATCTTAACCCGTTGTTCTTATTGAATACGAACGATAACTTTAGAAAAGCAATAATCTTTTTTGTCCACGGTCACAGTTTCTAAGTAATGGAAAATTAATTAATTCATTTTATATTTCTGTATTTCTTCTTTCTTTGTTCGATATTTGGCTGTGTCTTAGTACTGGAGCACGTGTCTACCACTTTATTTGTGAACAAAATTTGAAGTACTAACAGTAAATTAAAAGTTATCACAAATCAAAGCAGTGTGTGTATATATATTATTCTTAGACGATTCTTTTATATAAAATATGAAAACTTTCAATCATCTGCAACGAGTTAAAAACGAGAAAATCTTTTGCTCCAAAGAATTTTTATATTTTATATTTTCTGAAGAATTAGACCCAAACAATTTTTAAAAATTAATAAAAAAAGTTTTTTTTTAACCTTGCGAGTGGCTACTTAAATATATGCTTAGAACATGGAATATTAATTCAAATTTCAGTTGCGAATTTGAATCTCCATCTACTATGAAAAGTGAGTATTCAAAGTTTAAATCAATTTTTAAGTAATAGGAAAGCTCAAAACTTTTTTCTATTATTCTTAAATATCAATTAAGTAAATCTGTGTATGTGTATGTAGGTATATTGTTACTCGTCGCCTTGTTGTCGGCCTAAACAATGCTGCCCATGCGCACTTTAGTAAAAAAAATAATTAATGAAAAAATTAACTAGTTTATTTATTGTCTCGGCATCTTTACATAGATTTATGAATAAAATTTGAATATCTATTGCGTATTTTAGCTATCTTTGACTACAACAAAATTGCATTTCAGTTTTTAATACAGTTTAGCAAGCCATAAAAGTGCTCGTTTTGTGTTGCGAATTTATTTTATTCTTAATAATGATAAATATTTTTTCAGAGAAAATGTATGTTTATGGTATTGTAAAGTTACTTTTTTTAAAGATTAATTCGTGGGGTTTTTTTTTTTCAATTTTGAATGTATATGGTTTTTGAATTGACACACACATTCTATATAAATTCGTGGAATTATCTATTGTTGAATAAAGAAAAGCAGTTTTATTAATGAGCTTCGAAGCTTTTCTTGTTAAAAATAAAGTTCCCTGTTAAACGCTTTTCGTGTTTTTCTTCGAATTTTGTTTGAGGATGTTCAAATCAGATTCTTATTCATATTTTCATCAGCATGTTTAATACGTATCGAATCGTAATTTGTTTAATGTTCATTTGAGAATTCTTTGCGGAACGCTTTTGGAAGAATGTTTTCCTGTAAAAGGTAATATGCAGTGAGTGAAAAAGAACACTTTTCCGGATTAGTATACTTTTTTTTTATTTGATTTCTTTTCCGATATTGTTTTAATTTTTGTTTTTGAAATATGCTACTTTGTTTTAATTTGAAACCGTGCAATTTTTTTTATATATTACTTAGTAAAAAAATAAACTTTTCCACGTTTATTTATCACTTTATTCCTATTTTTGTGAAATCAAAAGCAAATTGGCGCCTGCGTAAAAAACACTTTTTTTTTTTTTGCCAGAAAACAGGAGGTATTTTGAAATTTTATATAAGGAATTTAAATGACAAATTTTTGTTTTAAATTCTCACTTATACAAAATCTATTTATCACAATTATATTGTATTTGTCTTTTGTGTCTGTATATACTTATGTACATCTTGGCAAAATCATTCTCCGAATATATTCCTGAACTGTTAGATATTTTGTAATTCTGTTTTTCGACAAAATTAATTTATGTCAGCTTTAACCCTATGATCGCTCTCTGTTTTGCAAGTAACTCGAACTTGGTAACTTTCATTTTTCTGGAGAATTTCGATAATTCTAAGAATCACCATTGACCTATGACAAAAAATATTTTTAATAAGAAATTCTAAAGCGTATAAGTAATTTTTCTGATCTTTGCTGCATACTTTAATATTTCTATAATTTTTAGTAAAAGAATTTTTTATAATCTCAGTTTCTTCAGAATGAAAAAAAAATAATGCATCTTTTCCTCAGTTGGTTTCTGATAGTCACCGGCAACTTTTCAGCAGGTTTTGGAATGTTGGAACTAACTATTAAAAAAAGCCAACAAACTGAAGCAAGCTACTCATTAAATGAAGTTGTTTATTCCTTGAATGCAGCATATCTATAATTTAAATTAATGTCTCTGATTCCAGAAGAAAAAAGTTATAGCCGACTCTGTTATTACGTTAATAGCTGTATGTTATGAATAATATTTGTATAATTCAAATTCAAATAATTATTTTAAATAAAGGAAGAAGATATTTCGATATTTCAGCGCAGAAAGAGTTTCAGCTCTAAAAGAAATGCAAATTCTTAATATTCTGAAAGGATAATAATAATAATAATAATTAAAGTTTTAATAATATTCGACGCTAAAAATAGTAAAATATTCCTTTGCCGAATAAAAAAAATTATAAATATGTTATTATCATTTCAAGGTTATTTTTTTATATAAATAAGAAATTCATTGCGGGTCGAAAATTCCACTACTCTTAAGGATAGGGCACGAACACAAGTCTATAATTTCTTATCGCTGTTTCCACAGAAATTGCCTCGCGCTCGTAACAGACACTGCAGCAAATATTTTGATTATGCATAATTGCCCGTGCCGTAGTTTATGTCTAGTTACCTGTCATTTCCACCCATTTAAATTTATGACAGTTAATAATTGCGAGTGGCCAAGTCCTAATTATAGTTTCTTTTCCTGCAACGCATAGTTAGTTATATTATTTTCTGCAACATTGTAGCAGAATCGTCCTATCTTTTGTTACAGTTAGAGGTAACAATTTCCCTCTGTGATCGGTATGATTTGTACATTTTTTTTTCTTTCATATCTTCGAAGAAATTCACCTTGAATAATTTTGGAGCAAACATAGCAGCATAATTATATAATTCACAATTTTGGTGCTGTAATTTATTATTTTTCATTAAATATGCTCAGAATAATTTTATACAGTTGATGAGTTTTAATTTATTCGTCGAAAGAAGGCCCATTTTAGAGAGTCTTGTAAGCTTATTCGTAGTTTTTCCAGATCGATATTTTACTGTACTCGTTAAATAATATATTAATGATAAGAATTTATAACTTTAGTAATGGTTAACTAATAACTTATTAATGACTATTAATAATTTATTGAATCTAATAAATTATTAATTAAAAGCTCACTATTTCTTTCTTTTCGTCACTAATTTACATAAATAAATAAAATTCTTCGCATTTAACGTAAATTTTTTTCAATTCAAATTGCTGTGATCAATAACTTTTTTCATGTACTGTTAAATGTTTAGTTAGTTTTATTTGACTTTCACTTTTTTTTTTTTTTTTTTGCGATATTAATTTTTGAGCCTCTTTATCAACCCCCTGCTTAACTTACAAAAAATAATTGTAATAAAAAGACAGAAATCAGATTAATACATCCTCTGGTTATTATTCGTAAATATATCGTGTTCTTATCTATAGATGAGAAAAGAAACCGTTTTTCATAATTTTCTATTTTTAGTTTATAATTTAAATATGTAATAAAATTTTGAAATTCCAAAAGGTTTTTAGGTTTCGAGATTTTTTTAAAAGATTGATACCCGATATAATTTAGTATCCAAATTAATCTAGTATATAGCGCTTAATAAAAACGTAATAGATATGAGTTTTTCTTTTTAAATATACATAGAATATATTTACAAATATCAATTTCTCATAGATGAGCAAATGATGGTATAATTTCATCCCAGCATTTACATAGTATTCTTCTTGCGTGTTTCTCAGAATTTAAACTTTTAATGAATTTATTGTTGTTATTTCGTATTTCTGTTTGAGACATTTGAGCAATAGTAAAAGAAGGAGCGCAGAGTCGATACAGAATTAAATTAGAAATTTTCACCTTACCTTTTTCTTTAAAATTTTTCTGCATTTATTTAAGTATAGCATTTGTATTGTCGAAGAAAATATTTAGATATTTGAATTTTCATTAAAACTTATATATATTAATATTTATTTAATAATAATAAGTTTAATTTTTTATTTATCTTTCATTTTTTTAATTACCTTTCATCTTATTTATTTTTAAATATTGAACTTCAAAAAATTTATATATATATATATATATATATATATATACTATTTTTAAAACAAAAATCCCATCGTGAATAAATACTAGTAAATTTTAGATTCCCCCCCAACGCCCTCTTCAGTAGTTTATAGATTGTTGCTTTCACAGTTGTTTGTGATAGGCCGTAGTAATTAATTGCCATTATGTTTCAAATTTAAAAATTTATTAGTCTAAAGAAAATTTGAAAGAAATTATTCGAAATTATTTTAGTATCTATGGTGGCATATTCCTTTACAGCGTGTTTATAGCTTTCTTGCACTTGTATTTATCAAATTACCCTTGTATAAAATGAATATTGTAGCCTCAAGATTTAATTAAATTTCTTTTTTTATGTTCTAAAAATAGTTTTATCTCTTATTTCAATGTTTATGTAATTTTGATTTTAAATTGTGTTTACTTTTGAATTTTATTTTATTTTATGTAAACAACAAGATTTATCATAATTTGAATTGAGAGAAGACAGCAAAAATATGATCAAAACTTGTTGATGCATGACATTTTTCATTTTTTCGATTGAGTTTTTTTTAACAACAAAATAAAAACCCATTTGAGTTGTTTTCGCAATTCCGGAAAATATTTTTTTTTTCTTTTCAGTTAAAGCATCACCGCCTGAGGGAAAAAAAGAATAAATAATGTAAATTATTTTGCAATGGATTCATTTGTGATGTTTTCAAGATAAAACGTTTGCGCATTTATGTAACAAACATTTTTCCATCATTTTAGAAATAAAATTCATTTATTCCGTCTATATTAATTTATCGCATGCTTTTAGTGATCTAATGCTTCATATATGTTTGGAACCATCTAAAATTCAAAAAAATTCTTTTGGATATTTTCTTTGTATTTTTTTTCGGATAATTTTTAAAAATTTTGATTTTAAATTTCAAAATTGCTATAAAACAATCATGCTGCTGACAAAATGAGGTATAATGGTTATTCCATTTTTTTAAGTAGAAAATTTTTAGCAATTTATCTCTTATATCATTAATTAAGAATAAGCTGGAATATTTGTTAAAAAATTAACTTAGTTACATATTTTTCGCAACATTTTTATAGTTTGTATCTGAATAAAGAAAGTTTCCCGTTTGAAAAACAGCATATTTTCTATTCTCTGATTTAAAATTTTAAGTTATTAGTAGACTCTTTGAACACATCTTAATTATAAGAAAACGTGGGGCGGGGGGAACCGAACAAATTTAAGGAAGAATGCTTACTAAATTCTAAATTTTAATTGATAAATATGTATATAAATATTTCTTTGAAAAATGTTGCTATTATTCATTCTCATATTCAAAACTCTCCGCGCTTTTGTGCATGCGTCAGAAGGTGTTTAATTTATCTAAAAAGGGGCGAAAGGGAAAGGTAAAAGGAGTTACATTTAATAATAAAGTGAATTCAATTATTCACGGAAATAGGAGGCATAATCACCACTCATTTTTTTGCGTATCATCCCTTAGCGAAGTGCAATTGACGAAAAATTCTAGTTCGCTGGATTCTGAAATATGTGCGTTAATTTTTCAATATTTAAGTCAAAATGCATAAATTTAATTCGATAATAATTAATTTCTTTTAATATGAGTACTATAAATGAGTTATTTTTCATTGTACTATCGTTAATTGTTTCTATTTTTATTTGTTACTGTTGTTAAGTTTTTTTTATAAAATGTCAATAAAAACATGCTATATTATAAAAAAAAGTTATGTTATATTATAAAATTTTTATAACATGTTATATAAAATTTTACCTTTGCTTTCTGTTAATGCATTAGCTTTTAATATTATATTATTTTGAAAAACAAATGTCTGATAAACCAGATACCTTCGTTGAAGTGTATTCTTTCCAATATATCCATGGAAATAGATTAATGCTACAAAAATAGATTTATATTAGTATATATATTCCTAAATAAAGAAAAATCACATCCATAAAATTTGTTATCTTTTATTTATTTATTTTTCTCCTGTTATAGTCTGGCAGTTTTCGTCTCTGTAGTCAGCTTATATTGTTAAATATTTAACTCGGATGTGTTTTTGTTCGCTTGGAATTTTTATGTCTCGAAATAATTGGATGTGGTAGACCAAAAATAAAAATATTCCGGAACATTCGATGATGTTCTAATATATTTGTCGGGCGAATGTAAGAATCGACTCGTTCAACGTGAGTTGAAACTGACTGCATTCGTCTTCTGTCACGCTATTTCTGAATGGGTAAACAAATCGTTTGTTCGTTATTTATTGTGATGTTGACTCCTTAGAACAGAGTCTTTGGAACAATGCTTGTTCTGATGGCAAATAGTCCAATCAACTGCATTTCGCAATAGACACTTTCAAAAACAATAATCATAAAGTCGCCATCATCAGCGAATATTATTGCTCTTTCCGTATCATGAAAACTTTTATTTGCTCATCGTCTGGTGTTACCTCGATTTTAATTCTGGGAATAAATTGAGGCATGACTAGATTTTTCTATTGTTTATTTAATTCTACGAAAAGGTTGTTGTTTTTCTCTCATCTGACACACGTCAAATGCTGTGTGTCAGTATAATTTTGGAATCGTTTGCGCATATATCTGTACAGCTTAAGACATAATGTACTTAAATGATGTTCTTATATTACTGTGAATCACTTTATTATTTGATTTTCTTTCTTATTCATAATCATGTGCTTTTATTGTTTGTTATTGATATTTTTTATATTCATATTTTTTATCTTATTCATCTTTATGAATAAAATAATAACTTCTTTTATTACTTTGAGTTGA
>JAPMOR010047228.1:110223-132552 GCA_026543865.1 Argiope aurantia | reverse complement strand
TCATCTTTATGAATAAAATAATAACTTCTTTTATTACTTTGAGTTGAAAGCGTTGGTTCATTTATTTTATTTTTAGATATTTTTGTTTTGAATATGTTTTGATATGAATACGACTTTAATATTAACACGAATACTGTTTAATATCGAAAGGTTTATTTCTCTTTCTTTTTATAGTTAACTTTGTTCATTGTAAAACTAGTATTAAATAAAAAGATATATGATCAAAGTATTACTGTGCAGAAAAGATAATTTTTGAAAAACGCATTATTTGTCGGCTAAACTTGTTAATCTGTTGAGCAGACGATTTAATTATAGTCATGAAGAAAGAATAAAACAAAGGAATTTCGCTTCAAATTTTTTTAACTTGATATTTTTTAAACTTTAAATATCTTATATCTACGATTCTTAATAAAATAGAAACAATTTCCATGACTCTGTTCCTGATTTCGATCTGGAAATTTAAAAGTGTAATAAAATTTAGCATTAAATGAAGATAATTAAAAAGAAACTATTAAAAATATTTTTACAACAAATTTTAATTTAAAAATGTACTATTATTTTTATATGTGAAGAATTTTAAAGAACCAAACGTTGTGTCAATCCTGACACCCATATTTTCTGCATAACTCCATTTGGGGGCGCGTAACCCATAATTTATGATACTCCCGTTCTATTTAATTCGAGAGCAGATTTACTTCTATTTTGAATTATATGCATAAAAAATTACTTATAAAAATTTAAACCTGATCCTATAAAATTGTCACCTATTTAACCTGTCAATTAAAAATCATATCAAATAAAGCCTGTCAAACTGTTCCCCGGAAAAAATCTTTTCCTTCATTTCCTTCACAAAGGCTACGTTCTATCGGACTTTGACTGTTCTTCGAAATTGTTTATCGCTGAGTACCTGGATTGTTGAACTATAGCATCTGATGGAATGCAACACTGACATTACGTGGGTGGCATTTTAATACTAAGAGCTATCCAAAGGTAGATAGTGTAGGTAGATTATATTTATTGATGCAGTTAGGAGGAAAGTTGTGCAAAGAAAGTAAGTAAGTATATCGGTGTTGCAAGATAAAGTGAGAAATAAATTGTCTGCGCTGTGTCTGAGATTCTTCCTTTCCTTGCAGTTTTTGGGACATGACCTTGTATGTTTATTAGATTTTTCTTAGTTAAGATCCTTGTGCATGAAATGTTGATCACAAAGTCATTGTCGATTGTATTTTCGCAAACATATAAGCAAGAGGACTCAAAAACACAATGACTTATACAAATGAAATTGGTATGGGATTCTGTGACCATAACTGTTTCCTCATCAAATTTTAGTTTCTGTCAATTGAAACGAAAATTGACAAAGATCACACGATAGATTCAATAAAAATGTTAAATTCACTCCAAAGATCACTATATTGTAACTATTGTTCGCAAATGCCTTGCAGTCTTACTAAAGTTCATAATTTTATAGGAATAACACCTTTATTGGAGAATATGCGTGAAGGTTTCCGTGAAATGGCCCTTGCTGTTTATATATATATATATATATATATATATGTATATAATGAAAAGTATTTCATTACATGCTGATTTCATCTATATTACTTCGGTTTATTGGATATATATATATATATATATATATATATATATATATATATATATATATATATATATATATATATATAGGTAAAGAATGAAAAGGAATTCATTACATGCTGATTTCATCTATATTACTTCGGCTAATCTAGTAGATTTTGAATATAGCTTTATTAGTTGATTATATCGTCTAGTATTATTTATTTAATTAGATACGTTATTTTCTTAACTAGTTTATAAATTTCAAATTGGGAATCATTCATTTTCGTTCTAAGAGACAGTTGATGGGCATTATTTCTTCAGTTTCCGAATTGGAAGGAATATAATGGTATTTTTTTAAATTAGTAAAATTTTGTACATTTTAAATGAGTATATTAAAATATTCCTCTGCATATAGTGGTAAATAAAGCACAACGCTTTTTGTGTTATAAAACCGGTGTGTTGATAATGAACTTATTATATTTTCGCTACTGTGCATACCTAAATTTGTGGGAACACTTTCCAGAATGAGAATTTATCGAGGGGAGAAAAATGAGAACTTATCGCAAAATTGCTTTCTTGCGGCAAGCCCATTCATTGGTCTATAATTAAAAGCTAATAGTTAAATCACATTATGAATTTAATCTTATGCAAGTTCTCAATTTTCTCCAAACCATACCTTGTTGGACTTTGCTAATTATTATTGTTGAATCCAGTTTCAACATGAATTGAAATTCAATAATTTAATTAATAGAACTTGTTCCTGTGTATGTTTTTTTTAACCCAGCCTGTTCTAAAAGCACTCCTTTAATACTTATTTAAGATAATTTAATACTATAAATTTGTTAATAATTTCAAACGCAATCGCATTAAACGTATTCAAGTCATTCTGTTTGCTTTATCAGTTCTTAAGTAAATTATTGGAACCGTTGAGTTTGTTCAGAGTACTTGAAAACAGAATTAATACAAAGCTTTTTGGACATTCTGTTTCTAGTTTATTCGTTTGTTCGTATCATTAATTTCAGTTTGAAGTGCTTACAAAACTTAGGAGAAAATTTGTTTAAGAAAGGTAAATTTACAAAATTTTTCTTCGATTTTATTAATTTAATATCATTCTGTAAGATATTTCGTTTTGGTATGTTTATTTTTTTATTTCATTGTTACACTCTGCTGCTCTTCTTTTTGAATATTTTTTATTTACTATTGAATGAACAGCTATTGCTTATTTTAATTGTTCTTTTTAATCTTTGATTTAAGTAATCATAAGTAATTAAGTAATTTAAGTTTCATAATTTAGAAACGGGATTTTACTGAAGAATATTTAAAAACCCATTTATTTTAATTTTAATAAATGTAGCAATTATGATTTCTCTGTATTGTGTCACTAAATAAAAAAGGATAAGTAATATTTCTCATCTTTTTTTAAATTCATTTTTTATCTTTTATTGTAAGAGAAGGATAGTAAATTTTGCTGAAAATCTCTTTCCTCTTTTCTGCGTTCTGTATTAAATATTTAAATTTTATTTGTTGGTATTCGACCAGCATTAAATTTTTTTGTTTGGTATTAAACAAATAATGGGATTTTAAAATAAAATGTTCTTGTGTATAATAAGGAAATTATAAATTTAATGATGCTTTCTTTTGATTATTTTAAATAAATGTCGAATAAAAATAATTGAACATGCCCTTTTCTGTATTTATATTTCGGCAGTACTATCCAACTTTAAGAAATTATTAAATATAATGCCTTTGCTTGCTTTGATATTCAGATAATTTTAGAATTCAATGACAGTCCTCAAGTAATAGGACGCGTAAAAGCCTGTAATTTTTTATATTACGCATTAATTTAATCAATTCTCCTCCTTAATTCCAGCAATGCTTCTGATGTAAAGGAGATTACTTTAAAATGTTAAAAAAAAGTTTCTTTTGTTGCTTTTAATTCTTTTAATAATTTTAATTATTAAGAATATTGCTTTTATTCTTTTTCTATGTCAGATTTTTTTTATTCCCTATCTTTTTTTTAATCTTCTGTTATTTATTACATTTAGAAGCCAATTTGTTTTTCTAGCAATTGAAATGCATTTTAGGACATCTAGGATTAAAATTCTTGCCTGATATTTGTCTTCAAGCCTTGTTAATTAATCAATAATTGTTAATCAAGCCGAGCGGATAGTCTTTCGTGAAATATTCTTGCGGTTGATGTTGCGCTAGTAAAAAGTGATCCGAGTCTACTAGCTCAAAGGAAGTTATCATTGCTTATATGATACTCTCTATTTATGAGGCAGGTTTTTTAATAATATTATCGTATCCGTGCTCATTTTGTTGCCAAATTCTAAAATAAATAAAGCATTTCCATAGAAGCCAGTATCTTGCTCTGTTTCTCTTCCAGGTGAGTCAAAAAACATGTTCACAATTTCTGACGGATTTCGTAATGCATTTTCGGATTCTGAATAGGTGCCAAATTCAATAACACGTTAGTCTTTTTTTGCTTCTTTTTTCCGGAAAATATGCTTCAAGTCACATTTCCCATTGCTGCTTGACTCCTCCCCATATGCTTAAGAAATCGCCACCACCCCCAGAATGCACCTTGCGCTTGCTTCAGCGTACAATGCCACTTTTTAAGTTTTCTTTGTGACGGGAATTCTTTCTCACGATCCACCTCGGTTCCATAATTCATTTTTCATTTTCCACTCCATCTATTCTCAGCAGTCTTTTCGCTTTCTTTTCTTTCGTTTTCAGGATAAACCGACTTTCCTTATATATTTCGATACGAAAGCAAAGTTGGCGTATCCCTATTTGTCTAACCGAGCGGATAGTCTTTCGTGAAATATTCTTGCGGTTGATGTTGCGCTAGTAAAAAGTGATCCGAGTCTACTAGCTCAAAGGAAGTTACCATTGCTTATATGAAAGGGGAATTTAAATATGAGTGTCGATTCATATTTATATCACTTACATTTTTGCTTTTAAGTTTTAATAATTCAGTAATTAATGGATTAAGCTAAGTATAATTATTTCATATTAACCTAATTTGTTATTATTGAAATATGAGGAAGAAAACTTATATTAAAATACTCGTCTTCAGAGGAGAAAAGAATTGTCCCTTTTTATTTTGAATGCAAAGTGGTAAATTTTTATTGGTTCCAAAGCAAAATAGAATGTTAAACACATCATTTATTACCTTCCTGTCAAGCAATAAAATATGCTAAAATATGTTTTAAACATTCCATATATTTCGAAGTATATATCTCTTCCATATATATAGTTCGAAGGTATATATGTTTTTAATTTTTAATTATTATAAACCCCCACATTAAGTAAAAACGCCAAAGACTTCGCAACTGCTATGTTCATATAACGTGCTTACTTAATTTCACAGAAATGGTGATGTTGGTATCTATTTTTGACGATCCATGGAGTGAATATTGATCGAGATTATAAAAAGTTTTTTTATATATATTAAAAAAAATTATTATAAAAAAATTATATGTGTATTTATTTTCTTTGTTATATTTCAATGAAATAGAAAATTTTTTTTACATGAATCTACGTTGTTCCTGTATCATATATGTTGGTTTTAAAAAGAACCACGTAAACCAACCACGTATATCTCCTATTAATAGCGTAGTTTGGGAAATGCAAAACTCATGAATGAAGGAAATAATAATTGAAACTTCATTTTTTCTCCCTACAGCGTTTGACGCCCTCTGGAGGCAAGGATTTGAAATATTTATTTATTTATTTTTGCACTTGAAAAAGGATTCGCCTGGGTGCCATTTAATGGTCTTACTTCTTTCTCTTTTTTACAATCTCGCTATAATAATTCTTAGCAGGTAATATCTCCTACCTACTTTTAAAATCCTTGCTGCTTCATAAAACGTTGCAATGACCATTTTAAACATATTACTTTGGATTGGAAGCATTCAGCGAAAAATATTCCAGAACAGCACGATTTCTTATAACACGAAATCAAATGATAAAGTATTATTATAAACTATAGTAAGTAAAGTATATGACAATTGGTAATATATTGTATATGACAGTTGATAACATTGGCGAATTTTTATGTAAATTTATTTTAGACTTTCAATTTTTTTTAATTTATTAGTTTGGGTCTTCTTTTTCTAAAGAAAACTTACATGAGTTTACTGAATTGTTTTTCTATCATTGTTTTCTTAGTATGTATTTTAATAAAGGAAGACAAATTAAATCTTAACATTCAACATCCTCTTAATTGTATTTTTTCCGTGAATTATTTTTTATAATAGCCAAAATAAACTTCTTATGTTTTAAATGATATTTTAAAAATAATTTCCAATTGAAGAACTGTTGCTTAATATTCTTGCACTCGATGTGGAGCTTATATTTTTGGAAGAAAGGGTCTTGTTGCTATTGCCTTTTTCCGGTGAATTGCAATAGTTCATGAGAAATTGCCATCACTTGCAAAAATGGGTCAATTCTAATTCTCAGTTTAAACAAAAATTATTACAAACAGTGGTGAAATTTGGAAATTCTGTTTAGATTTGCAGTCTGAAGAAATGTATATAACGAAAATAAAAATAAAATCACACAATTTTTGGGGAAAATCTACAGAGAAATTTTGAAACACAGTTGATTTTTCTTGAATTTTGAACCTTTGTAAAATCTTTCGTCGTGTCTTAATCTGCTCTTAGCTGTTTCCTCCTTAGTTTCTTCCTAGGTGCGCTGACTCGCACCTAGTCGAATGTTTTTTAACGCTGGCTGCAATTTGTTATCTTTTCACCTTCTAAGAAAAATGCATGCAGTTAATATATTTCACTTACAGAATGATTGCATGTTATTTTTATCTACTGCTTTTCTTAAAAAACTTCAATGCAATTTTCTAATGTTACAATTATGTTAAGAAAATGAATCAATAAAATATTTTATCTCCGGAAAAACTCCAGTTTGGTCATCTGATCAATTTGTGGTTAATTTCCACGCCCATTCCTCTTTTTCTTTAATATGGAAATTTGGTACATTTTTAAAAGTAAATAAAAATATATATAGCGATATTTAGTTTCTCAAATAAATAAATAACCTAATCAAATTGACCTGAAAAAAATAGAGAAAATATATAACAACAATTTTATAAGGTTGATTTCTACTGGAAGACTACCTATTGCAATGGTTCTCATGATATGATTTTAGGAAAATTTCTGCTGCAGATCTTTACCGATAATGGTCCCTAGAACCCAAAACCACCCTTCATTCAAAAGTTTATATATGCCTATAACACTTTTCCCATGTTATCTTTTGTGCTAATTTCGTATCCTGTACTTTTCCCATGTTATACTAATTTCGTTTGGATTTTAACCGGCTTGGAGTACGTTGTTAGAAATGTAAAAAGTCTGAATGGGCTCGTAAATGGACCATCTAACAGTTAGATTCTAACTGAAAGGATGTGGAAGTGGTGGGGGTGAAAATTTTCATTTCGCTATAACTTCGCTTAATATTGAAGATAGAAAAATAAATAAAATTAGCGCCTCATTAAAACGAACAACTTTTGTATTTGAAGTTTTTCGATAACTGCTATCTATATATTAGAAGTTAGGGGCTAAAAAGTTCTTGTTTTTCAAGTTCTAATTTGGACTGAAATTAGATTCATGGAACATTAAATTAAATGAAAAGGAATCTACCTTTGCCTTCCAGCTTCTTAAGAAGAATTTTTTGATTATTATTAGAAAGGCTTGAGAATAGATGTTTACGCTTGCTTCAGATACCGAACTGGATGGGGAAGAAGCGAGAGCATTTTGCATATTCAAATAAAAAGAAGAAAAAATTGAATTAAAAGGGTGTAAGCATCGAAAAGACCTATAGAATGAATCATTGGATGTTGAACTAATTCAATTTGGTTGGACATAAATTTTAAAAAAGCGTTAGTTTTGAAAAAATTATTATTATTTGACGAAATTCCACTTTAATGCAGATTGCATAGCAGGAAACATCTGGTAAAAATTTCAAATTGGTATCTGCATGATTTTTCGAAGAATGTAACTTTATCGGGGTTGTGGAGATGATGAGATAATCATTCGATACCAATAAATAATTTTATGTGCTTCCGAAATCTTAAGCGGAAATTTGAAAAGAAAGAAAAAACTATTCTAAAAGTGTTTTCGGGGATTTCGAATGGTATTATAATGGGCGAAATTCAGTAAAAAGTGTTTAAATAAATGACCATGTCTGAAATCTATCCGTATCAGTCAGCATACATGCCTTATTGAATCAATTCGGTATGTATGGCTTTGAATTCTGCAGCGGTTCAATTTCCCTGAAGTTATCCGTTGTTTGTGGTTTGTCAATAAAAAATTGGTTTTTAAATAATCCTGGGAAAACAGTCTGGAAGGAAAATAGGACAAGGATGGGTTGTGACGTTTTGAATCTGTCTCTGGATTTTTTTTTTTTTTAAGTATATATAGTAACCGAAGTTTGGATTGTTCTCGTCTACGACATCTTTCGCAAATGTTTCCTTTTATCGTTGAGTCTGTGGCAGCATAGCGCAAAAGTAATTTTGCACCATAAAAATGTCATCACAGATTTCAGATGTGGATGTGGGGGGCGGGGCGGGCAGTTTTTTCCAAAATTGAGCTCTCTTGCAACACTTTTAAGCATATTTTATTCCTTCAAAGTTTCGATAAAATATTCTTCTCACAGATAACCTCCTTTTCTGGAAGTTGATTGCGCCATATGACTTCATTCATTATTATTTTTTTTTTTATAATTTTACAATCAAATTGATTTATTTAAGTTTTGCCAATCATAAAATTCTGAAATGGCTATAATGAAGAAGTGGTGGGGGGCATTTAGATGATGCCCTTTTAAAATCTGAACACCTTTACTGCATTTTAACGGATGCTCAGAGTTTCAATAAAATATATTTCTTGGAGATAATCTTTTCACTTTCATGATTTCATTAGCTTACGTATAAAAATGGTTCATTTAATGAAATCTTTTGCTGGAAGAAGATTACATCGCATTGCTTCTTTCATAATTTATTGGAAGCATCGTTTTTCTTATCAAGTAAAATTTCGGCGAATTTTTAGGTGTTTAAAGGAATTTATTTTGTATCCTGTTAGTGCACTTTAAACTATAAATATATCGGACGTACTTAAAATTAAAAATTTTACATCTAAATATAATCTTTTAGTTTAATTTCTGAAAGTTTTAAGATGCACTTTGATTTCTGATAAAATGAGCATTCTTTTTGTTTTCTTAATTCCTATAAAAGAACAAGATTATCTTTCGTCAACGTTGAACTGCTGTTAGGTCGAATCTATAAAATATTTACTGCCAAATACTGTTCCAAATCTTTAGTGTATTTTTAATAAGCTTCCCTCCGGTGATTATAACGTATCAGCTATATTTATATTAAACTAAATATCAATGAAATAAAATCGATCATTCATTGGAGTTTTACACTACAAATCTGATTACTCCTGTTTCATAGAATATTTCTTCTTTATAACAAATATCGCAAATACATAACCAAATAAAAAAAAAGTGTAGAAAATTACTAAAATTTCATTTATTCATTTTAAATCTTCACAAACATGTTTACAGTTTTTTTCTCCGTTTAATGGGCGTATCCCATGACGTATTGTAAAATTTTTCTCGAAATTTGCAAATAATGAATTCTTTATTCTTCACTTAACTATAATGATTGCTAAAGTCGAGACAAAAAAACAGCGAATCTTCTTAAGTTGCAAACAAAGCACTCATCTTTTTATATCTGCGTTTTTAATGATCGTTTTTAGTGCAAAGCAAAGTCGACAAACAGCAAATAGCGAATTTCCGTGCGGCCTTTTAAAGGAAAAGCCGTCGGTAAAAACAGACAGCTGTTCAAACAAAAGAACTCATCGTGGCTGAAATGGACATGACTGAAATGATGGAGTAAAAGTTGCAAGGTGGGAGAGGGGGGGGAAGGGGAAGAATGAATAATAATTTCTGGGAGCGCGTATAGTTCCTGTTTTTCATCTGCTTGTTTACCATTCTGCCATTGCTAACTCACAAGGATCTAAAGACATCCGAAAATCTTTTTTAACGCTGCGCCATCTATCGTTAATAATTAATAATATTATTTTGAACGTTTCGCGACTTCCTCATGAATTAAAAATAAACTGATATTTGGCAAAGAAAAATATTCACTAGCATATAAAATGAACTTGTTTTCGATATCAATTTAATTCAATTACCACATTTGAAACTCAATTAAATTTTTAGATTTGAAAATAATGAGAAAGCTATGTGAAAATATATTTAGTAGAAATTGTCATTTTTTAGTTTTAGAAAATCTGTGAAATTCAAATTTTATTAAATTGATTATATTTCAGATAACGTGAGTTGTGCAAGAAAAAAATTTATAAATCTCATCTAAATCGATAAATAATGTAATTTTTATAATTATATAATTACGTAATATAATTATATTTTTATAATTGTATTTAAGAAATCGAAAAAGCTAAT
The DNA here is from genome assembly GCA_026543865.1 of Argiope aurantia. Classification (NCBI taxonomy): domain Eukaryota; kingdom Metazoa; phylum Arthropoda; class Arachnida; order Araneae; family Araneidae; genus Argiope; species Argiope aurantia. The sequence continues at coordinate 122,502 of JAPMOR010047228.1, read as the reverse complement.
TTAAATTGATAATTATTGAAATTTTTATTATATATTAATAATAAAAATTTCTTATAAGAAGTATTTCGCTCCTATAAGCTGTTAAATGTATTTTTATCGCATACCCATCTTTTGTATTTATCCATGTGAAGTGATAATAGATGGAATCATGAATTTGAGGTTGAAAAAAGAGCATTCTCTTTGTCAATATCTAGCAATATTTTCAACTTCATTTATCTCATTAATTTTTATTTAGTGGTAGCTTCTTACAATTTTAATATTATATCAATTTTGTAGTAATAATATTTTTATTTGACTTGAATATTGGTTGTCCGAGATATCGAAGTTAATTAATCGATTTTCCATTTAAAGTACACTTACTTATAATGATATATAGTGCAGTGTTAAAAAGTATCGTCAAGAAAACTCAGTTGTTAACTCTATGTATTATAGTTAAATTGCTCTTTTTTTTTGTAATCTTTCTATTTATTTCTGTATATGGTATGATTATGTAAAAATGATTTTGAATAACCAACTATTTTATTGACCATAATACATATGCCTTACAGATTTAAACAAATTATAAAAAATCATATTTATATTGTCCAATTTGAGTTATTATGCGAAAGAATTTTTTTATAAGAAAAATAAAAATAAAAAAAATACTTCAATTTCACTTTATTTATGTTGTACGTTTATACACCTCATATAACATATTGCATGAAAACATGCTTTAATCCATTAATTTTGAATCCAGGAATAGGGTTTTAATAACATGTTTTTTATCATTAATTTAATTGACAGTTATTCTAAATTATTGTTATGTTTTGAAGTTATACATTAATCATTTGTATGAAGACATGCTATTCTGCAAAATTTGAAGAATAAATTATTTTATTTGATTATGCCTATAAGAAATTTACCAGGAATTTTGAAGCATTAATGTTAATGAAAAGCTTTATTTAATTTTTAATGTTCTGCCGATATATATATAAGATTTATTTTCCTTCGTTGTACTCAAAGACATTGACTTCTTTTACGAATTTTTGTCTTTAAGTTAATAAAATATTTTTTTTAATGTGCTTTGGAACATTTTGTTAAAATTATATTTGACTTTTTCTAATTTTAATAATTAGGAATTTAAAATTATATTACTTTTTTTGCGAAGCCATTGTATTTTTTATCTTTAAGCTAATAAAATATTCTTTGAAAATGTACTTCAGTACATTCTGTTAAAATTACTATAAAATTGTTATATTATTATTATTTTTTTAATTTGGCAATAAGCTGAAACGCCATAGTTCCCTAATTTCAATTCAACTTTCTTAGTTTTCTCAGAAATGTACTTCAAATTGTTATTCGTGACATTCTTGAAGCCTTTTACTATTCTTTTGTATATTATGTTAAATTCGCGTATTTCACCTATATCATGTGAACATTATCAACTCTTGCAATTTTTGTCGCTAAGACAGAGATGATGAAAATTCAATTAATACATTAATGAGTCGATTGAACTGCAACATGTTCATAAGAATGTAAATCTTAGATAGGTTTTATTTAGAGGTTTAACACACACACACACACACACAAAACCGGTGAATTAAATTAATACAAAATTTCATATCAATACAGCGTTGATATACGCATTATGTGTGTGTACAGAATTGCTGATTTCTGAAAACATTTCTCTTAAAAAAGAGAGTCAAAGACAATAATTATTTTGGAAAAAATTAAATCATTTAATCTTTGCCATTTAAATATTAGAGCAAAGAATAATATTTTATGCTGTTTGAATCAATAAATATGTTTCTAAAAAATTACAAAATCTGAATTTTGTAGTTATATTAGTCATATTCTGTAATATATTCATTTTCTTCACTAACTTTCATTTTGTGTAATGCAAAATAAAGTTTCACTCGTATTTAAATTAATCATGACATAGTAATCTAAATCAAATTAATTAAGTTAAGAAGTTTCGAATTCATTATTTGAAATCCGAAAACGACTATTGCTTTCTCGAGGTATTAATTAATGTTCAAGTTTGTATCTTTTGAAATTCGCAAGACTGAGAACACAATTTTTTTTAATTATGAAATCTGTAATTAAAATATTTTAATTATTTTATAAGCGTGTACAATATCAAATCAAATTAAAATATAAAATATTTTCTGAATTAACGGCAAATGCATAAAATCTTTTCTTTTAGCTAAATTCTAGCTTTAGTAGTGTAAAAATATTTAATTAAACTTTTTATGAAACAACATAAATAATACTAATTTCATTGCAAAAATAAAAAATTATTATTCTGTAATTTGATTAGAAATATTTTTTTTAATGTTGCAATTACAGAAGATTTTTTTTTTTTTTTTTTGAGTTTTACAATGTTGAAAGGTTATTTTTGTATTATAATATTTTCAGACCTTTCCGTTAAAAATTCAAAAAAAAAAATACTTTTTTGGTATTTAATTAATTAAAATTGTTATTCAATCTTTTTTTTAAGTCGATCTGAGATGCACTCTTTCAAGTTCCTATCTGTGCGAAGTTGGTAGCTCCAAGACTAACAGCCTGTCCTATTGAGCCTTATCACATTCATACATTCGGTTTTATTGCCGGTAGGAATAAAGATGATGGATTTTTTTTTTTTTTTTTTTGCTTTTTTAATTTATTTATCATTTTTTACATTTGCACCAACAATATTTCAGGCTCAGGTTTTTAAAAATTCCATAGTTCTAATTTATATTTCCGTGTATGCTAAATTTCATTAACTTAAAAGCATGCGCATCTGTTTTAAACAACTGCCAATTAAGCTAATACAAACGCGATTTTGTCACGCGAAGAATAAATAGCCAAATAAGATGTTAGACTTAACATACTGGTCTTATACAAAAAAAAAAAAAAAAAAAAAAAAAATAATAGTTTTGCTGCTATCAGTTCTTTTCTAATTTTTTTTTCAAAGTAATATATCAAAAAAGGAAGGGGAAAAAAAGACACGATTAAAGAAAATCTCATCATCTGCATAATGTTGTTTACATGCAACCAGGACCTCTATTAGACTGGTTGATTGCATGGCAATAAATTATACTTTTCCAAAAACTGTTTATTATTTTTGTAGATTTTTTTAGATTGCGTAAACAAGTTTAATAACATTTCCTCAATAATAGAATTTAATTTTCTTTCAGTTAATTGTTTTTGTTATACGGTGGTATTAAAATTTTATTTTCATTAGAACCTGCTTTTCTGCTAAATTATTATGCACATGGAATGAAAAATATTGCATTAAAATAGCTTTAAATTCGTCTGTTATTGAATTTCATTTAGATTCTGATGCTTTATATAAGAAATTTTTTATGGGAGAAAAAAAAACTTTTTCTATGGTCTATTTAAGAATAATAATTGAAATTTCAAAACGCGTTAGGATTTCTCCTAAAATTTAAAAAATGTTTTTTGAATCACTCAGTACAAATAATTTATTTTTCAATTTCTCTATCTTCTTACTTTAATTGTTTTGCTGGATTCAATTATAAAATAATATTTTTGAATCCTTTTTGTTAAGCTTTCTTTTGCATTTTTTTTTTTCTTCTAAAGCCGGCTTTTAAAATTACGTTGGTTATTTCTAGATTCTTATGTTTTGCTAAAATAATATTTTTGAATAATTTTTGTTAAGATTTCTTTTGCAACCTTTTTTTTTTTTTTTTCCCTTCTAAAGCGGGTTTTTAAAATTACGTTGGTTATTTCTAGATTCTTATGTTTTGCATAAGCATCAGATTGAATTACTTTTACTTCATTTTATAAAAGCTTTCTAGATGTAAATGTAAAATTACAAATGTAACTAGCATTCACTTTCTCATTTTAAAGAAAATATTTTCTTTCTGTTGTTATTTTTATGATTCTATCAGAGGAGGATGTATTTTTTAAACATCTTTATTCTATCTGCGCACATTCGAGTAAACTATTCAATCATGAAATATTTTAGCTAAGGTTTAAGGTTTTTTTTATTTTGAGACGTTCCTTTTTGAGTAATATATATATATATATATTACGCTAAAAAGAATGACTCATAAAAAAATTATTTATTTTACATATTATTTAGCTTATTGACAAATAGCAACAATTAAATGTAAGCAAACCAACTTATAAATGTTTCAGGTTTAGAAATCGTATTGCTGAAGAAGTTGTTCAGAGACCAAATTACATAACATTTTAGTGAGTATTATTCTCGACGAATCAGCTAGTTGGCAAAAGCGATTAGTCAATACATTTTTATTCAAAGAATAATTTGTAACTCTTATTTTTAAAAAAATATTTTTTTTTCAATATTATTATTAATAATAATATTGAAAATTCAATATTATTTTTAATTTTATTATTTTTTATTAAATTATTTTATTTAATAAAATAATTTAATAAAAAATAATAAAATTATTTTTATTTAATTATTTTTTATTTTTATTATTTTATTTATTTAGTATTATTTATTATTTATTTTTATTTAATTGGTATTTTTTATCAAAAATATGACTGTTGAAATAAAACCATAAAAGCTTGAGATTCTGATGAATACACTTTTAAGTAAATAGGAATTTTAATCACATTTATAATATATTTTTACATCTAAAGTTTAAAATTAATGACCAAAAAAATAACTTGCTAAAATTTCTTACTTTTATTAATATTGTAATTTAATTTCTTTATAATATTGCTTGATTCTCGTTTTGGAAGGAAGGTTCCTTATCTTTTGACTGCATAGTATTTAAAAGCTTTTCATTTTTATTCTTCTTTTTTTAAATCTTTAATGTATTTCATAATTCAAGATAACAAATTCTCAAAATAATTTCGAAATGGCGCTATTACTGTGAAATTTATTTTTTAGCTAAATAATAACTAATAATAGCTTTAATAACTAAGACTTATTAAAATGTTATGCTGTTATCGGGAATGAATTACTCTTTTAACTTTCAGAACTCTAGTACTTGAGACAGTAAGTGTAGGATCGATTTATACAATTCAATCCTTATAAACTGGGAACATACCAAGTAAAAGTGTCTAAAAAAATATTTGTTTAACTGAAGTGTCTGTAGTATGAGAGTAAATGTGAATCATTATCAAACCATTATAAAAATTTTCATTTAGCTAATAGTTTAAGCGCAATCGGAGTTCCGTTATTGATAATGTTGAATATCCTCGTGACGTTTTAATTTGTTGTACATTTTGTGATTCGTTTTTTTTAATTTTATAATTGGATTATATTCGATTATCAATACTTTAAAAAACAATACCTCTTTGTACAGACAAAACTTACTTTATTAATGAATATTTTGAGAATTTCAGAAGAATTTCAATATACGTTTTTATATGCAATAAAATGATGAAAATTTTTTATTCCTAAAGAAGATAATAGTTTCTGAGGGGGAAAAGAAATCACCCCTCATGAAATGAAAATTTCACCCCCATCCCCAATTATTTACGTCCCCTTTGAGTCAGAAGGCCCATCTACGAATTAAGCTGAGATTACTACTTTCGTTGTATCCCTAAGCCAGTTAAAATTCATTCAAAATTATTCTAGTTATTCTGTTATCCAAATAACATGGTAAAAGTGTATAAACATTTATATACCTGTGTTGGGTTTTAGGAACCATGATCTTGTAGATATGCAGAAATTTTTCTAAAGCCGTATCATAAGTACCATGACAATAGATTATTTAAATTTTTATTATAAGGAATCAATGTTAAATATTACTTGCGAAAAAAATTAAAACCCTTGGAAAAATAAAATAAGAAATATATATATATTTCTTACCTTGCTTGGTTTTATTTATTAAAATTTAATGTTGTTGAAAATCGAAATTGCGGAAAAACATAGGAAATCGGCATTTTGTTTAATTTTTTTTTTTCATTTTTTAGTGGTTAAAAAAAAGAGTGAGTGAAAAATAAGTGAGCTTTTCTCCATGGCAAAGTATTTTTTTAAACTTCAACATGTAATTGATTTTGGGAATTTTCAAATGAAATTTTTTACCTCAATTTTTTACGACAAATCTTTTTGTGTGAAATAAATTCTACACAAGTATTGTTAAAATTGTTTTACAACAGTGTTCACTTGTTGCTTATCTTCTCATATTTGATAAAAAGCCATTAATCAATCTGTATGCTATGCTGAAAACACTTTTATTGGTAAAAGTCTTGTTAGAACTTTTTTATTTTTTCATCGCGCTTAGACGAAATGAAAAGAGCTTTATTGAAGGAAAAGGGGAATATTCTCGAGTTGCTCACCTTCTATCATCACTTTATTAGCAATTTTATCTGGCCATGATACGATAAAGAAAACACATTTTTCAAACAAAATTTCGGCATCATTATTATAACCAGAAGCTAAGAAAAACGTGATTGATTGTGCTCTTAAAAAGAATTCATGTCGAACATTTTCCTCATTTGAGATTAGTATCCACTTAGCGTCCATCTTCTTCCAGACAGAACGCTCAAAAAGAGTTAAAGAGTTATCTCTCCTTGGATCTCAGATATCTACTTTTTTTGTCCATTATTCTGCTGGGAAAAAACCTGTACCCACGTTGTTTGGACCACGTTTTATTGAATCTGTCACCTTTTTTCGCAAATCAAGTGATAAAGATAATACTTGCGTGGAAAAAAAAATGCTCTTTGCCACTGTCCCTCATAAAGATATCCAGACAAGAAATGGTCTTCTGGAAATTTGCTGTTATCTTGAAAATTAATGCACTTTCAAATGTCATGCAGGATATTAGAAATATAAAGAATCCATTAAATATTTTGAGAAAGAAGGCCGGTGTCCTTTATAGATGGTTTTTACATGCGAAAAAGATAGGAATTTGCTTATATGCGTCGAATTTCGAAACTGAGATTCCTGAGTATTTTGCTAATGAAAGTAGTAAGATATATGCTCTCCATTTGTGATGTCTCAATTGCTGGAAAAACCTGCAGTCGACATTCCAAGAAATTCTTATCTGCATCAAAAATTGTTTTCGTTCGTAGAAAGTCAACTTTTAAAAGCCTTATATCTAATTTAAAATAAATAACCGAATAAACGTCTTGATATCCATTGATTACCATTTATTTTAAGGTTTTAGAAAATACCTGATATTTATTTTCATGATGTCCTTGTTTTTTAAAATATTCCATTAAAATAATTCACTTTGATAACAGTTGCCATTTTAAAATTCTTAACAGTTGAGATGTCTGTTATTTACTATTACTTCCCGAGGTCTTGCACCATATTCTTGCATCATGTACACATTGCATAAAACTCGTATTATAATGAAGAAGCGGATTTCATTATTTGTTTTAATAGAAAAAGTGCAGAGTTTTGAAATATGCGGGGAACCATGCCTATTAATGAATGATTTATTTGGCACAATTAAAACAATGTGTTTATTTTATATGCTTCGATGCTCATCAAAAATTCTGTTTTAATGAAACGTTGTGAAAGTAGGTAAAAGTATTGTTAAATGGTTTCGTTCTTCGCTCATTATATTGCATTTTGGTTAGTTGATTCCGAGAATGCTTTTAATGCATACATGCATTGGCTTAAGTTCATTTTATATCCAGTTACTGTTGTATGAAGTGTTGAAATACTTGATGTTGCAATAAACTTGCAATCATATGAAATAGGGTAATCTAAATAGAAAGTAATTGTTTTACTGTGCTTAAAAAAGGATCATAAACATGGTTTCAAAAGTTTTTGATGTTGTTTATATTCTATTAAAAGTTTTACTGTTGTTTTGATAGTCGTTGAATTTCAGCTGTTTTCTTCAAATTTACTTTGATTCTCATTATGAATTAAGCAATAAGGAATCTAAAACAGTCTTTAGCTATTATATAAATGCAAACAAAGTAGTGTGGCTGTTATGTTAAAAATAAATTTAACCGAATTGCATCCATATAAATATTATTTTATTAGCCCCAAGATAAAATTCAAAATTCCTTGAATTAGTTCGAAATCACTTGAATATAAGCTTGGAGTTTCTTCAAAAAATTGCAAAAGTGCTTCAAGTCTGAAAAATCAAAAATAGTTTTTATTTCCGAAAACTATAGCTTCTTTTGCTATCCATGACTCAGACAGTAGAGACTTAATGTTGCTTGATTTCTCTGATCATGTGGACGTGGTGCACGTTGAATCTGCTGTAGAGGTGTAGATGTATTCGTATAACTTGGCATGGGAGTTCGGAGAGTAGCTTGCCTATTTAGATGTTGCGCCTGGTCATTTGACAGTGTTTAAAAATATGAAGACAGACGCATTATCCTAACACCATATTAAACCAATCCTTGGTTATTGTAAGCATATGATTGTTAGTTATTCTTACATACAGTACATTCCCTAGTATCCGATTCGCGACTATCCGCCTTCCGTGCTATAGTTTTTCAAAAACTAAAAATTTTAAATTTTGACCTCAGGGTTACCTTTTCATATCTATGTATCATTTATCAGTGAAAAATAAAATCAGTTTGAGTCAATTTTCTTAAGAATTAGGCCACGATTTGCAATGATGTTTTGTTTATGTTTCCTGCATTTAAGTTAGACATTACAGAATTTATGTTAAAATGTAAACAGTTTATATCCTTTAACTTATTTTTTCTCCAATAAATTCATGAAACGTGCAGTGCAGTATATAAATATATATAAACTACCAGTACAGAGCCTTCTATTTTAACTAGATACTATCGGCAACTGCTTCTATGATTCACCGGGCCGTGGCCGCGTTCACATTTTACGTGGTTTGAGATAAATGGAGGGCTTAGTACTCAACATGAAGCGAGAAAATATATATTACAACTTTGTAATATATATACACAAATACAACAATATATATCATAATTTACAAAAACTTTGTCTTCTGGTATTGGTGGGCAAAGAAATGAGTTAATAGAACTCCGGCCTATTCGACCTGCCCGTCCGCCTCATTAAGCCGGATACACAGGAGTGTACTGTATATATATAAGATAGTTCTTCTGTCTTTCTAATAAATTATAAGCATAAATGAGCTATTCAATAAGATGCATATGCATATATGTAGTATATTGGTTCAAATAGAAATATTTCTAATATTTTTCAATTTTTTTTTTTTTTTTCTTTTCATTTTCACTCCAAATGTTACCTGTAAAGGCTGATGAATTTCAAACATCGACAGTTTCGACTCGCTTATTTAGTTATTTTTTCATGCTGATCCCGGAGTAATGTCAACAAGTTACTACAGGGAATTCTGATTCTGTATTTCCAACTCTCAGAAACCGGCAACCTTTTAACTGGAAAAATGTCGAGCTTATTTAGAACGTGCAGGAGGGAGAAAAAAAAGCGACAGATACGAGACGATGTAAAATGTTGGATATCATGTGTATAAATATTTCAAATCTTTCAAGCGATTCATCGTCGACAAGAGAAAACATTTCACGCGGGTTGTGTCATTATTAGTTGCCAGGTTCGGGCTATTTATCAAAGAGAGTTATATAGAGACAGTTATGGGGAATCTTCTCGCTTTCCTCGTGTTTTACAGATATTTTCACAAAATTTACTAGACGGGATTAAAGAAATATAATCTGGAAATATGATTTATTGGTATTTGCAAAAGTCCAGTCTATATATTTCATAAATAATTTCTGATTGAGCTGTTGTTTTTTAATATTTTTAAATCGGAATCTGATGTTAAAACCTATCTAAATGAAAGGTTGTAAGAAATGAATGTAATTTGTAAAGTGTACGCAATGAAGGGAAAGTTAGTTCAATATAAGAATATTGCTCAGACTGAAATAATTTTTCCGTATTGTTCAATTCCATGTTTTAGTTTCAACTGTTTTTGTTATCTGCTATTGTTTACAAGAAGTGTAAAAGCTTTCCGTATATTTGATTCGATAGAAATTTGCATGCCGCAAGTACAAACTACTTATTCATTCTGAGCTTTTTAAAGAATCTCAATGAGGCATTGTCTCATCTTATCTGCTTAGTGATAATCTTCCCCATCTTATCTATCACTATCTTGATAAATTTCATGGTTGAAATCAGCCAGGGAAAAAAATAAAAACTCAACGGTAATTCAAAAATTCATCCTTTTTGTGTAAATATTATATATATATATATATATATATATATAAGTAACCAATCGAAAGCAAGAAATAGTTTGAAAACTAAACTAAATTGACAACGAAAGCAAAATAATTTCAAAAACGCAACAAAAAAATAATCTATTCAAACAAAACCAAAAAAGGAACAGGTAAAAAACTTCATAGTATTTAGAGAGCGCAAATGCTGCTACTTCTAGAACACAGATGAACTGATACAAAAGTATAAAAATAAAGTAGAATGGAAAAACAAAAAAACCAAATATATATCTTTATTAATTTCCTAAATTAGTCCATTTAATTTTATTCTAAAATGGTCTCTTATTTCTTGATCCAATTCCACTTTTTATTTAATTATTTTTAATATCCTCTAGAAAACTGAAGACAAGCAGTTTCACATGCTCCGATCGTTGGGATCAAAATCCCTGTTTGCACATGCCTTTCAAAGATACCTAAGATTCCCTTGCCTAAATCGACACCTGGCAAAAAAATCTCTATCAGAATCTTATAGTAAAAACACTAAAGGGAAAATTTTCGGTTGCTTTGCTATTGTATGGTAATGTAAAGAGACGTCATTTTATCGTCGCCTGTTTCCTGTGCAAATTATAACACCCGTGCTGAAATAAAACGAAATTAAAATTTCAAAAGTTTCTTCTTTTCGACCACGCATCTGCTCAATTATGTTTACAGATATGTATATTAAATTACACTGGAGTAAAAATTATCAAGAACAAAATTGAACTTTATTAAAATTATTTAGATATGTAGAACTGATGGTATAGATATTATCCACGAAATTTTCTTAAACAATAACAAAGTGACTTCGATTTACAGAAGATTAAATATATCAGTATGTTTACCTAAAATAGATAGACCTACAATAAGATCGAAGTTTCTTATGTCATATAACAATCGATTCCATTTTATTTATTTAAAATTCCTATGTAATTTATTCAAATTTGGGTGAATTGACACCAAGTTAGAAAATGGGCGAAACGTTTTCCCAACCCGTGATTGCTCTGCTATTTCACGAAGTGGGAGATCAACAAATATCAGATATAGCAACATTGACGTTTTCTTCCGAAACTCGCTTTGGATTTTCTAATCTTTATCCACGATTGCTACTTTTAATTGAATGGCGATTGTCAAAACAAGTGAATTTTAAATAACTGTAATTCGCATGAATTTTTTTAACATTCAAAGCAAAATTTACTCTTTAATGAGTTTTTTTCTCCACTTAAAATAAATATTTTTATTCGAAGCTTGGATTTGAAAAGGCGTTGTCTCTGAATGCGAGACATTTTCAATTTTTGAAAGAATTAAATGTTGGAATGATTCCAAGTTGGCTGACAAAATAAGTTTATATTCCAAGTTTTCCCAAGTGAAAGTAAACTCAATTTAGAAAGATTTGTTTTTTTTTCATCAATGCGATTATTTTTCTAAGTTTCAAGAATTTTGTTATTGTTATTATTATTATTTGACCTAAGGAGAATTTATATGAAAGTCTTGATACAATTATTGTTATATCAATCAAAGAAAAGTATGTCATTTGAAAGTAATAATTTTCTAACTGCCATTGTCAATAATTTCTTGATTTTTTTTTATTAAATTGCAATCAATATTCATATTGCTTGACTAATGGAATAATTTTTTTATGACATTCCTGCCTCTAAATCTTGTGTTAATTTGAAAGGCAGTTATAACAAATATTGGATAAAAATAGGCAAAAAAATTTGTTTCTTGAAATATGTAGTAATAGCTTGATCTGTTGGATCAAGATCTTATTCTTTTTTATATTAATTTTTGTACCCTTACTGGGAATTACTTTTATTTTAAAAAAAAGTTAAGGACGGGCATTTAAGATTAGTTACTAAAAATTGGAATCACAAACCAATTGGAAAGTTATAATACGCATTAATTACTGCATTTTAAATATGTCTTTTAAAAATTAGGAAATGAAAATTGGATAGATACTGACCGAAATAATTTTCTAATTATTAGAATGAGAAACTTAATGTTGTATCTAACAATAAATTTTTATTTAAGATTTTTATAAATATCTGAATTCGATTTTTTAATTGCACGCAGAACCGAACTTTGAGTATTTGATTCGTAAAATCGTACGTAAATAAGAAAATTTCTATATTTGTGTATAGAACTAAAGTGAAAGCCATTTCTTGCCTTTACATGAAATTGTTTATTTAACGTCTAGATTTCTGA
>JAPMOR010047228.1:2682-110213 GCA_026543865.1 Argiope aurantia | reverse complement strand
CAAAACACTAACTGTATCCATAACTCAGAATAAGAATTTAAATATTACGGAAGCAAGAAATTATATATTTTTGAGAATGGTTAATAACTTTAGAGAATAACTATATATTTAGAAATTATATAACACTCATCGAATTATTTTTTTAAAAAAATGTCTCTTTCTTTCATTTTCCTACGAAATATTTAAATTTGGTGCTGTTTTGAATTTTTATTTCTTGTTTTAGACATTTCATTTGTTTGCAATTCCTAAATTACTTATTAGAGCATACCCAGGTGTCTTTTAAAAATTTCCATTTAATTAACTTCCATTAATAGTTCTGCCACATGTAACTGCTTTGTATACAAGAAGAAAAAAAAAACATTTCATTTTTATATCCAATCACCAGCTTCTATCTTAAAGAACTTGAGTGTACTTTCCAACGCCGTGGACTTTATAAATGCAAATCCAAAGGTAGCATGCGCCGGAGCCAGATGACCTTTCGATAGAAAGGGTTCATTCAGTGTTTTTGAAAGCCGTTTTCGTAATCTTGAGGATGAGCCAAAATTGTTTTGATGTCAGTCACACTCGTCTGACAGCTGTGCTGGCGTGATTGATTCTTTTTAAGCAACTAGCGAGACGTACAAATCCAAGAAACGCCACTAAACAAATTTTCTGGGAGAAGATGACACGTTTCTTTGTTATTTGAAATCGCCAATGCCATCTCCAGTTGCGTATGTGTGTAGGTGTTATAACTGAAAATTTCGTCATTCCATTCCCTTCGCTCGGCAGTTTAGAGAAATGTGTGAATTTCAATGGTATGCCTTTATCTTATAACTTTAACCGAGCAATTCTTGTATATATGTAAATTTATTTCGTGTATCTCGGAAACGGCTCTAACAGTTTGAATCAAATTTTATATTTAGATAAGGTTTTGCTTTTTAGTTTATCTATGTAGGCGTCTTTCCTGAAAAAACATAATTCTACACTCACAAAAAAAAAAAACATTTTTTATAACTAACTATTAGAATAAATGTATTCAACTTCTGCTTCGAAGTGTGGACAGTGAAATCTAGTGGTCAGAACATGAATGTGCGTTTGTTGCGGTTCCTCGGTTCGAGTTGCGCTTTTTGCTTTATTTTTGTACTTCTGTATTTATATTTAATACTATTGCTTTTTAAGTTTATCTGTATACGTGCCTTAGCTGAAAAAAAAAACGTGATTTTACACACAAAAAAAAAGCATGTTTTTATAACTAACTATTAGAATCTTTTCTATATGCTCTCATGCTGACGTCAGCATGGGAGCGTCATCTCGGACCTGATGCCACCATGGTGAAACTGAGTGTAAGTTCTAAAATATAAATAATGTTAGATAAACTGTAAAATGAATACTATAATATAGCAGATTAAGCTAAATGCACTCATGTTAAGCTAAGTGCACTCTTGTTTGTTTGTTTTTTAAATGACCAGTTCTTATGTATTTACGATTGAAAAATATTCATATGTAATCAGTATGTGATTCGTATCTAAATATATTCGCCCTGAAAAAACACGATATAACAAAGCAAAAAAAAAAAAAAACTGCCGAGCGAAGCACAATTTTCCAAATATTATTAATTATTTATCCTCAGTGAAACTCTACTTGAGAGATTCTACGCGATCTGTTCTGTATATACTGCCTCTGCTATTGTCATACGAGCTTGATTTATTCACTATCGACTAACCATAATTTCTTTCGATCTTCGAATGCTTTTTTTTTTATATAATACGAATAAAAAGTATCTGCGAATCTGTATTTGGCTGAGGTGGGGATGATTTTTTTTTAAATGTATTTTTTGACACTGTTTTAATTTTTGTATACGAATTATACAAACAGAGGTCTCCCTTTCCCCCCCAAAAAAAATTTAACTAACAAAAACATTCGGCCTCAAGATTTTAAAGAATCTGAATGTTTCAGCCTCCCTGAATTAAAAAAAAAATAAAAGGAAAGGGGAAAGGGGGGCAAAGTTTGGAGGGGGAGAATATAATAATTCAAAATCGCTTTGTACCTGACTGCCAAAATTGTTATTTGTTCTTTAAACCGTATTTCTAGATTTCTGTCTGTGCTTTTCTATGTGAGAGCAAGTTAACACGATTACTGCAAAACATTAAAAGGTGGATGAATTTGAAACATATTTAGAAAAATTAAAATTTCGAACATTTTATATCGAGAACACGTTTGACCGTTGTAGATTTCTGTCTGTCTGTTAACTTCCTCTAAGATAGAAATCTTAGAGGAAGTTAACACGATTACTACAAAACTTAAACGAACATACTTAGAATAATTTAGAACCATTTCGAAATTTTTAACCCATATAAAGTGTACATCCGTGACAAATTTGAAACCAAGTCCGTTTACGGATTAATTGGCTATCGAATTGTACATTAAGCACAATTATTCAATATCGCAACGACTTTTTGATATATAATTCTATTAACAAAATTGCGGTTCTGTGTCAAATTATAATTTCAATTGCTACAAAAAGAGGTACCCAAAATGCATATTGGATTTTCTTCGATTGGATCGATTACGAAATGCAAAATGCTCCTATGTTCACGCGTGTAATAAAAAGTGAAAGCACCTGAGTCATTCAAAAATCGCAATTTTTATACATGGCAAAAGCAGAAATGCAAACTTTATTAAAGAGTATGCGAGAAAGATATAGAAAGATCATTATCGCTATTTCTTCTCCCTCCTCACTCCCTTCCTCGTTTCCTATCTCTGGCTCTGATCAGTGAAATAAATAAATTTAAAATGCATACTTGACTGCGTTAAGCAATTGATTGCTTTTGAAGAAATAGATATTGGCTCGTAGTATTGAATTCACTGCTATCTGAACATGAACTTCATAAAATACTGAGTGTTTCAAGTTACGATGTTACAAAAACGCATCCGATTTGAGGGATGTTTTGTTGTTAAGACCGAATTAATTAATTATAAATTTTGATTTTTGGAAAATATTTAATTATTATGTGTGAAATTGAAATTCTTTGGATAAATTATCTACTATCTCCTTCCACTAAACATGATCTCTGTATCTAGTGTCTGGCTGGCAAACGTTAAATCTAATGTCGGGGACTGAATGTCTGCCTATTAAGTGCAGTGTGGAAATTTGTAAAAAAGATATACCGACTCATTTTATGATCGTAGTTCAAAATTTCGAAATTCGTTTCTAAATAGCAATCGCTTTGCCTTAAATTTTAATAATCGAATCAAAAGACTTCTAAACAAAATTTTTTCCGTCTCACCAAAGTAAATATTATTCCATATATATATATATATATATGGAATAATCTTTTTGGATTGTCAAAAAAATGATGTGAAGGTGAAAAAAAGGATTTGAACAACTTATTTACTATAAATTGAACCTTTTGAAATGTTCTTTCTCTCTAGAATTGTGAAATATTTTGTCCTTGATATATTTATGAACTGCAAATCGGCGAGATCTCCTTTCCTTTTAGGAAACAACATTTATTTTCTTGCTGACTAAAATAATTGGCGTGACATTGTTTCTCTCGCGACATCAAAGAAAATGCCTTTCGAATGTTGTTTTCAATGCATTGTTTACAGTCTGCTCCTTTCTTTTATTTTGCTATCATCTTTCGGTAGCGAACACACACTTTCCTAAAAACATTTTCCCCTTTCCATTTCGCAAAAGATTTATAGTCACGCTCGGTAAGTTTTCACATTCTTTTGAGAAAATACTTCTTCCGTAGCATGTTTGAATATTTTAGATGGGGCCTATTTTTATTCTATTCTTAGAAAAGCATCTGAAAAAAAAAAAACTGCGCTCATAAATAAATAGGTGGTATCTTTAAAGTAATGAATAATCTGAATGGAAGGAAAAAAGTTCAACAATTTATATCTTTCCATAAACATACGAAAAATGATTGTGTTGTCGAAAATATGCCATCTGTAGTACGTTGTAAGATTAATGAAATTTAAAGAACTGTTATTTTTTATTCTCGAATAAATTGTTTACTTTGAGAATCGATACAAACTATATATTTATTGCATTTGATAATTTTATATTGTTTTGGAGTGTGATTTTTATGGTCTTTGAACTTTGAAATTTGAAGTTAAGCCTTTGAGTTTAAATATCAAAGTATAAATTTTTCAGTTATTTTGTTATAAAGGAATAAATGTATGATTGTAATTTAATGTAACAAATTTATGAATGAATGTATTGAAAGAAAAATCAAAACAGAAATTTTTGAAATTACGAAAGCAATTACAATTTTATGTTTTTCAAATGCAAATTTCTAACGCTTTTTAGTGGTTCTTTTATATATTTTAAATGTAAATCAAATTTAATACATACAAATAACTTTTTGTTAACTATAACTTCCACTGCTCACAATTTAAATGACGGAGAAAGACCACTACAGTACTTTGAACGCTATTTCAACAACAGTGATACTTTTTTTTTATTCAGGTGTAATTTTAGGAGCAGTGATGCCCTGATTTTAAGATCTAAGCTTCGGAAATGGAAGGCTTCAGGTTCGAACATCGGTTTCAGCAATGAATTGCTGTGTAAGCGGGCCTGGTGCACTCTAATACCATCGAAGCCAGATGCCCCCAATTAGTGTGGTGCGGAATTTCGGAGAGGAAGTATGCCCCAAGTGCTGTCTGATTATGTTTCAAAATTACGGGGTTCATCTCAAAATATTCCTTGTGTTACTTCGAAACTAACGTAAATTCAATTAAACCCGAATGTAGCTAGCTTTTCATTATAAAAATATATTCCCTCATAATTTTTCTTTGAATTGTAGTTATATAGTTTTATTGAATAGAATTTTATTTTCTTACGAGATTATATTATTATCTGGAATTAAGAATAAATGACCATCATTTATTAA
This sequence comes from Argiope aurantia, assembly GCA_026543865.1. NCBI lineage: Eukaryota > Metazoa > Arthropoda > Arachnida > Araneae > Araneidae > Argiope > Argiope aurantia. Next base: position 105,336 of record JAPMOR010047228.1, on the reverse strand, counting down.
CCAATAACCATTTGGAAATGGCATGTTTAGATTAAGAATTATAAATACATTAAACTTTACTCACATCCAATCCTCACCCACCGAAATTACTTTCTCTTTTCTAAGATAACTGAAATTATATATTAGGCGAAATGCGTATATAATATAGTCACAAAATAATTTGTTGATGTGGCTATATTTATAATTTACTATACTTCTATGTGTATAAAAATTATCAAAATACCATCATCTTGAATTTTTTGTTGGCTATATTTCAGTAATTTGTAAAAATTATTTCAAAAATAGCTTATTGGTGTGACTGTATTTGTAATTAACTATACCTCAATGTGTACAATATTTGATGTCACAGTGCCATCACTTTGAATTTTTGTTTTTATCATTTCCGTAGTTTATGTAGAAATATTGTTAGATTTAGTGACTCTTGGAAAAGATACGAAGGTAATGTGATTTATATTGGTTACTTTTGTAAAATAAAAGATATAGGAAGGAGTTTCACTTCCTTGATGTTTGATAATCAATTCACCACAATACCTGATTTTTTTTTTTAATTTTTCTTTTAAGTTAAATTTTAAACTACAAATAATTTTCATTTCAAAGCAAATATGATATTTCAGAAAATCTTTAAAAGAATCAATATCTATGGATACCGTATTCATCATAGTAGACTTGTTATTAATTAAGGTAAAAAAAAGTTGACAATAGAAATAATAGAATTAATAGCGATTCCTTGTTTCCCTTAAATATTAACTGTCCAGTCCAAACTAACAAATAAAAAATTAGTACACTGTGGTGGTATGTGGATTATTATGATCTGTGCAGGAAGCAACAGGACGAATGTTGTAGGAAACATTTCTTTAATAATCACATTCACACACTAAACAATTACAAACACAAAGACAAGACATTTACGCGCGCGCTTCACAGTTCAGCGTCACATCTCCTTCTCATTACCATCGCAATGCATTATGGGATGACATATGGGATGGCCTAATCATGCATCCCCATCTAGTATCCAAAAGAGAAGATAAGAGTAATGCAACTGCTACAACACTAATAATTTTTTTTTATTGAGTAAAGTCTAATATTTCCTTTTTTTCTTATAATTGTTATAATTTCCTTCTAATTGTACCGATACTTTCACTATTATTATATTAATCTGCTATCCCTGTTCTCTTTCAAAGTATTTATTTTTGTAATGTGAAAGAAGTTTTCTGTGTACGAATGGAAATGTAGATGAAATGAGTTGTGGATAGAGTGATGAAGACCGAGTTTTTAATGTAAAATTGTTTTTCATAAGAGATTTAGAATAAAATTTAAGATTAAAAATAAATAATGTAAGAGATTTTAAATAAATTTCATTTATATATAATTAAATAGAATCGAATTCGCTAATAATATCATAACTGTATATTATATTGGTGGGATTTTCATAAAATTTAAATATTTTGTCTGAATATTAAGCATTACTTCCTGGAAATTCCATCTTCTTTCTTTCTTTTCTTCCTTTTTTTTGCGCGTGTTCTTGATTTTTTGCCAAGTGAGAGTAAGCGCATTATCAAAGCATACATGCGAGAGGCTTTTGTGGAGAGAACAAGAAAATATTTTGGATCTTTCCCCAAACGGCATCAGGTACTTTAACCCGTTGTTGTTTCGAACATTGTGCGTGTATTTTTCTTCTATCTAGTTGATGTCATTATCATTGTTTGGTCTGTTTTTTTTTTCTTTTTTTTTTTTTTCTTCTATCTTATGAACTTTGTTTGTTTGAATTTTTCAGGCATTAAAAAATAAAGGGTCTGGCAAGTGAAAACGATGCAATGCGACCTGTCGCTACGGATTAATTATCATGTCTTCTTTAAATGTCCTTTCTACTCTTTTGAATGATTGCTCTATTGAATGATATGCTCTCTGTTGTAAATTTCTCTAATCTTGATTTATTTTAATTCTGCCTTTAACATATATGTGAAAAAAGGGGGGTTAGTCGTTTTGGTAAAGATGAAATCACTTTCTAACAAACAATGCATTTAAAGAAGGTCACCACGATCACATAAATCTAAGGCAATGAAATAGGGTTACTCCATAATCGTCAATTTGAAAACAGGTCAGAATTGGTATGCCATCGAGTGGGTAATGAATAAGCAGTCATCTTTCTATTTGAAATGTGCAAGAATTGTTGAACGCAGGTGGGGAAGAAAAGGCTTTGGCTATGTAGAGGATCTTACGAAATAAACGAGGGAAGCTGAGTAAGTCTAGCGTGAACCATCAGCCTTAGTGGATGAGCAAAAATGGAACGGTGTTGAATGCCAAGACTTTATTAGCTTGGTGTGGAGTGCTCTTGATTGACTAGCTCTTAACAGTTATAGCGTTTTAGTTTAATCAGTTGCTGGTATCAAACTGCAATAACACATGCGAATTTAAAAAATGATATTTTTCGATTATTTTCTCCCAGATTCTTGAGGATCGTTATTCTGTCATTACTTTTGACGAGGAAAAAGTGATAAATTTCTCAGAGGCATATGTATTTATCATTTTGAAAAAGTCTTCTAAGTACAATTTGTATTTAGACGCAGATGAGAAACGGTTCTTTTGTTATTTTGAGATTAGCAAAACCTGGGATTATTTAAAATCAGAGATATGCTACTCTTGTTATGCCCTTCAATTTTTCTGAACTAGAGCTCGATCGAATACATCTGAGATATAAGAATCTCTTGTTAAAACCTGTTATTCACGATCTTTTCGCGCCATTCCATTTTTAAGCTCACCTGTTTACATCATTCATTCAATACACACTCCTGTTTTACTCCTACGTCCTTTTAATATATCCCTGGTCGTTCTTTCTCAGCATGCATTCTCTGACAGATATATCCAAACAGCACGATGGAAATGATGAATATTTGAAAGGGTCAGTATCCAACCTTCCAGGCCATTTCTGATGGACGTTCATTTCGGAATCAGTTTTCAGAGTTCTATCTGGCATGCCACGGAGTGCTTGTTAATGTCCGACTTCTGACTACTAAATGTAAAATATGTTAATTTTTGTAATCATAGCGTTATGTTCAAAGCTTCTCTTAGTTGCATGGAAAGGTTATTGCATTTGTTGCAACAAATTATTAAATATTTAATTATTCAACTAGTTACAACCGTTTTTATTATTATTACGACCATTTGAATCTCTAACAGTTTTTCAAAATTTTAATTATTAGAAACCATTAATTCAATTTTTCATTAACTTCAAATTTTTTTAAACTTCGAATTTTGATAGATATATAGCCTATATTATTTTTAAAAAATTACACCGTTCTGTTCATTGCACTTTGTATTTCCCTAATTTTTTGACGACATCTTTGTACAACCAATTATATTTCAGAAAAAAACAGGGAGTGGAAATGGAAGCGCTTCAAAATTTTTACACATTGCTTGATTCTGAAATTAAATCTTAATTCTAAATACAACAAAATATCAATGCGTGCCGGATATTGAAACCTACTCAACATGAAAAAATAAGACGAATCTTCATACCTTGATCATCACAACGATGGAAAAAAGCCAGAATGAGATATTAGAAGCAACAATGCAAAAGATTGAGTTTTATTTCAGCAATGAAATATACTGTTATAAAATACGCTTGAAATGTTTGAAAAAAATAATTACAAACGGAAAGAAAATTGTATGGCAAAAAACATATTAAAAAGATAATTTTTGGAATTTTAAGTTTCTTGAAGTTATCTTTTTAGTATAATAATTTCAAAAGTTATCGCAAAAAAGCTCCGAAATTTCGCTTGATTGTTAATTAATTTAAATTCTAATTGAAAATTCAAAAGAAATTGCTCTGTGATGCACATTCCGATCCTCCAATATATATATATATGCTAAGTTCCGTAGATCTGATTTAAACAGTTTAGCCTGTAGAGCGCCAAGATACACATATTTTCATCTTTGTTATTAGAACAGATAATATATTTTGTATTCAGTTGTTTGCATTTTCTTACAACAAACCCAGTCTTTTAAAATCAAATCTCGTTATCTTTGTTGCTGTTTTTTGCGATTATTTTTTTTATACTTTTTAGACATTTATGTATCTATAGACATAAATTGCGCCTGTTGTTGTCAGCTAAATGGATTTAATTTTGTAGTTCTGTAATTTCACAATTACTGTATTGAGTTCAGTAGTTTTATTTTCATAAATTCGCTAGTAATGCAAATATAATTTTCTTTGTGATGTGATGTGACATAGCATGCAGGTAGTTTTTTTAAAATTTCTGTTTTTTGCTTTACCAATGTCATTTAATGAGTTTATTGACTGAACTTATAATTATAACCTGTTAACTTCTTGTCTGTGCTTTCTACTGCATATATCATTAATACTTTTAAAACTTGTGTTTGTTTGTTTTTCAACTTAAGAGTTATCATTTTTTTAAGAATAAACTGCAGAATTTTTTCTCGTGATATGTTATTGAAGTTCTAAAATTAATTACATGCTTTTAAAAATATGTTTTTTTTTCTTTTTTTTTTTACGTAATTTTTACTCAAAATTAGAATTTCTATTTTCATAAAATTAGTTCTTTCTTTCCCATTTCTGAAAAATGCACGACGCTTAAAATGCTGAGAATCACTCGCTTATTCTCTGTTTGTGCAGCCATATGTCATGTAAATAAAAGCTATTTGTAAGTAATTATTATTTTTTCTCGTCAGATTATTTTCCTCTTTCTGTTCTGTAAAACCCACAAAAGCAAACATTGCCTTGGGAATGGGGAAAAACAAGCTGTATTATTATCCATAAATGTTTTAATGTAATGAGTCTGTTTCATTTCCTTCATTGTTGCTAGCTTTTCTATAATTCTCTGTAACTATACAAATATTTGATTTTTTTTCCTTCCCCCTTTGGTGTACCAGTTTAAATTTGTTGATTTTTATTTTCACCTCTCTGAGATGAGATATCATAAATGTATGAACGAATTAAAAAAATGTTATCGTGGTATTTTTTGTCTAGAGAACGGGAATTTGGAATAAATGTATTTCTTCATTTTATTATTTATTAAAAGAAAAGTTATTTATGTCTGCCCAGTAAGCCATCTCTTCTTATATATTGCATCAGTATTTTAAAAAAGTTTAATAAACTTTTTCTATTTCTTCCTTCCTTTATTTATTTAAACAATTTTTTTTATGTAATGTATCCGAAAACAGTCGATTTAAGGATTCCTGTTTTTGATTTACTTATCTAATCTGTTCAGCTTCTATTAAAATGGAGATTTTTAAAATCTGCGAATTCCATTCATAAACTTTTTATACTGTCAATCTTTTAAAGTGATTTTTTAATATTGGAAAAGAAAATCTTGGAATAAAACTTCATTCTTTGAGGATAATTTTTTTATGATATTAACATGTATTTTCAGAAACAAGACGTACGAATTGTACCTATTTATTATGTAACATACAGATTTCATGAAACTGAATCTTAAAAGCGGCATTATTAAAATTGAAGAAAAAATTACAATATTCGTTAATGCATGCAAAGTGTATCATTCATTGGTTGCCATATTCTCAGAGATCATATTAATATTATTTATAAATAAATTTATCATAAAATAATTCAAAATAATTTGAAATATGAACTTTTTCTAAATGACACTTTCATTTTCAAAAATCGATAAAAAAAATTTCGATTAAACTAGTAAATTTTCAACACTTGAATAAAGAAAAGAAAATGGTGGACGAAACACTTAATCAAAACATACAAAATTATTTTTCGGCTGGATCAAAATTTCAATCTATGGTTTCAAATTCCTAAATTTTTACCATAAACTTTCCAGATTTAAATTGCGTGTAGTTATCACATTAAATCTGACAGTAGAATAGAAAAAAAAAATTACTAAAATGTAAAACATTCTATAGAGAAATCGTAATGTTGCTCTATTATGTAATTTTTAATCTTGAATGCTGGTTGCCACTCAAAGGGCTTTTTCCTTAATGGTTTTTTCGTGTCTTTTATAACATTAGTCGTAAAATAACGAAAGTGAAAGAAAACAACAGGCATTTATCGATAAGCGATCATTTAGCCCAGTGTTTTTGGAACTTCGGTACATGTTCCACTTATGATACATTTATATTATTTTTTGTGATTTAGTTTTTACACAAAAATATACAAATAACTGCTGAGAAAAATGAATATAAGGTAAAGCAGCTTTAGTTTTAATCTTTATTTTTTTAGATGCATATATATTTTTTCCGTTTTTGGTCCTTCACCTTTTAAATTTGTCGCTTATTATGGCTTCTATTTGTTAATAAAAATTTTAATATGTCATATGTTTGGGAAACTGGGTTTCAGCCAATAATCCATTGAAAAATAAAGTTACGATTGTAACTTGAATCTAAGTTACAATTGAAATCAATAAAGATAAAAGCCGATTATATCGAGTAACGCATTTCTTATAATCTTGATATTTACTATTTTATATTATTATCCTCCAATTGCACTGATGTATGATATATTTATATTTTATTGCAATGTAAAAGTTTTGTACTATAGATGTTTTGTATTATAATGTAAAATTTAAAAAAAAAAAGTTTTTTTTGTTGCGATCATCTAATTTAGGATGCATTATTTTTTAATTGCTAAAAACTTTTATGATAATATATACATTTTTAATTCTTATTTATGTTATACAAAATTCAAATTGATTGTGACCTGAACAGTGCCGTTAATGGCTTATTGCGCGGTCAGAGAATTTTGATATTTTAAAATAACTTATATTTTTTTGTGGATTCAGAATTGCGAATTTTTAAGTGATGTGCACAATGCTACTCGCAAAAAATTAATCTCATTTTGTTTAGCATTCCCTCACAAATACGGAAAAAAAATCAAGTGATTTTTTTAACACTCGAGTGAAGAGTTACTCTGCCTTAAATTACTGATCACGTGGTACTACTGAAATATAAATCACTCTTGACTCAACGCATAGAAACGGTTATTATAATATCATGGAAGAAGATCCTTACATTTTATCACACAAATTATAAAATTCTTTTGTACTTTGCATATATACGTAAAATTCATTTAAATTCTTTCACCTTTTAAAAGAGACCATTTCAAAATTAACTCTTTTAAAAATTAATTCTTTCTCAAAATTAATTCTTTTTTGTTGCTGTTGTTCCTACATAATCGAATAATCCCACCAGAGGGAGCAATTCAAAAGTGGGGATGATAAGGCTTGTTCTGGCCATCCTGATAGGTATAGTAACAGTGTGGGGTTGAGTCACCTCTTGCTGATGACGGGATGTGCATCCTACAAAACGACTTGTAAAGTGGCCGGTGACAGTCATTAGGTCTCAACTGTGATTCCTGCCTAGGCTGTCGTGGCATTCTGGTCATTCATTTGGAACCGTAAGCTTTCGGGTGGGTGAGGTAGTTCAAGTATGTTTATATAGTCGATCTGACCTACTGGGAAACACCTCAAAGATTGAATTTAAAAGCTTTCTATATGGAAGTTGATTACCACTTCTCTTGTCGATATATTAAGGCTGTAGTATCAAATTATCTTCGTTTCCGTGGCAAGATTCATCTCCAACAGTAGGGCTTATTCTGTGGCCATGGATGACCATCAGAGCTCAACCTTAATCTCGGCCTCTGTACTGTCACAACGACTGTTATTAAATTTACCCCTGATACCTAGGCAGGGCAAGGATAAATTCTTGACGTATTTTCGTTGCCAAATATAAATTTCTTTGAAAATTATCTTACGGAAACCATCCATCTCTTGGCGCTGAAAGGTCTATCTAGGTGTTCATTTGCTGGAGTCTAGACTTCAATCTATCTACTACGGCTATCTTTTTATTTTATAAATTGATGATTATTAGAAACTATGTATTCTATCGCTTAAAAAAAAATTTATTTCACTATTTCTATTTAGGAATTTCAAGTTGTCGCTTAGCGTACAGGAAAAGCACATCGGTCATTGAACGAATGCATTTGCTGTTTTGTTCTTATATTTCCTGATCCATTACAATCTCCTTATGTTTCATCTATTTCCTGATCCATTACACTCTCCTTATGTTTTTTTTAGCTCTTACTTTTTACCTTAGTTGTTATCGCTCGGAAAATCCAGGTTACTGTCACGCAAGTACTGTTGTGGCGACTCGCAGAGGGCAAAAAGTTACCCAGTACCGCGTAAACAAAATTGATAGTTCCTACTTTTAAATAATACATTATGTTTCTGCAGCTTTCTCAGCCCCCATCTTCTCCACCAATAGAAAATGGAAGAAGAGCAAATATCTGTTTTTGCTTTTATTCTTTTCTCTCCGTTCGAGGATTGTATTTACGACGGCGGCCGATGATTAAGTTGTTTTGATCCTGCGACAAAAACATCTTTCCCTGATGACTTTTTAGAGGTTCTTCCAGTATGCGCATGCTCTTTATCTTTTGGGGGGCAGGGGAGATGCCACCACCTTAACCCATACGTGTTCTTTATTTTTTCCTATAACGTCTTTTAGGGAAAAATAACCCCATTTTCTAAAAGCAAAACAGATAGGGTTTTTTTTGGGGGGGGGAGGGGGTTAAAAATACCTTTCAAGTATTTAGTAAGTTCTTAAGTCATTCAGTGTTAAGCATACTTTTACTGATACAGCAAAAATGGACCGGAGCATTTTCTAATATATCCCAATTTTATGTAATATTTCGGGAAAAAAATTAAACGTTCATTAAAAGAATATGATAAGTATGAATAAACTCTTGTCCAATACTTATTTATTTATTTTTCTTGGACGAAATTTTGAAAGGTGAAAATACTATACTCACTTTCAATGTTACTGACATGTCCCCAATTTTAGCTTCACAAATTTTTATTAATCTACTGCTGCTTATTATTATTTGAAAGACGATTTAATTCGAAAAGTTATTGGTGCTACTTTGTAATAAAATTTTTCTCTCGCCTCAAAGCTTTCCTTTTTATCAGTAGTTTATTTTTGAGATTCTTTCTTTATGTAATATATCAATTGACAACGCATCGCCTGCACTATCGAATTATTATATAAGGCTTATTTTAACCGAAAACCCGTATGTTCGTGGGTAATCAAATAAAAGGGACCTGATCTGTCTTTTTTCCATTTATTATACGTAAAGCAACTATGGAAGAAGACATCTAAAGCAGTGGTATAACATTAACAGAACATCACAAAAGCACACACGCACACAGCTACAGGAGACACATCTTTTTACGCGGTAAAACAAAAGTACTCTGGCGGGAAAGAGTTGTTGCCAGATCAAGATTTAAGTTCTTGCGCTGGCTCTGCAACATCCCGCCCCCCGTTGGACATTGGTCCAACATCTTGAATTGGAAGGGGAATTATGCGGTTCATGGCTCGCAAACTCCGTTGGAAGTTTGCACCTCAACTACTCGAACAAGTCCATCGGCTCCAGGTATTGTCTTCTTTATTCGTGCCAACTTCCACTCTAATGGCTTGTGGTCGTCCTTCAATATGGCTAGTTCACCTTCTTTCAGGTTGGGCTGTGGATTCTTCCATTTCTGCCTCTGCTGTAGTTGTTGCAGATACTCCCGACTCCAGCGGTCCCAAAACTTGGATTTAAGGTCCTGGACATGACTCCACCTGGAAGATAAACTGACAGCAGTATTTTGTTCAGTTAAAGCTAGTAAGGATGATCCAACCAAAAAATGTCCCGGTGTTAGAGGTTGTAGATCGGTTGGATCGACGGACAAGGGACTGAGTGGTCTTGAATTCAATATCGCTTCAATTTCGACAACCAATGTGTTAAGTTCCTCAAAGTTCAGAATTTTGGTCTTGGTGACTTTCACTACGATTTTTTTCATAGATTTTATATTTGCCTCCCAGAGACCACCAAAGTTGGGTGCAGCTGGGGGTATGAAATTCTAGTTGATGCCTTCCTCGGCACTGAACCTTTGAATCGAATTGGATTTGCATAATTTAAATAGGGGGTTCAGAAGGGCATATGCTCCTTTAAAATTAGTTGCATTGTCGCTCCAAATTACTGAAGGTCTCGATCGCCTTGCGATGAATCTTTTAAAACATGCCAAGAAGGCTTCAGTAGTTAAATCAGATACTACTTCCAGATGAATAGCCTTAGTGCTGAAACATATAAATATGGCGATGTAAGATTTGACTGTTACTCTAGTTCTTTTCAAATTAGTTTTCGTTATGATTGGGCCTGCAAAATCAATTCCCACCTTGTCAAAAGGTCTGGATGGAATGACCCGATCTCTTGGTAGATCGCCCATCATCTGTTGAATAGTTTTATTTTTTACTCTAAAGCAGGTTAAGCATCTTTTGATTACACTTTTAACTTTGGCTTGACCAGCTGGTATCCAGTATTGCTGTCTAATTAAATACAGAGTAGTTTCAACATCGGAGTGGATGCTTTTTTATGAAAGTATTCTATAAGTATATCTGTTAAATGGTGTTTCTTAGATAAGAGTAGAGGAAATTTTTGTGAATCTGGAAGATCAGAAAATTTTAATCTTCCGCCTACTCTTAAAAGTTCATCATTATCTAAGAATACATTTAAATTCAGAAGGGGATTATTCTTAGGAAGAATTTTATTTTTTTTAGACAATTTATTTCAAATTCAAACTTTCTCATTTGTATAATTTTTATTAAAGATTTTGTAGCATTCTGTAATTCTGTTACATTTAAATGATCTCTCTTTCTGTTTTGCAGAGCTGATTTACAATTATGTAAGAATCGTAAACACCATGCAGTTACTCTAATTAATTTGCTGAAAGAAGAATATATTTTAATCAAATCATCGTCTAATGGATTTACTTTTACTATTGTTGAACTTATTTGAACGGTCTTTTTCAATTCTAAATTGTCTGCGTCTTCTTTGATATTTGTCTCATTATTTGTTTTACCTAATTTAGGCTATTTACATTCATTTTTTAACAACCAATTTGGCCCATACCACCAGAAGTTAGAGTTTCTCAGTTCATGTACCGTTAACCCTCTTGATATTAGATCGGCCGGATTATCAGTTCGAGGAGTGTGATTCCATTCAGTGGGATTGGTTAGATTTTGGATTTCTTTAATTCTGTTTTTTACGAACACTTTAAATCTTTCAGGGTCACCCTTCATCCAATAGAAAACAATTGAAGAGTCAGTCCAGAAGAATCGTGTAACAGGAAAGTTAATACACTTAACTATTTTACAGCCTAGCCTTGCTGCTAAAAGAGCACCCATTAGTTCTAATCTTGGGATCGAAAGCGTCTTTAGAGGGGCTACTCTACTTTTTGAAGCGACCAAATTTGATTTGATTTCTCCGTTTCTCAATAAGACTCTAATGTACACTACAGTTCCATATGCCCTCTTTGAGGTGTCGGAAAAACAATGTAGTTGAGCTTCAGCTATTTCATTGGTTTTTGCTTCGGCGAAAAAATATCTAGGTATTTTAATGAGATGCAAATTTTTTATTTCTTCGCACCATTCATTTATTTTAGTGGTCAGTGTTTTCGGGAGAGGGTCATCCCAGTCTAATCCCAAGCACCAAATGTCCTGTATTAGACATTTTATCTTGATGGTAAAAGGTCCTAAAAATCCCACTGGATCAAAAATGCGTCCAGCTGCTTGAAGAACATATCGTTTGGAATTTATATTTTTAGACAGAAATTTCTCTAAGCTTCGAGTGTCAAACTGGAATACATCTAAATCGGAATCCCAGGCTAATCCTAGCACTTTACAAGGAGTTAAAGCAGAGTTATCATTAATTGAATGTTTTTCTTCATCTATTTCGAAACCTGCCTCTCTCCATTTATCACGAAGCTCAACTGAGTTAGTTTTCCATTTTCTTAATTCCATGCTCGCTTCTTTAAAGATGTTGAAACATTCTAGGCTTGTTTTAAAAGCTGAATCAAAGTCTCTTTGGCTACAGATTAAATCGTCGACATACAATGATTTTTCTATCATTTGACAGGTATTAGAAAATTGTTCTACATACCTCTTTAGATGGTGTTGGATTGTAGCTGCAAGGAGGAAGGGGCTTGATTTGACACCGATGAGAACTCGAGTCATCTTGAAAACTTCCTCTTCTTCCTTTTCCGAATCTTCCGTCCAGAAGAAGCTAGTATAATTCTGATCTTCTTCGGCAATCTGTATTTGCAGAGAGGTCTTCTTTATGTCGGCAGTTATGGCAACAGCTTGTTCTCTAAAACCTATTAAAATCTCAAAAAGGTCTGGAATGAGATTGATACCAGTATGTAAACAATCATTTAACGACAATTGTCCTTTCGCATGAGAACTCGCGTCAAATACCACTCTCAAACGTGTGGTAGTTTTATCTTCCCTTATTACCGCCCTGTGAGGCAAATAAAATGTAGGTTTTCCTTCTTCACATGTTATAACTTTCTTAATGATACCTTCTTTTAAATGATCTTCAATAACAGTTTTATAATTTAAAAATAACGAATTATCTTTAATAAATTTTGATTTTAAGGGCGAAAACCTCCTTTTAGCCACTTCAAAATTATTAGTTAAATATTCTTTCATATTTGTTTTCCAAGGAAACTTTACTGTATATCTTTTATTTTGATAAACAATATTTTCTTCAAATTGTTTCATAATTTCTTTATCTATAGTACGTTTTTCTAAATCATCCTCTTCAACCCCTTCTACTCCTAAATTCTCAAGATCCCAAAATTGTTTAAGTTGGTCCGAAACATCCTTTTCATCTACTACAATCTTCATGGTCATTAAATCATTTGATAAACCTACGCAAACACCATCCAAAAATTGTTTCAATCGCTACCAGTTTGTTATTTAATCTTTTTATTCTGCCTGAAACGATTTCATAATAATAATCTACACCAATTAATATTGAGATATTCTTGCCTCTATTATCAATATTATCAGCTAGCTGCAAATGCTTCAATTTATTGTACGTTTTAGTAATATTGTTGTTAGGTACAGGAAGAGTAGTGGCTGAAATGTTTTCTGTAACCAAAGCGTCTACTTCAATACATAAAGAGGGATCCTCACGGTTTTTTAATTCTACTCTCACTATATTGTAAGAATGTTCCTTTGCTTGTTTAGCACCAAAAGCGTATACCGATAAAGATTCTTTTCTTATTACTTTTAACTTTAATTTTCCTGAAACTTCACGTGCTATAAATGTTCTCATACTTCCATTATCTAACATTAGTCGTACTGTTTCAAATTCGTTTGTTTCATCATTGCGCACGAGGGCTGCACATGTTTGAAGAAATATATTACCGCGAGAAAAGTTTGTTTTGTTTTTATCGTAATGTGAAATTGCAGTAATTACGCTCTTATTATCTTTATTTAAATCGGGAGTGTTAGATTCTGCTTGACAGCAAATAGATTTATTATGCTTCTTCCCGCATATCTCACATGTCAAATATCTTCTCTGGCGACATTCATTAACTCGATGTTTTGGCTTCAAGCATAAAAAACATCTGCCATCTTGTTTTAAAACACCGAGTTCCGTTTCTAAGTCGGTTTGAGAACATAACTCCGATCGATGTTCGCCTTTACAATAGTGACTTTAATACAATAGTGACCCTAATAGTGACTTTAAATATGAGAATTTATCTATTTTTGAGAGATTTGTTATTATCAATAGAATTTTGAAATTGATTCCAATATTCTAACCAGCAACAGGGGTCTCCATAATATTTTTCAATTGTAAGTTTAGGCAGTTTTATGGTCTTAAAATTATATTCGTTTACAGGTACGATGGCTGAACTTTCCTGAGTGTTGTTAATTGCATCTAAATTAGGATTTCCTGTAGCGCCTAACAAAGAAACATTTGATGTTATTGATTGACGCTCTGGTTTGTCTTGTAAACATTTTAATTGCGCTGACAACTTGGACAAACAAACGATAATTTTTTCGTTGTATTCGAATGCCGACTCAATTTGGGTTTCGAATTCCCTATCATCTTTGATTAGATTTTGTATAAGTTTATCATAGTCTTTTAACTGTGTAGACGATATATTCAAGTAATTTAAGGCTTCTTGCAAATCTTTGGTGGTAAGAGAATCTATTTTCTCTTCCAAATCATTATTAATCTTGTTAATGTACTTTGTAAATGAAGATCTATGCAAACCTCTGGTTTTCCTCAATTTAGAAAGTTCATCCATCGTTCTTTATGTTTAATATTCAAAAACTCCAAAATCAAAATTGTATTTCTAATACATCAAATTTCAATATCAATTTTAGATTTATTCATACATTATCAATCAATATTTCAATAGTATTCTATCAGTAACCAATTATCTTTAAAGCGAATAGATGGTATCAATATGTCACGAAAATTCAACTTCAAATATAAAAATCAAATTTCACTCTATTGTTACATTCATCCCTTTTAACTTCGGACATTCAAATCGATGAAATTAAATTATTTTAAATGTCCGAGTTTCTATTAAATAAAGGAAAATATTCGCTCACCTTTCTGGTTACTGATTCCTTTCGATCTTCATAGCTGCTTTTCCATTAGATCAGGCCCCACGTTGGGCGCCAAAATGTTCGTGGGTAATCAAATAAAAGGGACCTGATCTGTCTTTTTTCCATTTATTATACGTAAAGCAACTGTTGAAGAAGACATCTAAAGCAGTGGTATAACATTAACAGAACATCACAAAAGCACACACGCACACAGCTACAGGAGACACATCTTTTTTCGCGGTAAAACAAAAGTACTCTGGCGGGGAAGAGTTGTTGCCAGATCAAGATTTAAGTTCTTGCGCTGGCTCTGCAACATCGTATTAAAATTACAGAATAATCGAATAGAATAGGCGTACCTATTTCGCAGAATGTTGTTTTGATTCCTAAATTGACTTAAACATATTTAACTATTTTTTATACATGTAATAAATCAATTCAAAAATGCAGTCGTTTAATATTTCATCTCTTGTCAGCTCAATTTTCATCTTTCCTATCAAAGTGTTTAATTATTATCAGCGAATAGTTAAAAAAAAATTACTTATGACTGTCAAAGTCATAAAGTCACAAAGTTCAAAGTCATAAAGTTTTCAATGATAAGAAAATACAAAAAGAAATGTAAACTATTGGCGGTAACGATGCATTCTTATAGTTTTCTTATCCTAAAAGATATATGTCTCTTTTAGATTGAAGCAATTATTGCTGTAAGCTGTACGTCCGTAAGGTTTCTATTTATCATTTTTTTTCAAATCTTGGCCTGGTGATCATATTGATTAAATGTTTAAAATTTCACAAAGAAATGTATATGAAGAGATGTAATAACTATGTATAGAGCGCGGAGTTCACAGGAAGTTACTACAATTAAAATTAGAGTTTTTCCATTCATTACCTTAATATTTCTTTGTTTGTTGTATTATGTACATTACCAAACATTTTCCGTTGAAAATGAATTACCATATTTAGTTACCTTTTTTATAAATTTTTACATTCCCCGCAATGTGTGTAACTGCCTGATGGTATTTATTTTCTTATCGAGGATTTTTGTTTATGAACGTTTTTTATTTATAAAAAAAAGTCAGTGTTGACTAGCCAGAAGGCGAAGGTAGACTGTTTGTCCCTAGATAAAAAGAAGAAGGAAAAAAAATTGCACCCGCTGCCATCTCTCTGTCCAATTTTATTAAAAAAATAATTTTGTTTACTTTTAAAAATGCAATAAAAACAAAAGAAAAAACCGCTCGTTCTCTCATTTCAGTGATAAAGATTATAATAAATACAAACTAAAGCACACCCTTCTTCTGGAATTTTCTAAAACATTATTTTTGCATAATGTTGCTAATAAATATTTTTGCTAATTTATTATTAGATAGTTAGTTTTCTTCAAACTATTAAGCATTAATCCATGTGCATTTAAACAATTTCAAAATAAAGAAAGATAATAGACTTTTTTAATGCGGGAATACTGATGATGTTTGAAAATAGTCGAAATTAGGGATCCAAAATCATTTTTCAGCTTCTGTCTTCTAATAATTATAGCTACCAAAAAACTTTTAATGCAAAAGATATTCGTGTTAATGAGACGAATTCGCCTAATTTGTTTAATTTTTATATCTTCAGTTGTAAGGAAGGTATGTGAAAATGAAAATTTCAAGCCTCCGGCCATTTTCATCTCCTTTTAACTGGATGGTCCATTTACGAACGCATTCGAGAGTTTTACACTCTGTGTAATATAACCCAGACCGATTAAAATCAAATCAAAATGACTCTACTTATAGTATTCAGAAGATAACTTGGATAAAGCATTATAAACACTCATGTGACTTTTGTACAAAAAGCGGTTTTGGGTTTTATGGATCTGGTTAGAGATCTGTAGGAATTTTCCCGAAACCATGTCATGAGAACCACTCCAATCCTCATAAACAGTTTTCCTGTGAGGAATCTGTCTTAAGAAAAAATAATGCTTATGAGTAAATATTTTTTATTATATATTTGCCAACTCAATTTCATTTTCGACATCATAGACTTACTTGAGTGACAACTTAATGCTAATAATAAATCCTTCTGCGCAACGATGAACATTTCGTAAATACCTTCTTAACACAAAATGCCCAGCAACATTGTTACAATATTGGTCGACATTCAGAATATCGGGCAACATCGTGGTGATATTATATAATATCTTGTCTTAATAGGATAAGCATTCATTTGTTTCTTTTCCCTTCAACCTCATCTTATTTAAGATTTTTTCCCCCCTTTTCAGTTTGCAAGAGCGTGGATATTCGTAACAAAGTAGAGAACTTCAAAAAGTTGGAGAATTGTACTGTGATCGAAGG
Source organism: Argiope aurantia (assembly GCA_026543865.1). Lineage (NCBI taxonomy): Eukaryota > Metazoa > Arthropoda > Arachnida > Araneae > Araneidae > Argiope > Argiope aurantia. Next base: position 88,585 of record JAPMOR010047228.1, on the reverse strand, counting down.
GTACCTCCAAATATTGCTCATCGACAATGGCCAAGCTCAGGACTATGATGGGCTCTCCTTCCCTGAACTTGTCGAAATCACGGACTATTTTCTTTTGTACAGGGCCTTCGGCCTCAATTCCGTGGGTAAACTCTTCCCAAACCTGTCGGTCATCCGAGGCAATGAACTATTCCACAATTACGCCTTCGTGATTTTCGAAATGTACCACCTGCAAGAGATCGGTCTCAGCAAACTGACTGACATCCTGAGGGGGTCGGTAAGGATAGAAAAGAATCCCGGTTTGTGTTACGTGGAAACCATTGACTGGGACCTCATCGCGAAGGAGGGTAAAGGTGGACATTTCATTAAAGCGAACAAAAAGGCAGCAGAATGTCCAAATACGTGTCCTGAGAATGACCAATGTCCAGAATCTCAAGATAAATCTCATCGCCTGTGTTGGAATTCTCAACATTGCCAAAAGGGTAAGTTTAAATTTCTTTCTTTGTCGTATTATTGCTCTTAATCAAAATTTCACTAAAATCTTCGATTAATTCCCGATTTGACTTATTTTTACCACTATACAAACAAAAGCATAGCACAAATAATTAACAGTTACATAATTTGAGATATAAGTAAACATGCGTATAAACATTGTTTTAATTTTCTTTGTAAAAATTTCATTGCTAGACTTTGATTTCGCCAAAAATGAACTATTATTAGCGTATATGCAGTAGATATGAAATATCTGCCAAAAAATATGAGATTCGTGGTACCAAAATAAAAACAGATTTTTGCAAAGCAGTTTATGTACTCAATAGGTGCATTAAAAATAATAGAAGGCGATGTTGAAGCAGTTTCTGATGTTTATTCGGTTGGATATGTTTAAAGGCAAATAGCATGGCTAAGGGTAATACAGTTTCACTTCTGCATGGTAAAATTGGGAGCTCGAATTTCGAAATGCAGCCGAATGGCAGTTGTGTTTATGCAATACAAAATCCTGATCAATCAATTATAACTAGGCTAGCGCATCGCATATGCATATTCTATTACAGAAGTTATTTATCATTTTATGCAATCATTTCAAGAAATTTTAAAATAATCACCTACTATTTCCGATCTGATCCTGTTTAGAATATGCACTAAATTACCAACTTGATTTAAATCCTTGAAAATTACATCCTTGCAAAAACTCACATTTAATCAGGATCACTTCGAAAAATAAGCGTTTTTGCATTTCTTCGCCTACGATATTCATAAAGCGTAATTTAAAATAGAAGAATCTCATATTCAATTTGCTTTTTATCTCCCCCCCCCTTCAGATTACTCTGATTTGTCTTTTAAAATATGTTTTTATCTATTTACAGTTTGTTGCAAAACGGATTGTGAGCAGAATGCGACGTGCTATAATTCCACGCATTGTTGTCATCCTGAATGTTTAGGAGGATGTTATGGGCCTTTGTCGTCTGACTGTATTGCATGTAAACATGTTATGTATTATGATGAAAAGTACGGGAAAAGATGCATGAAAAAATGTCCTTCCAACCTGTACGAGGTATGTACATGCTAATAATAATCATATTAAAATTTTCAAAAAAAATTATTTAAGATTTATTTAAGACTTATAAGTATTGTTTAAATATAGTTGATTAAAATTTATTTATTTATTACAGAAAGACATTGTTTTATGCTATAAAAAATTTACTCTTTTTTTTGTATAATTCCCTATAATTGATCCCATTTTCACTATTACAAAACATGATATAATTATCAGTGGTGGATATTTGTTGAATATATTCATCAGTTGCAGAGGTCCGCGGTGGCCTGGTGGTAAGGTCTCGGCTTGAGAACCGGAGGGTTTCAGGTCTGAGACCCGATTCCACCGGAGAACCGTCGTTTAAGCTCCCTCCCGCTGGTGTAGTGTGGAATGGAAGTTTGGAGAGAGAGGTGTCCGCTCAGGAGCCGTCCTCGTCATCTGACAGCGGTACAAAATTGCGACGACCTTCTCAAAATAGCTCTAATATTATTTTTAAACCGACATTAATATAAGTAAACTAAATTATATCACCAGTTGTAAGTTATCTGACTCATTATTATATTGACTCTGTGAAATACTCTGAAACTGCAAGAAATGTAGAAATTTTGGAGGAAAGGAGTTAGGCACAGCAATGTGTTTTCCTAAAGTACCCAAGATATGCTCAATCGGATACAAGTCCGGTGAACGTGCTGGGTAATTGAGACATTCTTGGCGCATTTTTCATCAAATGAGATTTGTGTCGTCTAACTATATCATTTTGTAAAATAAAGAATTCATCCATTACAATTACATGAGAATGAATAATCGGATCAGGAAGGTCTAATTAATGCGCATTAATAGTATGAGACAATTTACCAACCAGATGTTTCCATCCAAAGAGATATATACCTATATACATAACATTACTCAACTAAGATGTCTCTTTCATGAATATGACTTAAACAATAGTGTGTTCCAGCTCCTGCTAGTCCACGAATGCTCTGGAATCACACAGCAAACTAAATCTGGACTTATCAAACAAAGAATATAGACTTCCATAGACTTGCATTCCAATTGACATGTATACGTGACAAAGTGTATGCGTGACAAAAACTTTCATTTCGGTGCTGTAGATCAGAAATAAACACACTAATTGGCATTTTGTAAGCAACTCTCCTCGTGAAGCCTTCTATGCTCAGTTGATCTAATACCAGCCTTCCAATAGCTGCTACAAGAGAAGATCTAAAATGGATTGTAGTTACAGTTCTATTCGTCTTTACAAAAATCCATCATCTGCAGTTCTTGTAATTATATATTTTCCTTGGCTTACCTCATAGAGGCAGATTCTGTCTTTAGAAATGCAATCCATAATCAATGGATTTCAGAAAGGTTCAACCATCTTACTCATTTCTATTCGTACGCCATTTGAATTTTTCAAATAAACGATGTAGAGTACTTATATCTAAAAAAATGGGCTGTCAAGTTTCATTATGAAGTTCCTACATTCAGAAGATGCTAATGATTTTAACTCCTATGTTCCTGGTAGTGTTCCACGACATTAAACAACTGCGATTCCTCTAATTTGTATATTATAGTCTGATGCAGTATTACTTTTTACTAAGGCTAAGTAACTTTTAAGAGAATAAATTTATGTTTGTCATACTTTTTCTAATTTTGTCTTAATTTTTGGTAATCAGTGTGTTTAATATTGAAAAGAAAAAAAAAACATGTTTAAAGTAAAGGAAGCTGCAGCAGTTTTCTAATGCGATCCTTCTTTTAAAAGAAATCTAGAATTCCCTTGTTGCAAAAGAACGTCTCAAAAATAAAACAAGCCTATTGGAATATCTCGCTGAAAAAGAACCCCGTCTCGGAAACATGCATTTCGAAATTTATAGGGCTACTTGTTTTCAACATCCTTTTCGTTACGAAATTCTGTTAAAGCCAATTATTGTAACTGAATAAATTCATTTTCTTATAAAAAGTCTCCACTCTAATTTCAAAAGAAAAATATGCAAGTTCAAATATTTTACTTTAATTCTCCTTTAATGACTTTAATATTAGAGAAGGGCTTCATTCTTTTCTTCCGCCTAAGGCCCTACTTACCATAGCTCAGCCTTCTACATTACAATTTTCTAATAAAGAGAAAGAATTTGCTTTAATACTCATATGCTGTTTACAGATTCTTCGGCTTTGGATTACAGATGCAAAGATTTTTATTATTATTATTTTTAAATCCAAAGTTTTTCTCATAACTTTAAAACACCATAAAATTTTGAAATTCAACAGCTTCATATTTATGTTATATAAATTTTAAGAACGATAGCAATGGTAGTAAGCTTTAAATTAAGCCTGTTATAAAACACTTCATGAAAACTTAACAGATATCTTCTTGCAGAGAAGAAAAAACTGTACTTGACCCAAATAGATGTATTTTGAACAATTAATCACTTTTGGCAATCAATTTGTTCGCCCAAATTATTGACCTCTTGGACTATTAAACGATTAATATAGAATTTTTTTTTTTTAAGTTTCACCTTTTGTTTGATTTAACAAAAAAAAGCATGAATTTAATGGAATTAATCTTATATAATAGTTATGGATGTAAACTGAATTGTGTATATGCTATGGAATAATAGTGGAAGTGAAATTCTTACTTCGGTGTAAATGTTCAAAAAATGCATTTTTTTTTTAATCTTAACTTCAACATTAGCAAAAGCATGCAATTGAATTTTTTGATAGAAGTATTTAAACTTCTTCATAGCATTCATGATATTCTTTCGTCACATCTAATGCTTACCCTTCCTCCTTCTTCGTTTACTAAAAAAATAATACATATATTCTTTTTGAATGTATTAGAAACATACTGATAGATAATTTCAAAAAAACAAATGAAGTGAGCATTAATCTCAAAATGCATTTTTCAAACCAAACCAACCATAGCTTCATGCGCAATGTTATAAAATCTGTATTAAATTAAATTTATTAAAAGAATTATATAAAAAGGAAATCGAAATTGAATTGAAAAGGTATTTTTTGAGTTTTAAGAAAGTACAAAGGCCATTTTTAGTGAGATAATATTTTTGAAAAGTATGATCATCAATTTCCATTGGCAAAGCATAGGAATTACATGTTCTGGCAATGGTTAAGCTTATTTATTGCATTCGATTGAGCTTTCTGTTTGATACCTATTTTTATTATTATTATTTCTTTTAAATCTTTTTTTTTTTTTCCTTCTTCTTCTTCTTCTGACTGAATGTAGTTTTTATTAATAGGCAAACATTCTCCATTTCTAATAATGTTTTACAGCTCCATTATTTAGCGAAGTGTTAAATTAGGCGCAGTTGTAAAAACTTTCAATTCAATGAAGAAATCTAAAACGTTCGTTTAGAGATTTGCTTCCATTTGACTGTTGCCATTCGACAATAAGTATTAAGAACGATTTCTATGCCACTTACATTAGAGTTTTAGGTATTTACGTACTGTCGCAACCATATTGGCGACATTGGCGTAGTCGAAAAATACTATGTGAAAAATAATAAGTAATTATTAATGAATAAATAAAAAAAGAATAATTAATTTGTATCGATATAATTCCTGTCTTTATTTCACAATATATCAAGTACGTTTTGGTGGAAAATATGAAAAAAAAAATGGATTTTAGAATAGATTTGCTAATTTGGTGAGTTATCCTGAAAGTCGGCATGGTTGCAATAAAGCGTAAGTACCGCGTTTTATATACAGAGATTCTTAAATTTACATAAAATGATCATAATTTAACTCAGCATTTATCATATTAAGTACATTTTGCATGTATTCTTAGTAATATTTAAATTTAAATTATTAGAATAGATACAATTGTAAATTAAAACCATATTACACCATCTTGAATTAAGAAAAATTACAAGCTGTATTTAAATTAAAAAAGAGAATAAAATAAATATCTATTTTTATTAGTTTATTGAAATGTTTGCTTCTTAAAAATTCTTTTGCTTCCGTGTTTTAGTTCATGGGCCGGCGTTGTGTGCAAGAGGAAGAGTGTAAGAATTACACTATCACAGACAAACAGACAGATGATCTTCTTGATGCAAAACGTGCAGAAGACACTCGGATATATTTCAAGCCCTTCAAGAATAAATGTTTACAAGAATGCCCTCCTGGTTTCGTTGTGGATGATAACAATCCGCATGTTTGTAAGAAGTGTGATGCTAAGTGTCCAAAAAGTAAGTCTCTTGTCTCCGATTTGATATGGTTTTTAGCTTGATTTCTGTGCATTATATTGTAAAAATTTTACAATATGATGCACAGAATGCAAAGTTCTACAGGGAGGACTATTGTGTCTAGGGTTACAAAATTTGGCATGTAATTATTCTGTGGAAAATAAATGATCACTAAGAAATTATTTTTTGAATTTAATATCGGTTTTCAATTGGTTAAACATGAATCAATATTTTAAAGTTTTCCTCCAATAACTTTGGAGCATATTATTCCACACAAAAAATTCTACGTAATTTTTTTTCTTTAATTCCAATAAATATTTTAAAATTAATTTTAAACACAGTTTGTAACAATGTTTTTTATTGTTGTTATGAAACCAAACAGATCAAGTCATTAGACCAGTCAGATCATGCATCTTTCATTCGCCTGTTTTTAAAATCTTTCTTTGGACACTATTTTTATAACAGAATTTTAACTTCAATTAACATGATAATGTTTTAAGCCAGCATTCTTTTTTATAAATTGTATGATCTAAAAATCTTTACCTGCAGAATGTAAGGGTTTTTGCAATAACAGACAAACCAAGCCAATTATTGTGCCTCAGTGTTCAGACAAGAGGTTCAAATCCCTGAATATATATATATATATATATATATATATATATATATATATATATATATATATATATATTAGAAAAAAGTACCCTTCCTCCCTTTCTTTCTGGATAACAATTGTTTATAGTAGTGATTTTTAATTGGTTTAAAGCTGGACTGAAAGCATGAATTCTGAAAATTTAATATACAACAACTGCCGTTTATTATGACCAATTCCGGGTTTTTGAATTTTGAACCAAAAATTCCGGGTTTTTGAATAACCAAATTGAATAAAATCAACTGCATATCATGTCAAAGCAAAAAAGCATTTATTTCAGGGCTGTTTATAACATATTTCAAAAACAATACTTAAAAGGAATTAATTCATTGTAACTTATCAACAATACAGTTATTTCTTAATATTATATTTATATATTATTCGTGCTTGACTCATTTCAAAGTTCGTTGGAGGAATTCTTCACCACTTCCGCGCCTGCCGAAATATTTAGTCTTAATTACAAAAAAAAAAAGAAAAAGTCTTGATTTTTCAAAATTTTACAAAGAAGAAACTTTAAGCGATGCAATATCATACTAAACGAATGTTCTTGTATCCATCGGTTCAGGGGCAGAGGATTTTGGTAGCATAAAGCGAATTAAAGCTGTGTTCACTATATTTCTGTTTTTAAAAATCAACCTCATATGTGTTAACTGTCTAATTGTTTATTATTCGCATAAAAAAAGGCAAAGTCCCCCCCCCCCAAAAAAAAAAATTTTTTTTAATCACATTTTAAAGATTTATTACATTTAAATATATATCATTCTTTTATTAATATTATTATATTAAAACGTTTAAAAATTTGCTATCATTTTTTTACAGTTTGTCCAGGTATGACCGTAGATCATGTTGGTGCTGCACAAAACTACCGAGGATGTACAAGGATAAATGGTTCATTAGAAATTCACATACAAGGAGGATGTGAGTGATTACCATATTGATTATTATTCTGAAATATGTATAAATATTTCACTGGTCTGTAATCTTGCTTTTTTTTTTTAACTTTCTCCTACATAAAATACAAAATTACAAAAATATATGATGCAAAGTACATGATCCCTTCCTTATATGATACAAAGAGAAAGTGTTATCGAAAAACGCATTTCTGACGTTATGCTGTCCGTCTTAACACGATAGCTCACAAATAATTTGAGCTTAATGGATAAAATTTGGTATATAGTATATACACCACTTTTGTTGATTTCTATCAAGTTTTGAACGAAATTCACTCCGAGAATGTATGCCTGCCCGAGCACGAAAGAACACAGTAACTACAAAACTTAAAAAGCTAAATAAATGAAATTTGGTACACAGATTTAGCGTCTGAACGTAGATCTGTATCATATTGTAACTCAATCCTACAATGAGTTGGCCCTCAATTGGTCTGTATATTCTAGTGTATACAAACGCGATTACTCAAAAACACAGCCACTTATATAAATGAAATTTGATATGTGATTGTGTTATTAAAATTGTAGATTTTTAATTCAATCGGACGAAAAAATGACGCCCATTGTATTTCGTTTTTCTTCATTTTATGAAATACAAAAAGGTTTCGCGTGTTACTTACTCTGTTACATACTGATGGGAGCCGATATTCCACTTCTTTTGTCACCAATCTGCTATTCTCCAATTTCTGATTCCGCGATTGATAAATATTTGAGGACTATTGACATTAAAGACCTTATACATTTGGTCTATAAATGTTCATGTGCAATGTGTTAAAGAAATATATATTTAATAGAGAATATCCCAGAAAATTTCTGGGATAACTATTCTTACCTTTTCATGAAAGCGTTTGAATCACAAATGAATTATGCATCTCTTAAAACATGTAGTTTTAACATTTTAATAAGTTATATTCTTCTTCAATACTTTTCATGTGAAAATAGTTCATTACAAATTCATTATTTAGTATTCTGTTTGAAAATCCTGGCCTTGTTGAAATCCAATATAAAAATGTTAAAAATATGGTAGTGAGAATGCATATTTATTGTGTCATATTTATGCATATTTATTTATTGTTTTTCGAATCAAGAAGCCTGTGTTTTGCAGATTTATTGTTTTCTTAATTATTCCATCCTTTTTTTAAATGTTATCATTTCATGTTTTCATCATATCAGTTAAAGTCGTTTCAGTATTAATTGATCTCTGCTTGTGTTTAAAAAAGCTTTAAAAGTATTAATATGAAAGTATTTTCCAGCATATCACATGGAAAAATCAAACTTAAGAATATTTAATAAGATACACTAATAAAATGAAGAAATAGAAATATGATGGCTCCTTCCAGAATATATTGTTTTGAATATTTGGTTTGACCTAATTTAATATTTTATATCTGTGGCATTAAAAATAATTTTTAGAATTTTAGTTTTAAAATATCAAATTGTTTTTTACTTACTTTGTAATGTTACATAGATTAATAAGTTACATTTTGGATACTGTAAAATCATTAATTTAATTTGAAAATTCGTATTGCTTATTAATTTTTTTATATTTTTATATTAATAAATCAAATTTTTTTTTTTTTTTTTTTTTTTTTTGGAATTTAGCAAATGTCATAAAAGAACTGGAAGAGAACTTGAATATGATTGAACAAATTGATGGCTATTTAAAAATTGCTCGGTCTTTCCCTTTGGTTTCCCTGAATTTTTTGAAATCCCTCACAACTATTCGTGGTGAACAGTTGGACAAAAAGAAGTAAGTTACCTTATCATGTATTCTATTTTATCTACATACTTTCAAAAAAATTTAATTTGTTAAAAAGTATTAAAATTGCTGCTAAATATTTTTTGAAGAATTTTTATTTTTTCTGGTTCAGTTATGCTCTGCTGGTTTTGGATAATCAGAACTTACAAGAGCTTTGGGACTGGCAGAATCGTAAGACCAAACTTAAAATTATGAATGGAAAGATCTTCTTTCATTTCAATTCAAAACTCTGCCCCAGCAAAATCCAAGAACTGAAAAAATATGCAGAAGTAGCTGATTGGGATGACAGGGATGTATCACCAAGTTCAAATGGCGACCGTGTTGCTTGTAAGTATACTATGATCTTACCTCGTAGCACACTAGATTATATAATATTGTAAAATTTGAAGGGAAAAAACTATGTTGAAAATATATTTTACAATTTGAGATATTTATTTATTGTCAATAGTATTGTAATTTCTACATAAATTCACAATATTGAAAGGTTTATTATGCCAATTATTTTAGGTGATGTTACAAACATGAATGTTACAGTTCAAAGTCTTACACCTACAGTTGTAAGGGTCAAATGGGAAAGTTTCCATAAACAGTTGTATGATGAAAGATCTCTCTTAGGATATGTTATTTATTATCGAGAAGCGTAAGTTGAAATCTCCTATTTAGTTTTATAATCTTTACTTTTCTAAATTTCAAACTTCGTTCTTTCTTCTGCCTTTAAAAAAGAAAGCAAAACTGCATTTTCTTTACATTAATAAATATTCTTAAATTAGTATGGAAAGTACTTCATGATGCTGTTGAGCTCTTAAAGTGGAATAACACGTTATACCTTGCAATCTAGGCTATTATGAAATATTAGAACAGTGTACTACTTACTTTGTCTTTTTTTTTTTAATATTTAAATAAAATATCATTTTCATTCTTGGTGCAATTGTATTTTCTGTTATCAAAAAACATAAAAATGAACACCTTCTAAAGAAATATGTGATATTAATGTGCTAATTTTCTACTCTTGCTCCACAGATTGTTTCAGAACATTTCGATATTCGAAGGCCGTGATGCTTGTGGGACAGATGCGTAAGTTTTTTGCCCATTTTTTTTTCTTACAAATTGTTCTAGAAGTAAAATAACAGCAGTATATTTTTTTTCATTGCATTTCTTGTTACCATAATATAATCTAAATTTCAATACTAAAAAAATAAATTTTACAATTTTATTGATGTCAAATAAGTTTACTCTATTGTATATTACTTTCATAAATTGTATATTACTTTCATAAAATATTGTCATATTACTCGATTGTATTTCAAAAATGAGAATTATTATTAAATTTACTTCTATAAGTGAAGAATAATTTTTTTTATACACATAAATTGAAAAAATAAATAAATAAAAGAGAGAGAGAGAGGAGTTTAAAGTTTTAATATCCCCCAGCAAATAAGTATCTATAAATTTCCTTATCTCAGAATCAGTATAAATTTTTAAAAAATTATCTATTGGAAAAATTGCATGGAAATGAAATTAATGCCATTGTAAAAGTAGCATTTTGAATTTTAGGATGATCTAAAAATATATTTTCTAGGATAATTTTCTTCGAAATATTTATAGAAAATAAGAAAAATTTTGGTTATTTCTCATTGATTAAAGTCGTTGCTGTTGTTGAGCATCTGCTTTATTTGCTTTCAAAAGCTTTAGTTTTCTTGGCTTTTGGCCTATGTTAATCATTAGATCAATGGCATAAAAAATCATGGCAAAAGATTTCGTATCATTAAAAAGTAAAATTCTAATTTCATAGTGGTGTAATTTGGAGGGGGGGGGGGATAGTTTCTTCCAAAGTTTTTTATAAAGGTGGAAAACAAATAATGGATTAATTTCCAGTAGTTTGAAATAGCTACTGTTAGGAGTCATCTATTTCATCTGCTCGCTAGTGATTTTTTTTTTTCACTCTAGCAAAAGATAGCTGTTTCTAAATTACTATTTTGAAGCAAATTAAAACCTGGTAAAAAGATATACATTTGAAATATAACAGAAATTTAGAAAAAAGTGATAAAATAATTCAAAGTTTATTAATTTTAATACTTTTTAAATTTTTTAATTAATAACAATTAAAAGAAATATTGTGCAAAAATGGATGTTATTGAAATAGTAAAATTTTGAATATTAAAAAGGTATTGAAATATTTCTTATAAGATTATTTGTTCCAAAATTAAAGGAGTTTAATGGCAAATTTTCATTAATTTCTAATTAAATGAATATTTAACTAACTTTTGTACTTTGAAAAGTAGATAGTATTCTTTTTCTCTTCCTCAAGAATAAGTGCATAAAAATTGTTTGAAATCCGTCTGGTAGGTCAGAAGGAGATGTAGAAAGTACATGTATTCTTATAATGTATTTATATTAAAATATATCAGAAGATATGCCAACTAGACAGTTTGTTAACCTGTTAACAATATCTCAGATCCTATAATCATATATTAGCTAACAAAATTCTTAGCAGAGAATTTCATACACTTTAGCAGAATGCTTTAAAAAATATATATTAATTTTAGTACATGTTAGATATAAATATTAAAGGTCAACAACAAAGGCCTGGAATTGTATGTTCTAATGAATTCATTATATAAAATATTCATTTGCTTTATAAACAACATTTATTCGCACTTAAATAAAAACTAATCACTTAAATCAAATTGAAACAAAATGTGATCCACCTATGTAAGAAAATAACAAAATAATTTTTTGTTAATGCTGGAAGAAAATATTAGTAATAATTTCTAATTGACCTTGAAGTGAGAATATAAAGAAAAAGAAAAATCACAAACTTCAACTCATTACATGTAACAATCCATCATATAAGAAAAAGATGTGAAGTTTCTGTTTCTCTAATTGACTTTTATTCACGGGTGGCTTTATTTGCACATCAATGTTAGTTAATTTTTTAAAAAATTATCTTATCTATTTGATGTTAATACAGAAATTGGGATTCATGCTTCCGATAATGATGCAAATAAAGGGCAGGGATATTTTTTAATGCCACCTAATATTACAGACATCAGCAAATGATTATATATATATAATATGGGACTAAATTGGTCTATAATTTTGAGTGTTTTCATTGTTCCTAATTCTGTGTGGATAGAAATATTTTGTTGTTAAAGGAATTAATTAAAATTTCCATCTCTTACTTTATTATAAAAGCAATTTCTGAGAGTGGGCTTTAAAGCATGTTAAATCATTAGGAGTTGTCTATGCATTGAGTTCATTAATATCTGCAAAAGGATTGAACATTAGAAGTAACTCTGCAGGTGGCTAAAAATTATTAGAATTTATTTTATTTCCTAAATTTGTCTGTTTGTTTGTTAAATAATAATAATAATTTTTTTATCTTATCACAGATGGACAGTGCGGGATGTAGAGGTTGTTGAAGATTCAAATAATTTCATTATTCATCATATAACTGACCTCAAGCCATTTACTCAGTATGCTCTTTATATACGTACTTATACAACTGCATCAGGTAGACAAGGTGCTCAAAGCTCCATTGTATATTTTAAAACTGAACCAGACACTCCTACTCCACCTGTAAGTATAAAAGCAAGATCAACACTGCATGGTGAAATAGTAGTATCTTGGAAGCCTCCCAAACACCCCAATGGAAATGTTACTTACTATATTGTAGAAGGTGTTTACGAAGAAGATTCATCTTACTTTTCAGCCCAACGAAATTATTGTTTAGAGCGTAAGTATTCAAGATATAGCATAAGTATATATATAATATAGACTCTAAAATATTGATCTTCACTTTATTAATTATTGTTTTACTTTCAATTTTGGATCAAATAAGTAGGGAGCTATTTTGTAATTGTGAAATTGTTATCTTCCTTGTTTGTATATTACTTTTCCATTTATTTACATCTTTCTCATATAAAGCGTCTTTGTATCATAGTTCAAAATTTTTGACTTAAAAGTTATAGTAAATATATTATTTATGCTGTAACTATGCAGGACGTCTATTTTTCGCACTCATAATTGAATTGATTGTAAAATTCAAAACAGAATAGGTAATTTTTGTCTTGTTATTTTTTCTGATATGTCCCTAGATGGAAAACATTACTAATATATTTACTATTTATTAGTGATTATTAGAAACATTGTCAATATTTCTGACTGGGATATCCATAATTTTTGGTTATTCAATCCATACAAATAAGGATTTTTTTTTTTTCTAATTTTCTATCTATTGTAGAATTCCTACTTTTTCCTTCCAAGTGTACAGACGGACAAACAAACAAACAAACACACACACACAAGAAAAATGTGTAATTAAAATTAAATTCTTATATACCATACTTGTGAATTATTTTATACCATACTCATGAATACTTTATTTCTTTACATTCTTTACATGTAAAATAAATAATAAGAATTGCAGAAAGTAGTTTAAATTTTAGATGAATTTAAAAAACCTTGCATATTGTTGTTAATTGAGCTTTTATTTATTTATTAGCAATTGCTTTCCCTGAATATCGAAAAAGTTTGTACGATGATGACACAAGACATACTGGACTTTTTGACAATGCTACTTCATCCAGTGCAGATTCTGGTGAAGATGGAGAATGCTGTGCTTGTTCAAAGGATCAAAGAACTTTGGGTGTTGATGATGATGATGCAGAATTCCAGATTCATTTTGAAGATTTCTTGCATAACAAAGTGTATATTAAAAAGTTAGTTTACAATAATTTAAATATTTTTAGTCTTTAATATTTTTATTAATATTTGTTAATTATTCATTAAAATAAAATATATGAAATATGTTTATGTTAAATAAAAACATACAATCAATTATATAGCAATAAATTTATCCATTTGATGTCCATATATTTTTACTAAATACTTTCAATGTATTGCTAATTCAGCTGTGCGTATTATGTAAACATTCAAATGATGTGTTTATCTTCGGAAGGTTCCTGATAGTAAGCTTCACCAAAATCTGTAAAATTGCCAACATTCTTTCAAAGAAAACGAGTGGCAAAATTTTAACGAATCTTTCTGTAGTTATATTAAAATAAAAGGTTAACATTTATAAAAATGTTTTTGAAATTAGATTTACTGTTAAGATATGTGATGAATATTTAGGTGATCTCACTTACATTGAAAATCAATAAAATACGTTATTCCTAACTACTTTTTTCATTAATATGATAATTTAAAGAATATAACTTTAGCAAAGAAATAGCAGTTAAAGAATAACAGCAATTTGTAGTACTTATCTAACCTATAATCATATTTTTGAACATTCAGCTAAATTAACTTATTGGTTGATTTTGTGCATTGTCCCATATGTTGTCTCTTTTTAATTTTCAAAAAAGTAACTTAATGTGAAATATCTTTTTTTGTCTTATGGAATATATTCATTTCAATGTATGTTATATAAAAATAAAATATTGACGATTTAAGCAATTTTAGTAGTTGATTATTCATTAATTTAAATTGATTATTCTGCAGTGCTTTTATTACAAGATGGCATAAAGACAGATATTTTGCTTTATTAATAAAATTTTTATTTTGTTGATTTAATGATTTTTTTCATATTTCTTATAATGATTTTGCAGATCTTAAATTCATTTTTTTATATTCCAGTCCAGATATAACTCGAAGCCGAAGACATGTACTAGTACAAACTTCAAAAGAAGAAACTACACCGAGGACCACGGGTGATCCTTTCAGTGTTGTTAATCCTTCAATACAACCTCTTGATGGAGACAAATATGTTAATGGCTCGTTATTACAATTCAGGAGATTAGTGTATCATCACACTTTTATAGTTGTTTCTACTTTAAGACATTTTACAGAATATACAGTTGAAGTAAGTTTATTTTAGTGGAAAATTTTGGTTGGATTTGCTGATTATTTATTAGAAATTTTTTAAGTATGTAAAGACTAAATAAAATGGCAGTGAAGAAAAACACTCTCTTTAAAAGGTACTGTTTCTTCTTCATGAAGTATATTAATATCATTACACCAGTATGAGAATTAATATCTTATTTCTTTGCAAAGATATTTTTTCTTTCAAAATTTTGACCTTTGATTTGTGTTTTCATGGATTAATTATTTTTAGTTGACATTTTCTCTTTATTATGTATTAAATCTGATATTTCTGAATAATGTGATTGAAAACACTTAGCTATTAACTTCCTAACAATTCTGATTGTTTTAATTAGATCTTTGCAATTTTGGAATGTTATTTTTCTGTGTTTAAATATAATAAAATTTTAATTTTAAAGTATGTTTAAATTTTAATCATCAAATTTATATTAAATACATTAATACTAATCCTGATGTGTCCTTCGTTTATTATTTAAATAAATATTTAAAATAAATTTTTGTTATGTAACTATTTATAAATTTTTGTGAGTAAGCATCCATTGCATATACTTTTTTGATAGCACTGAAATGATATTGCAAAAACATGACCAAACATAGAAAATAAAGGGATTGTGCATGGTTGTGTTAATTGTCTAATTCACCTTATATTTTTCTGTTTAGTAATGACACTAATAGCTGAAAAATTTATTTGTTATTTGTATTTTTTGAATGTTTTTATTAAATATACATATTTCTTTAATACATATTATTTAATAATTTTTTAGATCCGAGCTTGTCAAGATAGTCGGCCAAATATGAGAACTGATCCATGTAGTACAAAAGCTATCACAAGTGTACGGACTCTTCATCTACGTAAGCTCAATATTTTTATTAAAATATCATTTTCTGTTATAGAATTTTTTCTTCTTTTTTTTAAAAGTATTGTTCACTTAAATAGTTTTGTATGTGATGCTGTTGTATATAGTCAAAAGAACTTGGTAAATCTCTCACTGTTGCAACACATGAAAACTGTATCACATTTCATAATTTTTTATTCTCTTATCTTCATTTAGTAATTTTTTTAATTAATTTATGGGATTTTTCTTCAATTTTAAAAGTTCTTTAAATAGATACTGTCTTTGTGACTTGACTGCTTTCATCTCATTTTGTAAAGTTATTATAATTTCTTTTCTGAAAAATAATTTTTGCAAATGGTCATAAATTCATGTAATAAATTTCAAAGTAAAATTTTAAAAATACTGTCTTATTATTATTGCTTTTTATTGCACTATTTGGTAATAATTTTTTTATTTTATTGGGGAGGGATATGGATATGTTGTAATTTCTAATGCTACATAATTCTTATTTTATCTTTTAGTTAAATTATAACTGACATTAATTCTTCTTGCAGCTGGTGCTGATGATATCAGGAGTAGTAGTGTGCAGATATTAACTGAAAATGCTACTGTATACTCTGGTTTTGTAAAATGGGAAGAGCCAAAAGAATCAAATGGTGTGATCATTGCCTATACTCTAGAGTATAGAAGAATGAATGGTGAAAATGTAAGAATACATCTTATATTTTAAACAGTTAAACTTGATCTTGTATGAAAAATGCCAAACAATATGTCCATCTTAGTGTTATGATATAGCAGATTATGATTTGCATTGCCTAGTTCCTTCTTTATTTAGTCAATAATCAAAAATATATGTCAGGCATAATCAAACTGTACTATTGCTAGTAAATTTCAAGAGTATAGTTTGATGAATATTTATATTTCATTTCTTACAATGCATGTTGTTTATTTGCTTTGCTTATATTTTTTGATGTTAAAATTTTTCAGCCTTAATTATTTACTCAGATAAATAGAGGTGTAATTCATCTTGAAAAATTAAAAGGACTAAAATTTTTATATAGACTAAAAATCATACAGTAATTAAAAAAAACTTTATTTAGATAAATCATTTTCAATTCATATCAATTAAATTAAAAGTGTGGGGGGGGGGATTTTTTTCATCTTGATTAAATTATTTTCATATTTGATAAAAATGAATTTTCATCTATAAATTCTCTATTCAAATATCTTAAAAGTGTGTTTTAATTTTGAACTGTTTAGTTCTCTTTATTATTTAATTAAATAATGCAATTTATTCTGGAAATGCAATATCTGTGTAATTTTTGTGTAGAATAGGAATATCAATAAATTATTTCATTTGTCTTATAAATTTTTTAAAAAAATTATTTTATTAAAAATTATTTTTTAAATTCAAAATATAATGAATACATTTTTTAAAAAGATGTATCCATTATAAGGTTATCATTCCATATATTTTTATATATAAAATGTGTAATGTTAGGAATTAATTGAGTGGTTAAAACCAAATAAACCCTACTATTGACTTTTCCTTAATTTAGATCTTATTGTTTCAATGGATTGTTTGCTCATATTAACAATACTAAAAATTTTAAATCCTAATCTAGTACAAACCTAAAAGGATATGTGTCACCAGATCAAATTATTTGATCCGTAATGGTTACTACCTTTCTGAATTGCCACCTGGAAATTACTCCTTACGTATCAGGGCAACATCATTGGCTGGTCATGGAAATTGGACCCAGCATGTTTATTTTCATATTGTTGCTGTCTCTGGTAAGTTCAAAAAATATACTCACTTCCTTTCAGACCATATTGTTTAAAACTTTGAATTTTCAGAAAACTTTTATTTTTTATCAATTTGTGATTTTATCAATGTGTGAAGTTAGGAATTGTGTTATTGAAAAAAAAATTAAATATCGTGTTAAAAATATATTAGCATAAATAGTATAATATGTGATATTAAGATAAAAATTTTCTATATATTAACATTATCCATTAATAAGTAAATAATTATCATATATATAGATAACATTACCATGGAAACTGCTTTGGCTGTGGGTATTGTATTCTTCATAGCAGTAGCTATTGGGTGCATGTATGGAGTTTATAGATGGAAGTGAGTACTTTTTTATGCTAAGATGAAATAGTTGTGCTAATTTATCTGATTCAATTTCATAAATTGGTTTCCTTTTTATCTGTTAAAATAAAAAATAAAAAACAGTTTTTTCATGAAAGTCATATGTTGCTAAATTTTTTCTGTTTTATTTTCCTAGCTATTTTTAATTAATATAAGATATATTTGTTGAAATGTCTTTTTTTTTCTTTTTGAATAAATATGATTATTATTGATTACATGTTTCAAAGAGTAATAAGAGAATAAATACTTTGCTAATTAAACACAAAATTATCATTTCATTTTATTAGTTTTTATCTTGTGCTTATATGGTTTCTATCTATCAAAATAATTCAGTAAATTATTTAAACTAACATTTTCAATTAAGGTTGAGCCCAAGAATTCCAGACTATGTTGATTATGCATCAGTCAATCCGGAATACATGAGCTCTAATCTAGGTATGTCAAATTAAGTGGATTTTATGATTTTGAAAGTTTGTTTTATTTTGTGTTTCTATTGTATTTTGTTGTTAATTTTAATTAATAACAATTAATTTTAATTAAATTTTAAGATTAATATCGAATTCTTCATTATTGAATTTAGTTGCTCACTTTTATTGTTATTTTTTCTTTCCTCCTTTATTAATTAATTTATTTATTTATTTATTTTGTCTCAAGATTTTTGCTGATATTGTGAAAGAATTGTGTGGAAGAATGTAACTGTGCATAAGATTTTTACATAAATTCTAAATTTGAAAAAAAATAACAAATTTATTCTATGTTATATAAAAAAAATACTTTATTGATTGATTCAAAATATTATAGTTATATTCTAAAATAAAATTACTGATTTGAAGCTGCATTACAGAATTTTTACTTTTTGCCAAAATCTGATGATGTTTTAACCTTTTATATTCTTTCTTCTTATTATTATTGACAATTTCTATCTTGTATAGATATAATTAGGGTTTTTTTTTATTAAAATTTAAATTCCACCTTGAAATTTTATAAGTGGAAAGTTGGAAGAATTCATAAATTAATTTTTGATACTCTTATACCTATCTTTCATTACAATTACTTTCTCATTTTCTATTTTTAAACACATGAATATAATAATCAAGAACTCAGAATATTATACATCATTTAGCCGTAATTTTATTTTTAACAACAATGATGTCTTGTAAATTTTGCCAGTGTATAATTAAAATTCCTTTTAAATTTCTCAAATTTAGTAAAATCTTATTTGCTCTGATTTGTATCTGAATCACATGATTTCTTTGCATTTTTGATATAGTTTATACACCTGATGAATGGGAAATTGAACGAGAAAAAGTTCATCTTTTAGAAGAACTAGGACAAGGCTCATTTGGCATGGTTTACAAAGGAAATGTGATTGATTTAGATGGAAAGCCATTAACACCTTGTGCTGCTAAGGTTTGTTCCATGAATATTGATAAAAACTTTTTGGAGAATGCTTGGATTTCATGTTTTAGCCTTAGAAGAATAATAATGATTTTTTTTTTTAAAAAATCTATTTTTAAATTATATGTTGAGAACATAATGATGCTTTTTTAATATTAATTACATTTTTCTTGAATATTTATTGCTGCATAATGAAATAATTTTAGTAACTGGCATATGCTCTATCAGTTATAAATATGTTGCACATTTAATAGCTATCAAAATATATTTATGCTACATTTTAATTTGTGATGTAAGCAAAAAATATGTGCATCTTTCTTTCAGCAAATTTAATTAAATTTTTTTTAAATTGTAAAACTGATATTGATATTAACTTGAAACAAATTATACTCGAAGTTTAATATTATCTTAAATTTGTTTCTAGTTCCTAGTTTCATTTAAATTAACTTTACAATTTCTTAGTTTATTTAATCTCTTTTCTTTTTTTTTTTTTTTAAAGACTGTGAATGAAAGTGCATCTCTAAGAGAACGAATTGAATTTTTACAAGAAGCATCTGTGATGAAGTAAGTGATTATTTGAAAAATAATCCATTTTTTTTAACATTTACTGATTAAGAATCATATTGTAAACATTTTAAATTACAATAATTACTTCAATAATAAATAAGTTGCTCGCTTGTAGAGAGATTGAACACATTCTGAATTGCAAATATTTGTTGTTGTTTGATAAGTATCCAAATGTCTATACTTGTCAAAATGTACATTTCTAAAACAAACTCATTTTCTTAATAGAATGATAGATGGACATAAGATAAAATATAAATATTTTGCTTCTTTTAAAACTTAAAAAAAAGGAATTAAATACTAAGTCAATACTTGCAATAAGTATTATTTTTTAAAAATTCTCAATCCTTCCATTCACTCAATTTACAGAAAGTACAAATCTCTTTAATTAATTAAGAATATTCATACACAAATATTTGAAAGTAATGAATAATAGGAATTGCATCTGAACAATCTTGATATATAATTCAAAGGGTAAATATGGAAATACTTTATTATTTATCATTATAATCTAAATTCTGTGGGATTTTTTTTTTTTTGTTTCAATCACAATAGTTGTTTGCAAAAGAGAGAGAGAGAGAGATTTCAATTATTCTCCTTTGTTTCGATAGGGCTTTCCATTGTCACCATGTTATAAAACTTCTGGGTGTTGTATCCAAAGGCCAGCCAACTCTTGTCATTATGGAACTAATGACTAATGGAGATTTGAAAACTTACTTACGTTCACACAGACCTGACTCAGATGTAAATATATGTATATATATTTTAACTATTTGACTTTAAACTTTTTTAATTCAGATGATACTTAAAATATTTTTGATTGCAGGACAATCCTGGTGAACCACCACCTACACTAAAACAGATTCTTCAAATGGCAGCTGAAATAGCAGATGGCATGGCATATCTTGCAGCAAAAAAATTTGTGCATAGAGATCTTGCTGCTCGTAACTGCATGGTAGCAGAAGATTTAACAGTGAAAATTGGTGATTTTGGAATGACAAGAGATATTTATGAAACTGATTATTATCGTAAAGGAGGAAAAGGTCTTCTTCCAGTTCGCTGGATGTCACCAGAATCTCTAAAAGATGGTATTTTTGACAGTAGAACGGATGTATGGTAAGACTCCTTGAATAAAATCGTTTAATTGAATTAAATTATTATATTTGACTTTTGATTGCCTTAATGCATGTTAAAAATATAAAACTTAATGCATGAAACATAAATAATTATGAAATGAAGTTAAAAATTTAAATACTTCATATATTCAGTAAATCGCTATATATTAATCTTTATTTGTAGCTTATTATTTTAAACAGATTTTTATTGTATATTTTACATACCTTAAACATGAAATGCATATGTTAATATTCAAAGCTTAATTTATTTTCATGAAAGCCTATTCCATTTCCTATCTCTCATTTCACTGATCTATTACTAATTTTATTAAAATAATTTTCAATATTATGCAATATGCATTTTAATTTGTTTCATTTATCATTTATGCTGATGCAAAGTTTAGTTTCTGTGTGATATTTAATTGATTTCATCATAAAATCAATGAGATCACCAACAGAACAAGTTCAAAAGCTATTAATAATTGATTTTAGGTCATATGGGGTTGTACTTTGGGAGATGGCAACTCTAGCATCACAGCCATATCAAGGACTCTCCAACGAAGATGTTCTGAATTTTGTAATTAGAGGAGGGTCAATGGAAAAACCAGAAAACTGTCCAGAAGAACTGTAAGGATTAATTCTTTAACTTTTTTTAATTAAGTACTTCAATTTTTTATCCAGTTGGTATACATATTTTTGCTATAGAAAAAGTATTCATATTTGTTTTTATATGTCTTGTTTATTGTGTAATGTGTATTTGATAATTTCTTCAAAAATCTTAAACATACCATGATAAGGATTACTGAAAAACATTTGAATTTCTTTTTGGTTGCTCGTATAGGTTATTTAAACAAGACCAATTGATTGAATGAACATTATTCAATTAATTCTTGACCAGCAATTTTTAAGAATGTGTGGATAAATATTGTTTTAAATCACTGTAACTATATTCATATTAAATGAACGATAAATTTAGTTTTAAAACAGCATGTAATGAAAGGTGTAATCTGAATGTATTTTATTTGTCAGTTTTATTATTATTATTAATTTAAGATAAACTATTGACACTATGCTGCAATTACTTTACTATGTAAAAGCTGTTTGTACGAACAATCTATTCCTCACTATCAAGAGTAAATTGCAACACATCTCTGTTTAAGAGAAAAAGAAAATTAATATCCTACATCAAAATGTTTTTGAATTTTCATTACAAATTAATTTATTTTCAAGAATTTTTTAGTGTACGTGATACACATTTGCATTTCTTGAATAATTATTTAAACTTAACAGAGAAATTATTCATATAAAGCTATCTATTGCTTTGCTTAGTAAAATATTAAAAACTTTTGCTTAAGTATGATATATTTTTCTCTGAATTATAAAATGAATATATCCATGTTATGTTGGTATATTATTGATATGAACTGAGATGCTTCAATATTCCCTTTAAAAGGCTGCTTTTGCTACTTTGAATTCTGTAAGAAATATAAAAAATAAAAATGTGTATTAACAGCTGTAAAATTCAACTTTTTTTTTTAAATCCAAAGATAAAAAAAAAAAAGCTTAGTAAAACCTCTCAACATCTACCTTCTGATCCATGTATTCTGTGAGATTTTCATTTTTGATAGAAAAAAATATGCATATGAATAAGTTTTCATGGATTATTTTTAGCACAGTGAATTTTAATCTTTATTTAAAAGGAGAAATTATTCAAAGTGTCTAAATGTTTTTTGGGAAAGAATTCAATTTGATTTTGCTTCAGTCTTTATGTTTTATCAATATAATCATTCTCTCTCCTCTCATTTCTTTCTTTTATATACCATATTCCAATTCTATATGTTTGAAAAATACTAAAAATTCTCTACAATTTCTTATTGAAAAATAAAAATTTGAAGAACTATATCCTACCACTTCTAATCTTCTAACTTACATATCATTTATCCAATTATTGTAGAATGTACTATGTATGTGCCTTTTCATAACAATGTTTTTAACAAATTCCCAATTAGTAATTTCAATTATTCTTTTATAAAATCTTATTTTAATATACATATTTCTAAATTTTCATATATATATTAATCACCTGCTGTATTAAATTCTTGTTGTACTGTATTAAATTTTAATTGTTAATCCTATAACATTACTAAATCGTAAACAAGTATTATCTGTAATTAATTTAGTAATATAACAGTGATGTTTTGAAATGTTTAACATATTAAGTTTAAAATGTATATGCTTATTGTAGAGATCTCTGTTGTAAATAATTTTTATTTATTCCAAGCATTACTATTAAAATTTAAATAGTTGTGGTGAAAGTATGCTGTTAATAGGTTATTAGAAAATCTCATTTTTATCTTTTTTTATTAAAATAGGGATAACTTAATGAGAATGTGTTGGGATAAAAGCCCTAAAAGTCGTCCAACTTTTGTGGAGATAGTGCAGATGTTGAGTCCACGTGTCAATGCCAAGTTCCGTGCAGTTTCATACTGTTTTAGTGAAAGACATTTGACCAATTCTGTAGACATTGAAGAAGTGGCAACTCCAAACACGCCTCTTCGGTCTTCCGTTCGGGAAGAGGACACGACTGAAGAACAGATATACAGGTACTTTCCAAGTGTCACCCAATTGCCTGAGGACAATGCTAATGGTGATGGACCTGTAAATGTAGATGTGGACGAAGAACCAACTACTACAACAGACTCTTTAATTGGAGCAGACTCTGTAGCTGTTGGTGTTAATTCCAATGAAGGAAGTAAAGCCATTTCCATCAATTACTCTGATGGAAGTAAAGGTAGCAAAATTAGTACTCTTTCAAATGGTAGCATAGCCAATGGACATGTGGTTTATGCAGTCAACAAGAAAGGCAACTGAGTGCTCATTTCTTTTGGTACAAGTAGCTGGATATTTGACCAAAGAAAATGTTCTGTCTACTCTAGGTGACTCATTTGAATTGAGAGAATCAAAGATCATAATTATTTAATTAACTTTGATTAATGTGCTCATTGTGAATTATGTTCATTTGTATCACAGTGTTTATTGTTTTTAAAAGTTATTTTTATTTTAAAAGATTGCTGATTGAAGAATATATGCTGTTTCAAAAGGTTGAGTCAGTTGCTGAAAAGAAAACTTTAAATTGACCTTTAAAAGAATAGAGAGTTTTCTTGTGTTAATTAAAAAATCTTATCTAAATGAATAATTATGGTTATGCATATAGAGCATTATAAAGTCACATTATCAAAATCTGCAATTTTTTTAATGACAATCATGTGATACTAATAATTAAAAAAAAAAGGAGAAAAATCTTTTTCTTTTACTGCTAAATATGTTTTTGAAAAAATTAGTTTTTGCGGAAAACTTTCTCATTTAATTTTTATGCCTGTATACCTATCAACAAATGATTTCATTTATGCTCAATTTACAAATCAATGCGATAAAAAGTATTTGAAAAATCATATTGAAAAATTACTTGTTACAAGTAATTCTGCAAATTTTCAAGTGCTTCTTGCTACCATAATTTTTTTATGATTTTAAAGTGAGTTATAAAACTTCAAATTTTTAATATAGGATTTTATCTATTATAAAAATTGATTACATCCAAACTAAATCTTTCTATTTGTAACATGTATTTTTAATATTGCCTCCCCCATTTTTGAAAACGTGTTGATTTATAATGCTCTTAAACCAATAGTTATATTTGATTATTTGTACAAATAATTAATTTATAAAAAATAATAATTTTAAATATCAGTATCCTAATACCTTAATTCTGAAAAATGCAGCATTTTGCTAAGAATATTTAATGTTCAACAAAATTTCTATTCTTTGTTTGATATGTATTCGTAAATGAATATTATTCATCCTTTAACATAATGTATTTTTGTAAAACTGCTACTTTCTGAAGTATAACATGTTTTATTTGCAGACTATTAAATATAATCCATGTTCCTATTCTTATGTTCTAAAACAAAAATTCTTTTTTTTAATGCAGTATATTTAATTTTTTTAATATTCTATAGGTTGTATAAATATTATGATATGAAACCCAGTTTATTGAAAAAGATTTAATTGAATTGAATATTGATTCTGTTGCTTGCAAATTTAGAACTTCTATAATACATATTGCATGATCACATTAATTTTTATTTTTGTAAATATTAGATTATCATGTGTATAAATTTAATTAACAATTTATGTTCCTATTTTAGTTTAATGAAATTTATATTGATTATTTATGTTATATGTTATTTTTATTCATCTGTTTTATTCCAGGCTTATTAACATAATTCTATTTAATAATAGCCCATATTTATTCAGTTTGTTTAACTGAATGCTACAAAACAAAAACAAAAAATCATTCTTCTCATTTATGTTGTATATGAACAATCAACTATACATAGTTTTATTTATAAAAACTAATGCTGTAATAATTTTTAAAAAAATACTATAAACATTTCAATCATAACATTACTAAATTTATGTTACATAACAGTTTAATAATTGAAAACACATCTTATGAGAAAGATAATTTGATCCGATTTTAATCGTTTTTTTGGATGTTATAACAAATTTTTATTGAAAGCAAAAGTCATGTTCTTATTTTATGATATTTAAGTAATATTTGATTGAAGTTTCATTTTTTTTCTTATATTCCAATTTCTTTAAATGATTATCTCAATTAATCTTCAATAATATCGGTTTGACCGAATTTTTTCATAGGTAAAAATACTTAATATCTTTAAAGGTTTGATATATATTGTTGCAGTTTTTGATACATTGAAGAGTTATTTTTTGTAAAGATGCTTTCTAGATAATTTTCTTTTAAAAAAAAAGTCAAATTTTTCAAGGTTTTTTAAAAATTTAGTCACATTTGAAAACATTTCATTTCCATTAATTGATTATGAAAATATTTTTGCATTTTAACGAATGATGCACTGATTTTGCAAAACAAATAATTATAAATATGATATATTGCCATTAGCGCTGCCTTTACAAGATCTGTAAAACTCTCATTTGCAATAACAAATTAAATCATCAGGTATATGAGGCTTAAAAGAAGTTACTTTATATCTGAGAATAATATTTTCATACTGTAGCAAATTGGTGCAGTTGAAGAAATTCAAATAAATAAAAGATATTTTGAAAATAATTTCAAATTTATTTTATGGCAATTATTACATTACAAATTAATACAATATTTATTTAATAGCACTTTTTTCTGAATAATTTATATTAATTATATTTGCACAATGTTTTTTTAATTGCTCTTTTAAAAATATTGCATTTTACGCATTGCTAGTTCCTTTTTTTAACTTGTTGGATCATTGAAACTATTATGAAATGCATTTTTTAAACACAATTTGAACATAGGCTGTTTTGCAATTGCAATATTTTGAAAAGGCAATCTATCAGAAAATTTTCAAGGAGTAAATAAATTCCTTTCATTTGACTTGACATTTGTAATATGTCCAATATTTGTGCTATTCAGCAGGACTTAATTTTATCTGTGATCTCTTTTAGTGAAATTCCTATTCAGTGTTTTAAGCATCATTAAAGTTTCATACACATTGTTATGAGTTTGGACTGCAAGTGAATTATTTATACCACCATGTAAATACTCATTACTAAGGACTGGCTCATAACCATGCATTAAGAATTGATCAATTCGAATTTATGTTTATGTTCTCTTCCATTTATTCGATGTATTAAATGTAAACTATGCAAAACAGCTAGGCTATTGTTGTCCGAATTTATCATCAAAATTTAATGTCATATGAGTATTAATTTAGATTCTTTAACTATCATTCTTCCAGCTAAAATGTGTTCATTAATTTATTCAATTATTAACTGAGTAACTTAATTTAGGTCCAATTTAATAGTAAATTTAATTTTCCTCTGTTTAAAAATTTTTAAATTGTGTTTGTAAAATATAAGTTGAATCATAATTTTTCATTTTTCATCATTTTATTGTGTTTTCATCATTTAACATTTTTGTATTTTGTTTGTCATCTTTACTAAAAGTATTGCATAGACTTACTGTCATTATATTACCCATAATTTCTGAGTAGTTGCAACTAGTTATTTGTACTGTTAAGCCGGTTTTGTAAAAAAAAATTTAAAATTCATGCCCTTTTTTTAAAATCAAATTGAATAATTTAAAACTAACCATTTTTCAAACCAATGTATATATTTTGGCTGTTTATTAGCAATTTGCTCTTTTGGATATTATTTTTTAGGGGTTTATTTATTTTTGTTGTTTCTTTTTATCCTTATTCAAAGTATTGCACCTTTGAATCATGTAGTCTTTGTATTACATGTTCTTGTACTGTTTTTGTGTTTATTTTCCTGCAAAGCATACTATTACATCTTAATTTAAATTGTTTTCAATTTAAAGAAAAATCCATTCTATGGTGAATATTAATAAAGGAGTAAATGCAGCATTCCATTACATTTATGGATCAAAAATTTCTTTATACAAATGTGTTTCTCATTGATTAGTTGTCTGATGAATTTCAAGATGAAATCTTATTTTCATTCATTATTATTTTTCATTAAGTAACATTTATTTCATTACTATTCTAGATCACTATCAAATTAAATTATTTTTATTATATAAAATTTGATTGTCTATTTCACCATGAAAAAGAAATATATTGCTTTCAATACTTCATTTATATAA
Organism: Argiope aurantia; assembly: GCA_026543865.1. Lineage (NCBI taxonomy): Eukaryota > Metazoa > Arthropoda > Arachnida > Araneae > Araneidae > Argiope > Argiope aurantia. The sequence goes on along the minus strand of JAPMOR010047228.1, from coordinate 60,891 downwards.
ACAGTATTTAAAAAAAATTTCTTTTCTTGTGTTAAATCATAATCCAAAAGTGTTTAAAACATAAAGTAGAAAAAAATGTATAAGATCTGCATAACCACTGAAAGTATTATACATACTAATGAGGTTTATTAATGTCGAAATATTTTTAAATATATTAATTTTTATTTTAGAAATTCAAACATATTTATTATAATTAGTAAATATCAGTAATATTATGGTATGGTAATAAAAAGACAATCTAGGCATTTGCAATTATAATTGCATCTCATTATTCATTAATTTCTGTTTCTACAGCAAGACATTTTATAAGTGTCATTTTGCTGAATAATGTCTAAAATTTCTGATCAATACTATTAATTTTTTTTAAATCATCTTCATCATGACTATTACATAATACTAGCAGAAGTTATTTCAAATCTAAAGTACTAATTTTTAAAACGCTATTGTTTAAAAAATTGTGGAGATTTTTTTATTAGTTTTTAATTACATATTTTAATAATTTTTAATTTAAATTAAGAGTAATATTGTAATAAGCTTCTATACCAATATCCTGTGCTATTCTAATTCCTAGGAACTATTAAAAAATAGATCAAAAAATTTCTTCAACAAACAATACAAGAAAATTTACTGCACTAAAGATATATTGGTAACAAAATTTAGTGTTTCATTGTTTTATTTCAATATGAATGAAAAAATAATTATTTTATGGTACATAATTTCAAAATTTAATCAGAATTCCTTAAGATGAGTATTTTTATTGGCATTCTTTAACAGTTCTTTTTAGTTAATTACCTTGTATCATTTTATATACTGGTGTAAATTCATGAATAGAAAAATACATCCTTATAAAGTTTTTTTTCAGTATAAATGTATAAAAATTCATAATTATTGTTTATTGGTACAAATGAAATATAGAAAACCAAGTCTGATAATTCTTTCTCTTTTCATGCATTAGTTCTCTAAATAGATTATTCTTAAATTTTTTTAATTGTAATTAATATATTTGCTTCATGTGTTGCTTTTAATTTTCTTGCTTTTATTTATGAAGGTGTTTCCACTAGATATTGCATATCACGACCTTTGATGTATTGATGTTTATGATGCTTGCTAGCAGGTCTGGTAAATTTCTTTTGTCACAAATCTGTTTTTGAAAGCATGTTGTTAAGAATACACAAGTACCTCGTTTGCATGTTACAAACGGAAAATGAGTGTATTGATCATATGTGTCTCTGTTGCTGTAAAAGTGCCAATTTCTATGTACTGTCACTTTGTTTACTATTCTTGTTTATATAAAATTTAAATGCACCAATTTGTGTCTCATTGAATTTTTTAAAAGAGAGAAAAAAAATTCAAATCTCACTTATCCTTTCACAAATCTCAATAACCTAATATAATACATAATTCTCTCATTAATAAAATTTATAATCACTTTCTCTCATGATATTTCTTTAACAATATTTGTATAACATTTTTAGCATTATCCGACCAGATATTTCAGAATACCTTTCCAAATCGACATGATCAAATGAACCAAATTCATTTATTAAATGTTAATTTAGATTCATAACTTCAACAACATTAATGCATATAGATACAATTACAGATAAACTGCTTTAAATAAATTTGAGATTTTCATGGTTCCAACACGTATTAAATTTAAATATATGAAAAATTGTACTAGTATTTATTTTCAATATGTTTAATTCATTTATAAATCTAAAAAGGATGTGAATGTATATCTTTTAATGTTTCTATACCTCAGTTTGAAGCATAAAGAAACATTCATTCCAACCAGAAATTTTAGAATTTTTCAAACAATTTTCAACACAGTAATGGCAGATGAACAGGCTATATAAAGAAAATTAATAGAAATTTTTTACTAAAACTTGTAAGATTTCTTAAAATTACTAATATATGTTAAATAAAGATTATAACATGATCTTTATTTAATTTCTTCTTCAAATTTGTTCATAAATGATATAGTAATTTTTTTGTCTAGTAATTAACTACTTGAGGGCTAATTTGGCACTGACTTTATACCAAATTAATCTTCATAATTTTTGATTAAATAATCAGGATGAGCCAACATACATGTCATGCCAAAGGGTGGAAACAACAATCTTGGAATGAACATTTTCCCAATTGTCGCAAGGCAAAAATCACTTAATTTTGAAATTCCATTAATTTAATTTCATATAAATCTGATAAAATTCTAAAGCTAATTTTACTGTAGATTTTTTAGTGCCAGATGCCTTCATTGATAATATTTTACATTCTTATCAAATCATTCTTATTAGATATTCTGAATAAATTCCGGTACTTCAATGTATTTGATTTTTAATAAGTAGCATATATATGTAAATCTGTTTGAATTAATTTTTTTATTGCTCAAAATTTAACCTAATTCCAATTATTAGACTCAAAAGGAATATTAATGCTTTCATACATAATGGACACAAATGTACTGTTTTTTAAAGAAAAAAGTAATTTATTACTTTTATATATTTATGGATGAAATTATAAAGCAAGCAACCTATTTGATAAATTATGTAGAAATCTTTGGGAAGTTTTGTTTATATGAAGTGCATTTCTATGCAAAGGAAGCAAACAGGGAGTTCTCTGAATGATATCTTTATTCTTTTTCAATAATTATCAAAAATATTCTATTTTTAAAGTTCTTTGTTATCTATGACAAGCATGGAAAAATAAAGCTGTGTGAAAGCATTTAGAACTTATATGTCTTTAGAAGGGAATTTAGAAGAAACTGCATTTTGATTTTGGCAAGTATATTCTGAGTGTGAGAAAGGAAGAACATGTGAAACTCGGAAATTAAAGTGAAATTTGAATTCAAAGAGTGGAAGATAATTTTTAAATATGGTTAAATCAAAACTATTACGTATATGTGTGTGTGTAAAACTTGATTTAAGGAAATGCATATTATATATATATATATATAAGTAATTCAAAAAATAAGCATTATAAAATTAAAACCATTTCTGAAACAATCTAAATTATTTCGGAATCAAACTAAAAAAAGTAGAAAAAGACACCATTGTTATTAGAGAGCGCAAATGCAGCTACTACTAAAACACAGATGAATCTAGATTAATTAGTAATAAAAACCAAGTTAAAAGAAAAAAATAGAATCAAAATTAAACCAAATAAAATAAGAATAAAGCCTGAAGACTTTCTCAAAGGTTACCCTCAGGCAGGGATTCAAAAAAAGGGATTTTTTCTGTGTGGAATCAGACCTTAGCCCAACAGTATTGACCCCTTGTGACACGAAAATCCCCTGAAATTAATAATAATAATAAATAAAGAGATGATTCGGTATTAACCCTTTGCCTAAAATAAAAATAGACTTTCCATTGCATATTAACTAATTCAATAGATGGCGCTAAGATCCTCCAATCATTTATTACCTTGAATGGCATAAGCAGGAATAGTATAAGACGCAAGGAAAAAGAATAAACAAGATGGGACACTTTTTGTAAAAAAATTTTACCTGCTGCTGTTATGTTCTTTCCTTTTTGTTTTAATAATTGGTTATGAGTGCTCTTCTATATTTTATTTTATATTATTGTATTTTGTTGCTTAATTAGTGGTCGTATACTTTTATAATTTTTTGTTCTGCTTCATTTCTGTAAAAATGGTGTATATCTCACGCCTTAATTTCAGGGGGTTTTCGGGTCACGAGGGGTCAATACTGTTGGACTAAGGTCCGATTCCTCACAGAAAAAATCCCTTTTTTTTTTATCTCTGCTTGAGGATGACCCTTGAGAAAGTCTTCAGGCTGGATTCTTATTTTATTTGGTTTAATTTTGATTCTATTTTTTCCCTTTTAACTTGGCTTTTTATTACTAATTAGTCTATATATATATATTGACTAAAAGACAGTTATTTTAAATATAATATTAGCTGTCAAATTTACATTGTCTTATGAGAATTCTTGAAAAAAATTTCAGTTATTCTATAGAAGTGTTAAATCTTCATTAGTAAATGAAGAAGAGTCTTAACATGTTATAAGGCAAACAGATAACAAATTTGCTGCAAATACACTTTGGATGGGCAAATATGCACATTGAGATTTTTCATAAAAATTTAATAGCAATATTTGGTTTCATTAAAAATTATACAAAATGACGATAAGTTTCCTTTAATAACTTCTAAAAATATTATTTTATAACATTTATTTTCACATCATCTAAGATCGTTTTCAGATCAGAAGATAATTTACTAAAATTATAAATAACATATTTAAAATCTATAATTAGATAAATATTGTGTAATTAATACAATTTAAAATAATTCAGGATTTTAAAAAATGCCTTCTTTAAATTACAAATTCCTATTGAGTCATTCAATTTTAAGTTTTTTTTTTTTTTAACAAAAGAAAATATAACCCTCATCAGACGTTAAACATTTTGCAAATTTTCATTCTTACTATGTAATGATTTATGCGATAGTTGAAACATTGATATATTTTCTATTTAGATTTTATTTGTATACTTCAATTATATTGCATTAATTAGTATTGTAGTTATTAATGCTTTTAATATATTTGAAATTAAATAGAAAATTTTAAAGTTATTTTATAAATTTAAATTAATACCATCAGAATGATCAACAAACCAGTAGATTCTAATGGCAGCTAGTATTCAATAATATAAAAAGTATAATCACACATATTCAAATACATCATAAATGGCAGGAGAAATACCTTTTATTGCACATATGAGCATTTTGAACATTGGAATGATAGAAAGTTATGGTAATTCTTCTCAATACAATAAGAAGAATATTCTAGTTCTATATCCAGCTTATTAATAATTTTATATAAAGAAAAAAGTACTTGCTTATCTTTAGAAAGGTGACTTAATTAATCATCTCTGCTTACTCCAAGCTCCTCTTCAAGTTCTCTAATTTTTTCATCTATATTAATGTAATATTTCAATTTGCAAAGCGATTCTCTAGCTTTATCAATGTTTTTCTCTTTAAATGCTAAAGATACATCAGAAAAGAGAATTTGAAGTTTGGCATCATTAACATGGCGAATGGATTCTAAAATATCAGCAGAATTGCATTCATCTAACACTTCATTTACTTCCATTATATTAGCCAAGAAGTCAGATGGAAGCTGAATTTCATCTTCTGATAAAGGCTTTGAATGAAGTTCTAAGAGATAAAGTCCTCTATCTATTGGACGGAGCAATGTTTGATACGCTTTATTGACTAGAGCTGATTGTTCTGCAGAATAAGCCCTTTCTTTCTATAAGAAGAAATGTTTTTATTATAAATTCACATTCATTTCACATGTACATTTTTAATTAATGATAAATATAATGCAGTGGAAATAACTAAAATTATGACTATATCATTATTATAGCAATTTGGCCATTTCCAATGAAGGTAATAAAGTTACCATAAAAATCACAATAAATTAAATTAAAAAATATATTAGACAAAGATTAAATTATTGCATTACTTCTTATAAGCTCTTTAATTAACAATTAGGAACATTTTTAAATATATAATACTAAACTCTGTTGAGATCATGAAAGGAAAAATTATATTTGGAATATTATAGGTTTCGACCTCTAAAGTGTGGCAATACTAATTCTAAAAAGTGAATCAAAGGGGATATTTTACTACTCTACTCTCAGTAACTCATAATGTTTAAACAACCTTCTCAACTGCTGTTGCATTAAATCCAACATAAGCAATTTCATCAAAAATTAGGTTTATAAATTATTATTAGTAAAATAAAAATATTTCTGATTATTTTCATACAATGTTAATTGTAACTTATTATTCTCATAATCTTATTCAAAAAACTAAATGACATCTTATTTTCTAAACTTATATACTAAATAAATAAAGAAAATACCTTTTTTAAAAATTTTAGGTACTCCAAGTACAAAATCATTATCAGTTATAAATAACTGATTGTATATACAGTTGGTGGCCAAAATTGTAGACACTTTTGAAAGTTTTAATGTTTTCTTTGTATGCTCATACATGATGTAACGTTTCATAAAATGCAAACTCTTATATATCATTTTAAAGAGAATTTAATGCTGATTTCAATACAAAAAGCAAAATCAGAATATTTACAATACAAAAAAAGTTGAGGGGCAATAATTATCGAGATATATTAGATGCTGATGACTGCAGTAAGTTATCAGTACTTAGAAGGGTAGCATTTTTTTTTTTTTTTTTTTTTTACAACTTCACTCTGATGTTTCATTGAGCTGACGAAAGTTTTAAGATCTTCCTTCGTTACTGCATGATGCCAAGAAACAATTATAGTCTCAATTAATTCTCTTTTATTTGATGAATGCTTCATATGTACAAGAGTTTTTCTAACGGTGCCATAAGTTCTCAATTTTGTAGTCTGAATTCTTTTCTAGCCATGAAAGCAATTAAATTTTCTTTGTACTAAACCACGATTTCGATATTTTTGCTGTGTGGCAAGGAGGTGAATCCTGATGAATAATAAATGATGCGTTGTTGGGAAGGAGATCGCTGATAGAAGGTGTAAGTTTTGGCTCTAGAATAGTATCAATGTATTTTCTTGCATTTAATGTCCCATCGATAACATAAAGGAGACCAATACTGTCTGCCGACATGCATGGCGAAATCATAACACTAACCAAGTTCTTCATAGTTGCCTGAATGCAGTCAGGATGTAGCTCTTTGCCTATTCTATATCTTGCATATTTCCGCTCATCACTACCGAATAACAATATCTTTGTTTCATCACTCCATATAACTTGTGACCACTGATCATCTGTCCAATTAATGTGTTCCTTTACCTACTGTAATCTTTTCATACGCTGCTGTAAATTAAAATAAGGACTTTTTTGTTGAATTCTAACTCTTAATCCAATATCTAATAATCATCTTCTGATGGTCGCTGATGACATTCTTCTATCTTGGAGACATAGTCTTTTTATTTTTCAATCATCAACAGATGTGGTGCACCTTTTTTCAGCCCTTTCCTGCTTTTTTTTTTTTTTTTACTGAATTTGTCTCTTGATATCGTAAACAAAGCGTTTGGACTCCAGATGTAGACACTGAACCACCCACTTGTCTTGCAATTTCAGCATAGCAAAAACCACAGTCATGTAACACAATAATATTAGTTCTCTTTCAAGGTATCCAATCTATTCTTTTATTTGATGTCATCGCTTCTTGAATATTTACTTCAGCAATATTTACTAAAATTTCAACTATATATTAAAATGCTAAAAAAATTTCTAACTTCCAATTTGATTGCATAAAAAACATTCCTTTTACAGAAAGAAGCACAATAATGACTTGTTCCAACTTTAAACATGAGGACAGCTTCTGCTAGCAGTTATTAACATTTGATTGTCCCAGAGCAAGAACAGTGATTTGTCAGAAAAGTTAGAAATTACAATCCACTTCATCACTGTGTTCATTATTCAGATTAAAGTAAGAATAATTTTTTTTGTAATCTAAATATTTAAATATTTTGTATTGAAATTAGCATTAAATTCTCTTAAAAATGATATGTAAGAGTTTGCATTTTATGAAATGTAACATTTTTTATAAGCATACAAAGTTAAAAAACTATTTTCAAAAGTGTCTACAATTTCGGTCACCACTATATATTTGCATTATATTGTATATATATTGCATATCAATGCATTAGAATGTAAATTTTTCATATTTTTTAGAAATGATTTTGAATTAAAATGGAGCCAATAACACAATATACAAATGTTCAGCCAAATAATGAAAGTTTATATAAGTGACACATAATAAAAGAAAACAAATAGGCAATCTATTACTCCTAATAAAGATACGCTTAAAACATGTTAATATAATTTTAATCTATTCTATACTTAAATAATGGAAATGTCTTCATTTAAAATATTACTCTATACATGAAATAAAGGTATTTTTTTATATAAAATTAGTCAGAATGAACACTGTGCATTAATCACATGCCACTGGTGGATTTAGTTAATAAATTAGGCAAAATCTTTGGCAATTAATTGCAGGTTGCAATGAACATGCAACCTTTGACAATTAATTTCTGGCATGTAGTATAGAGAAATACAAAATAATTATGAAAAATGTAATTGATTCTTTTTTTGGTACTTACGTATTAATGCCACCACAAGTACAGATTTGGCGGTTTTTAAGTGCTGCCAATCTACTCCTAAAAATTTTTTTTTGTGACAAATCAAAAAATAAAAAATTTTAAATAAAATCGAAACATTGCTCTTTATTGGCGCATTAGCGCAAAAACCTCCAAATCTGAAGCTGTGGTGGCGTTAATATGTAAGTACCTTTTTTTCTTAAGGTTGCAAGACTTTTAAACATTTACAAAAATTTTATCAATGAATTATAACCATAACAAACTCTTATGCTTGGATTTAACAAAATAAATTTGAAAAGTGCTAAAAGCTATCAGCTCACTGTTTAATCTCATTGGCCAAAAATGTAAACAATTTTTCAATGCACTATTTCATATTAAACTTTAAAATTTTTGCAACATATAATTGTACATAAATAGTTAATTTTTAAAGTATTTAATTAAATCTGTCAATAGAAATAATGCCAATAAAAATATCAAATGTAATCATTCATTTTTTTTTTAATTTGGAAACTTTTTGAAGTTTCTAAATCACTTACTTCAGGTCTAGAAGCAATTTTATCAGGATGCAAAAGATTCTGCAAACGCCTAAATTTTACCGTTAAATTTCTTGTATCTATGTCAAAGTGTGGAGTTTCTTTGAAAATTTCAAAATAATTGAGATTTTGTCTTGGTTCTTGCACACTGCCGCAAGACATGCATACCAAATCACGTTCTGTAACAACGGCATTGCAATTCCAACATCGATTTTTCGATATACTTAATAATCGAACAGCCTGTCTACTGGAAAAATAAATAGAATATACAGGTGACTGTAAGTACTTGGGATTAGCAAATGTGTTTCTGAGAATCGCTACATCATAATCATAACCTGAATAGATAGCATGACATTTGGTGTATTTTAAAACTTTGCGCTCTTGAAATGATCTTTTCCAAAACTGCTGAACTTTCGTTACTACAAACTTACTTCCCCATCTTTTAAAAGCAGTATTCATTTCAGTTATCACCGCGTTATTAAGAGATCAACGTGACTTCGATCTCCAGCTAATTAGAATTGAATGTTTGGCTATTTTAATCTCGTTTTACATAGTTCAAAAAACACTTGAAATGCAACAAATAAAAATAAACAAATTACCACGCCTCTGTGCTATTTGCCGCTACAAGTACGGTTATGAGGTACAAACTACTGACGCAACATCATGAAATTAACTTTCGAATGAGGTTTTTAAATATATAACCAACTTTTCCAACAAATAAATTTATAATTAAATTTTGCATTCATATTTTCTGCGATACATTGCAAATTTTTACATAATTTTAATCACATTTATAGAGACATAATTTTTAATGAAAAAACTGAACTGAAGCAATTAGGATTTCGTTTTGATTTGACGCGAAACAAAAACTGTCGATGAAACTCATGAATTTGTCCCATAGCACCTAATAATGGTAAATTTATAATATTGTTTTGTATCCTATTCTTATTTAGTCATTAAGATGTGGTTCCTATTACGCATAGTTGTAATTTATGTGTGTTTTCATATGCAGGTTGTGTCTAAAAATATTATTCGGATTATATATTCAGAACTGCTCTTATGTGTTCAATTGTTTCGCTTAAAATTATTCCAATTTAAACTTTGGCATTCTTTTTTCAGTCGGCACTTTTCAATTTTCAAAGTCTGTTGACTGTTGTGCTGCTGCTTATTTGTACATGTGCCTACGTGAGAGCTCTAGCCCCAAGTTTGCTGGATCGTAATAAGGAAGGGTATGGGAATTCTTGAATTTTATAATTTAATTCTTTGTTTAGCAGAAATATCTCCCAAAATATGCATACTTGCATCAGAGATGTTTTATAATCTGTTCTTACTCTTTATGTGTACTTTTACTTTCAGATTTTTGTGTACATTTGCCATATGATTACAATATATCAATTTCTGCAATTAAATGCATATAAAATAAATCTTTAAGAAATTAATTACATAAAAATGATTAAATTCTTATTTATTAACAAATGTTTTTGTGGAAAAATGGAAATAAAGTATTATGGGTGGTTTTAAAAGAAGAATAACTCATATTTGCCTTCAAATGATGTATGACACATTTCCTATTTTCTGACATCCAATTAGTAATCCCACTTTTTTATGGGATAATAATTTTACGAAGCATTCTTAAATATTTCACATGTAAAAATGTAAACATTTTTAAAACCTTGTTTAACTACTAACTTTTTATTTTATTTTTTTACTGTCTAAGAAGATAAAATCATTTGTAATTACAATTCCATAGAACATATAATATTTAATAATACCACCTCAATTTTGTTTTATCTTTATATCCATGTATGGCTTTAATGTAGAAGTTTAGAAATATATGTGGGAAAATCAATTCAATGGAACTTGCATACAAAAAAAAAATGATACATTCATTTCTGAAATGGCATTGCTACTTTAAAATTTAGTTGAAATCCATAAGGGCAAAAATCTTTTATATATATATATAATATTTTTTACTATATAATTAAAAATAATATATATTAGTTATACTCAATACGCTCAACTTTATAATTTATGAAGTAAGTATATATTTTAATTGATTGATGTATATAATGTTCAAAATGATAATCAGGAAACTACATGAAAAATTGCAACTGATGATTCCTTGTAAAATCCAATTCAAAAGTAAAAACTGTATAGCAAATTATTAATGTTAAATATGAATTTTCTCTTCAGTAATTCTTTTAATACTATTTTTAAAAGAAATAAAGGGATTTACTATTGTATGGTAGTTTAAATTATTTTTTAAATCATGAACTTTAAATTTTGATCATTGATTACAATAAAATTAAACACTCTCTCTCTCTCTCTCTTTCTCTTTCTCACTCTAAATTTAGTATTGTATTACAAGTTGATTGTAATATAAAATATATCAGAATATAAAATATTTCAGTTAAATCTAAAATATTTCAGAATAAAAGGACTTAATCTGAAATAATTAAAAGCAGATCTATTAGAATTGTTAAATTTTTTAAATTCAGAATTCATAGATGTTTTATTATATTTTAGTGTGGTACTGCTGTATTTTACAGACAGTCATTTCACTGTCTGAAAAAAAAAAATCTTAAGTGGGCATTAAATTTATATTCCTACTTTTTATTTAATATTTAGAAGTTGGATTTTTTTTTATTTGGGTATTTAATTTATTTTGAAAAAAAAGTACAATAATATGCTTATAAATGATTTATTTATACCAAAAATATTAAATGTAATATAATGTAAATCATTTCATTACAATTCACTGACTGTAAATGTCATAAATACAAGTAGGAATGTGTGTTCATGATTTAAACTAAACATGAACTTATTACTTAGAGAACCTTTTCTCTAAGAAATAAGTTGTTTATAACTTAAGTAAGTTATTTCATAGAACCTTTTCTTTTTTGCTTAATAAAAATGTTCCAATCTAAAAAAATGCAGGGATTTCTTCTCTCCCCCCCCCCCCCACACTTCTTAAGATTTATTGCCTGTATAACGCATAAGTGTTTGGTGATTTTTTGCAACAGACCTAAAATTACTTTTCCTCTTTTATGAATTTAATGGAGACCAACTAAGTAGTCTAAATTTTTGCCTTTAGCTGCAAGGCTGAAAGAGGGTCTGCTTTCAAGTCGATTCCCTAATTCCCAAATGAATAAACTTGTGGAAAAGGCAAATTCTATAAATGATAAAATATTAGTTGGGGAAAAATTCCTGTTCCTCTTTTCTTGAACGAACCCTCGTTCCTCCCCAATGCCAACATCATCACAATGCCCTGTGCCTAAAGCAATTTTCAGACCCTCAGATCCTGTGACATCCTTAAATGGCTGTGAAACATTCATTGTATAGACTAGCTTTGTATTCATCAACATGTCAAAACTTGTAGGGGGAAAGAAATATGTTAAAATGTGTTGGAAACATTCTTCGAACAGTGCAAAATGAACTTGTGTCCTTTCTTACCCTACATTAAAATATGTGCAATGCTCTTTTGAAGGCATCATGGGGCTACGTCGAAATGCGTGTGGAACCCTTAGAGGGTTAAAAGAGGGTCCTTAGAAACCTATTACTAAACTACCTAGGATCACAAATACCTAAATCTGCCAATGGTTAATGCATTTTTTTTAATTAACTGTATATTTTTCTGTAGAGAATTTATCGTTTTTTTTTTTTTTTTGTATAATTTTATTTTTTGTTCTGCAGATTGATTAATCTTGAAATTTGAATATGTTTCTTCTTATTTAGTATTCTTTATGGAATGCTTTAATATATATATTTTTTTGCTTTTACTATTTGTTATTCAGCATTAGTTTTTATGTTTGTAAACTATGTAAAACATGCAAATCAAGTGTATAAATGTTGCATGCTGTTTGTCACTTTTGCCTGTTTGATATATTATTAAGTTATAAATAAATATGTGATTAAATTTTGATTTATTCTTGTAGGTTTCTTGGAATATTTTGGAAATGTGCAAGGATTGGTATGTAGATTGCTTCACATTAGAAAATTTTTAATGTCTGTCTTGCCATATCAATTTAATACATAAAAATTATCACCTTTCCCTTGGCACCATTAGAATAATTTGATTTCTTTTAAAATTATATTTAATATATTGCAGTTTGTTATGTTTTAACTTCCTTTTTTGAGAAATTTTAATTATTAATCAAAATTCTAAGGCTATACTGGCTAATTATATTCTTAACAATTTTGATACTTTTGTGATCATATATTACTTTGCATATTATTCATTATGTTTTGCTATTCTAAAGGGTTTTGAATAGTTTATATTAGATCTCTTAAGTCATTAAAAGTATGTGTTTTTACCATGGTTATCTTGATATATTAAATATCAAAACATCAAGTAAAGATTTTCTGTATGATAAGATTGAAGTTTATTGTCCTCATGAATTCTTTATATAATACACACATTAGTGATTGTGAAAACTCTAGAATTTCAGTTTTTTTACTTTCTCAAATTTTAAATTTTTGTTTTGTAAAAGTATGACCTCTTTACCTTTTTATTTTGAATTTCATTTTTGAGAAAATATATAATTTAAAGCTTAATTATAAGCTTAGTTAAAGAGAATAATATTGATGAACCAGATATTGTGCAGGCTATAAAAAATTATTTATACTTATGAATGTAAAAAAAATATGTTTGAAATTTTGAAGTAAAAAAATCTTTTGCAAGATTACATTAGAAGTAATTTCCAGGATACTGTATAGTTAAATGACTAATTTACTAAAATTCTTTACTTTCAACATGATAATCTCCATTGCATGTTAATATACATATTTTGATCTTAAATCTAATAAGTAATTGCTAATAAATCTAATCCAAAGAATAAAGTGGAAAGTCATTTGTATTTCAAAATTTCTTGCTAATTATACAAAATTCTGAATTTACCATTTTTTTACTTCATGTATTGTGTGATTCTTGGCAATTTTTGTTTCCAACTATTTGAAACTAAAATTAGACCCAGAATACAAATATAGTCACAAAATCAATACCAAATTTTATTTATTTGAACTATTATTTTATTAACACATCTTGTTTAATGCTTGTTAAACTACAAATCCAAAATTCAACTTCTTGATGAATTTAATTCTAAATTTGGGGAATGAAATATTAATATTTGGCATTAATTTAATACTTTTACTGAATCAATCATGTAATCGTTGGCATCTTTTTTACGATGTAGTGCTGTATGTGTTAATAATACTCTAAAATCAAATTTTAGATGTGTGCGAATTACTCTTGTGAAAGACCAACATACAGTCAATCCTTTGACAGATTTGACTCCAAATCTGATAGGTTATATTTTAGATATTCAATTTGTGTGCCAAATTTTATCTATCTATCTCTTTTTATTATGTAATTATTAAGTTAAATTATATTATTTATTAAGCAGATAGATCTAATCTAACTAATCAGATAGACTTCCTCAAAATGGTTTTCTTTCAAAATTTGCTTGAAATCTACAAACTTATTATAAAGATAATTTACCAAATTTCATCTGTTTAAATTCTATCATTTTTGAGTTACCATGCTAACAGACAGGCAGACATACCAAAAAGGTTTTTCTTCGAATTCAGGGAACTCTTAAAATGTTAGAATTCTCAAAAAATAATAATAATAATAATGAGGATTACAATACTTTCACTCTTTGTTTATGTGTAAATAAAAATTTGAAAAACTAAAATGTTATCATATGAAAAAATGCATTCACACATAAATTATCATTATATTTTAAATACTTTTTGCTTTAGTAATGATATTTTTTAATATCTTTTTGCATTCATATATAAAGTTAGAAATATTTTGAAAACGAAACTAAATAATTTCAAAATCGCAAAATTACTAACTAAATAATTTCTAATTACGAAACTAAATAATTTCAAAATTATTTCTTATTCAAACTGAAATCAAAAAAGGAACAGGAAAAGCACCATAGTATTTAGAGAGCGCAAATGCAGCTACTTTTAAAACACAGATGAATTGAGACAATAGTAATAAAATCCAATTTAATAGGAAAAAATCAAAATTAAACCAAATAAAAAAAGAATCCAGCCTGAAGACTTTTTCAGATTCTTTTTTTATTTGGTTTGATTTTAATTTTTTCCTATTAACTTGGTTTTTATTACTATTGTCTATATATATATATATATATATATATATAATATTATATTATTATCTTAAATTATTTTGGATTTTTACTTGCAACAATTTTCTAGATTTTTGAAATATTATAACAATATTTGAATAGCCCATTGCTTTCATTTAAAATTGTTAATATATTATCAGTTCCCACTAATTTGTAAAGATTTTTTATAATTCTGAAAATGCATATTTAGACATCAATTACTTTTGTACAATGGATTTTAAATAATGGAATGTTGAAACATATTCATATTTTGTATTCACTGATGTAGAAAGGAAGAAATATGATAGAAATCTGCCAATTTTTGCCTCTTATTGCATGTTGCCAAACTATTGTGCTTTATGGCGTGATGACAGTAGATAATTATGAAAGGGTGCTTGATTATGGATTTATACCAAATTTGATTTTCACACAAAAACCTTTTACATTGTGTGTGAAAATGTTTCTGCCATGGCATACATATTACAACTAGTCATCGTAACAGCATAACTAGTAGATTTATTTATTTGTAAGATTTTTTTAAAAAACTAATAATAAGCTGGTAGTGTTTTGAAAAAGCATGTAAATTTAAATAATTCATAATCATTTTAATATGTTAAATTCAATAGAATACTTATTTTGCCATTTTTTTTTTTCATTTATTGATATTTAAGTATATTGTTGTATTGACAAACTCTTAAATTATTTTTTACAGTAAAAAACATTTCAAAGTGATATATATATATATATATAATATATTTTAATTTCCAACAGTTATTGATTTTATGTTTCAGGTAAAATCATAATGGCTATATAGATATAATTTTTGTACTGTTATTGAGAATTTCTGTGCATCTGTAAAGAAAAAAAGAATGGGTATCAAATTTTATTGTAATTTAAACTTAGAACACATTTTTTTAACATTTTATTTTTCTCATTGGGATCTAACATATCGTCTGGTAAAATGCTGGCTTAAAATTAGTCCATTTATTTATTTTACATCTTTGATATATGGTTTTATTGTCAGGATTATAGGTTTGTTTCTGATTTCAGATGAACTGGGTCAACTGAATTGATTGTCTGTTGTTGTTGTTTTTTACAACCGAGTCAAATGATTTGTCTTTTTGTTCATATTGTTACGGATTTACCTGGTTTGCCTGTAGTGGGTGTATGATGTGAAAACACAATCAACAGGCCTTGATAGAAAACAACAACAACGTTTATTAAACACAAAGACACAGACGACGAATACGAAGACGACAACCGTATACAACCGAGACATACACACAGGACAGCACACTACAGCAAACAGTAGCCTACAAGTAGTTATCGACCACAACACACAAACAGGCACACAGAATTCATTAGGAGAGGGGATCCTCGGAGCTTCGCTCTACGGTCTCTCCAAACGGCTGAACTTCTTCACTATCTCCTCGCTTTAGCTGTAACCAACTGCCGACTGGCTACTCCACACACGACATGACACTGCTTCCACAATAGACAAATGGACTCGGCACACAGCTCAGTTCGGCGATAGCTTGGGCTCCACACAACGCTGGCACTCCGCCGTTGCTTCGCTATCCTCTCAAAGACTCATTACTTGTCTACAATTCCAATCATGATTCATTGCAGCTTCATACTGTCGTCATTTTATACTTCTCGGGAGACGGGTCGAGAACCTTCTAGGCCAGTCAGGCGTATCTCGGTTTCTAATGGATGGATCGTTAAAATTCACTAAGTTACCAGCATTATCTATTTCGTCGACAAGCTCTGGGATCACTGCCCCGGCAAACCAGCAGCATCCAATACAGATGATTGTAAATCAGTCTTTCCGGTGATAGAACTAACCGTGCTGGGAAGCAACTTTAAAGGCTTATAACAATATGAATACAATAAAGCAAAAATGTTACAAATCAGATGCGGAAGTTTATTTTATGATTTTTATTCCAAAATGCTAGATCTGTTGTTTAAAATCTATGCTTAGCTTTCTATGTTATGTAGCAGAGCTAAACACAAAGCGTATCATATGTGGAAGAACACAAGTCTTGGGGAGAATGTTCCTACTACTTTATTTATTAACTAGCCGTCTTTTGCGACCAGGCGGTTCGCCAATCTTAATACTCGGTAAAATTTTAATAATTAAATATTTTATGTAATTCCTACTTTAATAGCTTCTTCATCAAAATATTTTAAAACTTCAAATTTTGATAGTCATATAATTTACTCATAATATTATGAAGGTCATAACGTAATATGTATCTCTAATTTTCTGTTAGCTCCCGTAGAATTTATGCTTTGAATTAAAGTGGAAATGATTAATCTGCAATTAATATAATAATATTTTTTACTGAAACAAAGCATTTTTTTTATAATATGATTACTGAAAACTGAATCACTGAGCCTTAAACCTTATGGGCGCTAAAGAATATATTTCTTAATTTATGTAATATCTCAAGAATTTGTCAACAAAATTTTCACAGATTCTTCATGAGCAGATCGATTAATTAACAATGCTTAGTTTTAAATGCATCAAACACTAAGAAAATAAACAGAATCGTTTAAAATTATCGGTCGAAAACGGGTTAAAAAAACTACTTAAAAAATGGTGTACTTAAAACTATAAGCATATACAAAAACATATATAATTAACATAAATACAATTTAATAACAAAAGCATACAACTAACATAAAAATAATTTAAATCAAATTCGCATCCGTTGAAAATAGTTGTCAACAATCAGAACACAATGTGCATTCGTGAATTTTCAACGCCAGTTACAGTAACGCAAAAGCGTGAGTTTTTCAACGCCTTTTGGGGTAACGCTATGCAGATTAGAAATTTTTAATTTTCTTTATCCTGTTTTATTTTGATTCAAAAATACTTCAGAATGAATCAGAAAGGTCGATTCATTAACAATGTTTAATTTTAAATGCATCAAACATTAAGAAAATAAACAGAATCGTTTGAAATAATCGGTCGAAAAATGTTTAGCCTAACCTCCTTAGTGTGGGAGAAAAAAACTGTCTTACTCATTTGGCGGTGGGGAAATGAAATTTTTTTTGGTGGGAACGTTAGTTTTTAATTAATAATTAAAATTCTAACTAAAAATTCAAAAAAAGGGGGGACAACATTCACGACATCCAAGGTATACATGAACCAAATTTGGTAGCTGTAGGTCAAACGGTCTGGCCTGTAGAGTACCAACACACACACATTAAACTGTGTTATAAGTATAGATTTAGAAAAAAAAAATTCAAAAATAAAAGTTAATTAGTTTTTATAACATTAATATCTGCTTAACATTAAGCATACATTAGTTTTTTTTTGTTTTTGTTTTTTTTTCAATTAAGCATGTTAAACAATTTTATGTCAGATTTATGCCAGGATGTTCAATTGTTGTGCAAAGCAAATCCTTGTATTTCCTTTTTTTTTTTTTTTTAATTTCTTTTGAATTATTTCTCAGTTTTTTTTAGATATTTTTGATAATATAGCAGTTAGAATTTAATATTATACAGAAAAATTATTAAAAGAAGATTTTTAGTGACTACATCTTTTATCTTCCTAGGTGAGAGAAAAAGTCCATATGTTTGTGTGTGCTGCATAGCAATGGCCTTTACTATCCTTTTCTGGACTTGAAGTTGCTGGTCAACTGAAAGTGAATCTCTTATGAAATGTATGCCTCCAAAAATTATTTTGTTAATAAAAACTATATTGATTGCTCTTTTTAAATGAAAAATATTTCCTTTGTAAAACATTCTTGTCACTGTACAGCAAAATATTTTAATGAGTAAATGTGAAGGTGTTATGTGGTAAAAAATTATCATCCAATAAAATCGCTCATCCATTTTTTAATCATTGTCTGTCTTTATATTTAAAAAATATTTATGTTTTGGATGTGGATGAAAAGTTTTAGATGTAAAAATATATCATATATTTTTGAAGGGGAAATAGATTTTATACATATGTAAATAGTTTATATTATTTTTCTATTAATCCACTTGAACTGCAGATATTTTTAAACTGTAAATTAAATTACTATTTTGGATTTCAGTTGAATTGAAAGAAAGAATATAGTGGGTAGCAAATTTTCAAATCACAAACAAACTTAAATAGGTTGAAAAATGCTCATTCAAAATAAGCTGAAAAAATGAACAAGTGGTTACATTCTTAAAATGATGAAGTTTATAAGAAATAGAAACTGCAGATAAATTAAAAGATTTAAAATAAAAAAAACAGGCTGGAAATTGAAACAAAATTCTGCAGTAGACTACAGAAATGGCAAAAGAAAATAGAGATTTTCAATGCATGGTAAAATTAATTAATTTTAGGAATTGACGTTTTTATGGAATACTTTAAAATTTAAAATATTTCATTGACACACTGTTTCCAGCTCATTTGTTTTAATGTGAATAAATATTTCTTAATTTATATTTGTCTTGTATTTTCCCTTTCATTCTGTTAAACACTAGTCAAAAGTAAGATATTCTTTTGAAATTAACATTTTTTAATGAAATTTATATCAATTAAAGTATGAACATGCTTATGAAATCAATATCCTTCAGTAGTTGATGTGAAATTAGCATTTAGTTATTGCTGGCTGGGGATAATGTTAAGGTGTTGTCATCTTAAAGCCTACTTTCAGCTACAAATTTTAGCTTATTAATTGAAAATCAGCAAAACAGTTATATTTAGTGCTTCTCATTTAAGCATTTAAAAGTAATAGGCATGAAAATAATCTTGCATTTGAACACTAAGAGTGGAAATATTTCATTTAAATTTATTACTTGCATTCTAATATCTAAATATGTAATTTTATAATCCTTGAATTTTTCAAAAAAGTTCTTGAAAATTCTTGAGTTTTTCCCTTTGATAATTATTTTTGTTAATATAATATCTAAGCTGAATGTCTGCCTTTATATTTAAGACATTCTGAGGAAAAACAAATTATTAAAATTATGTATAGAATGTTGACTTTAAAGTCTCTTATTTAATGTTATTAAATGAAATAGGTAATTTGCATTTATATTTGCAATATTATTGGCTATGAAAATCCTTTTTGAATTTGCACAAATTTGATTGAATTTGAATTTATACAAATGGAAACTAGAATTTTCTTTAGAAAATAAAGCATATTTTATTATATTTTCATCTGTAAAAATGATAACATTTTTAATTCATTATTATTAGTGACAGTACTGGCTAAATCCATATAAAAATGTTTTTTAATATATTGATTAAACTTTTTAAACATCTGTATTATGAATGTATTGCATAGCTACTTAATATATTCTAAGTCAAACATTTGTTATAATTTCTCTATAAATTCATATAATACACTTGTTTGGATTTTTTTGATCTTGTAGAGATGACATGACAGGATGGTATACATGAGCACTTTTTAATGTGATTTTTTAAGAGCTAATTAAAAAAAAAAAATTCAAATAATTATTCTTTGCCATTAATTTCACATAATATGCAATATAGAAAATTAAAGTTTGTGTGCTTATAAACTATATTTTACATTTTTAATTGTTATTTGGAAAAATTTTATGAATCAAATTTGTTTGAATTTGAATATTAATAGAACCTTTGTTTGTAAAACCTTCTAAAAGAGAATATTTTTTATCAACACTTTTAAAAGAACGAATTAGATATATTGTCTCACTATTTCATTCCCTTTGCTCTCTAGTAATAATAAAGATGAATATGTGGTTGGTGTGCTCTACAGACTAGCTGCCAAACTGAACTACAACTACTAAATTTGGCAGATATATACCTTAGGGAATCAGAATGTTTACTTTTAGCACTTGGAGTGATTTTTTTTAATTTTAATTTTGTCATTTTTTAAATGTTTTTTTTTTATTTAATTGCCAATAATAGATTACATTGTAGCTCAGAAATTCAATCCATTTTCATTGTTTTATCAAATAATTAATCTTCCGCTGTTGAAAGCTAAAGAAGAATGATCCTTTAATATATATGTAATTATCCTTTTAATATATATGTAGTTTATCAAACAAATAAAAAAATTGCAATTCCACTAAAGTTACAATTCAAATTACTGGTTATTTATGTTTTAAATAATACTATAATCTCATAGGACTAGTCTTCATTACAAAGGTTTCATGTGCACAGCAAAAAGAACACATGCAAGATAACTAAAATAACATGCTTTTAATGTCTGACAATTTGATGGAAGCCAAAGGCGACTAGTACAACATATTTTCACAGGTCCATATTTTCTTCTAAAAAGTTTTATAAAGTTGTAATGAGTTAGTTCATGAACAATTTTACAACTTTAACATCACTGCTTACCTTTCTTTCCACTTTACAAAACTCATTTTTAAAACATATATGCAGGTGAAATGAACTTTTTTATATTTCTCAAAAAATACATACAGGGTGGAAGACCCTAGAATAAAAATTATTTGTAGTAGGTTGAAAAAACGTGGTATTTGTTATATTTACTATATGGGGAAATGAACTACCCAAAAATATTTAGTTCATTGTTTTTTTAGGTTGTGACGCTTTTTATAGACATTACTTTATATATTGAATTATAACATATTTTCTTTGTTAAGTTTTGAAATGAATTATTACAATATTTTCTCGGTATGGGAGCCTTCAAGTGCAATCAGTTGCTGTAGACGCAAGGCAGCGTGATCCATAGTAGTACATAATGTTTCCTTGTGAATTCCTAGGACATGTCTAGTAATGTTGCTTTTTAAATCAACAACAGAGTTAAGTTATCATTAAAGACGGTCTTTTAAATATTCCCACAGCTAGAAGTCGCAAGGATTCAAATCAGGTAAATGGGGGCCAAGCATTTCGGAAGTATCTGTTAATTATACGATCCTCGCAAAGTTTGTTGAATTAGTTGTTTAACAGATAGAGCAATATCAAGTAGGGCTGCATCTTGTATAAATATTGTTGGATTTAGATAGTTTCTTGCAAAGCAGTGATTACATTATTTTTTTGGAATTTTACTGTAACTATTACCTGTTGGTATAGTTGGTGTAAGATTTAAGAGAAAAAATTGGACCGATAATAAAGTCAGCATCATACCACATCAAACTGTAACAAACGTTGAATCCAATGGTTTTCTAAAAATAGCATACGGGTAGGATAAACACCCTTATGTATATGTTGGATAACACATATTCTATAATTTTGGGTATTGACTTGTTGATCTGATTGCAAGTGCTACAAATTTTTAATTTTATACGGATATGTATGCGCAAGTCGAACGTTTCCCTAATTTCTTCCACGACTTTATGATTGACAATACGTCATCCTCTAGTTCCAGGGACTACTTCAAAATATTCTATAGTTCAAATTTACTTATCATTTTCTTCAAGCCATTCACAAATATTTTGGTCTCTTTCTCAAATATTTAAGACGACAATATTCTTTCAAAGTCGCAATATAATTGCTATTTTTTCGGTAAAAACATTTTTTCTAACAAAGAACACAAAGACATGGCTGTATTTTAATGGCATTAATTTTATCAGTAAAATGTTTTTAAAATTTAAGTGGTGAGCATTTTGACATAGTACGGAAAGAAAGAAAAAGTTTTAATATCTTACAACGTCACCTATCGAAAAAAAAAATTAAACGATTTTTTAAATGTGCAATTCATTTTCCCATGCTCTAAATGTAGCAAATATCAAGTTATTTCAATATATCCTAAATATTTTTTTCTTCTAGAGTCTTGCAAGCACTTTTATTATAACCATTCTGTATATATCCATTATTGGAAGATTTTTTGATTAAATTATAATATTTAAATTTTTAGAATATTTTTTTTTCAAATTGTAAATAGATGAATTGAATGCTTGATTCTATAGTAATGTATCGTTTTAGTTTATCATTCTAGCTTTTTATTAGTTTCATTGACCAACCCGTTTGATGCTCTTGTGAAATGACTTGCAACTCTTATTTTAGAATATGGGACTGGGGCACAAATTTTGAAAGTGCAAATGATTGCAACCAAAATCAAGGTAACAGAATGGGGGGGGGGACATAATTGAGGGAAAAAAAATACCCTCTCCTTCCAAAAATAAAATCTCTTTATAAAAATTAAAATCTGCTATCTCAAAATTCAAGTTATCATGCGAAAACGATTATTTAAAAAAAAAAATCACTTAGTGTCAATCCGACAGAAAAACATCATGTTCTCGTTTTCAGATGACTCATATTAAGCAATCACCAACATTTAGAAAGGTGATGGTTTTTGACCATCTTAAAATTAATCAGTTCTAAAAATTTTTTTCTCGATGCCAGAATTTTGTGTGTGCGTGCGTATCTCGAAATCGTTCAAGCTCTAAAACTTTTTCTCGGGGCTTTTTTTTTTTTTTTTGGAAATCCGGTTTAAACTGATTTGGAATGATCACGTGACTATTGTATTGCGCAATTGTCAACTTTTAAAAAACGATGGTCCCCCCCATCTCAAAATCGTTCGAGTTCCAAAACTTTTTTTGCCAACTAGCAAAATTCAAAATTTAAAAAAATTATATATATATATATATATAAACTTTTGATACCTCCGCTCGCTGTTTTGCATTTATTCCCATTTTCTTCTCTGGGCGTTAATTTCTTATGGCCCTGCTTTTTATTGGGCAGACAGGAGAATTGGGTACATGGCTGACATTCGCGCCAAGTTGTACCTTTTTGTTGGTGATAAGTCGCCAAACGTAGAATCCTTCTTTGTCATTTTCCAATAACTCTGAAAGGGAAAATTAATTCCTCAAAAGCGATAAATCGTCAATTTTCTGCCCGTGCATTTTGAGATTTCAAAACAAAACTGCATCATGTTCTCAGACGATGAAAATGCCCGAGAAGAAAGGAAAGAAAAAGAAAAATTTGTCATTTAGACTGCCCAAAGTCCTATAATGATGTATAGTGGAACAGGATTGCTACGACGCCGGGAGAACCGGAAAAAACATAAGGAATTTAAAAGGCATCGATAAAACAGGCAATTTTGAAATTTTCTTTAAACACCAATACATTTTACAGAATTTTAAATTTTTTCTTTTTTTTTTAATCTAAAAAATGCTTATCTTTTTTAGCATTGCAAAAATAAAAGATTATTGCTTAGCTCTAAAATTAAACAACAAAATTTGTGACTGTTCAGCAGCGAGCGCTCATCTCTTTTCTACTTATTCCTTTTTTCTGCAGAAATAAGAGCATTTTTCTAGACGAAGAAAAGGTACTGATATTGGAATAGTGACTACAAGCTATTTGAGTACTAGTGGAACTACTAATAAATTGAAAAAAATGCACATTTAGTAGACTTATTTGTAGAGAATATTACAAAAAAAATTTTTTTTTTCAAAAATTTTGCTATTTTAAAAGCTGCAGCATTTTGTGAAAAACAAATGGTAGATTTGCTAAAGGGATTTACTTCAGTGTATAAAATTAACGCAATTGAAGTATTATGAAGCTATAGAAAAGCAGAAATGCAGGGGGGGGGGGGAAAGCAACGTCGCTTTGCAAATTAAATTGTTGCAAAAGAAAAAGAATGGAACTGATGACTGAAAAAAGCAGAAATTGATACATAAATTTACAAAAAAAAAAATCCTTTGTAATGTTTTTTGTACTCAACAATTTTTTAAATGTTTTGTATCAAGATAGTAAGAACGTTATTTTGTGTTTGATTTCACCTGAGTCCTTAGTTTTGCGAGGCTTTAAATTAAAGTGCAAGTCTACCGAACATTTTGATATATTATAGGAATATAACAGAATAAATCAATAGTCAACAGAATTTCGTTATCCACCTTGTTATAAATATCTTATATATAACTTTATCTTCTTGGTTTCATAAGCAAAGTTCTTTCAAATATAATAAACATTTAGCTCATGCCGTTCCTGAAGACACAATTTTTCATTTCCTTGTGTTCTCGAACTTCTGTAATGGTATCATTTACATGATATTATTAGCACTCAAAAATATCAAATAATAATAATAATAAAATATTAATTAAAAAATAGAATACTGATTCTGAAATGAGTTGAAAAATACCGCAAGCGTCCAAAAATAAGAATTAATTAAATGAAGAAACGCGATTTTTGAATGACATCATTTTTAATAATAAAATTTTGTTAGTCAACTGTATATGTTTGCTCAGTTTCGAGGCTTAAAATAGAAATTAACTTTACTACCTTATTTGTTTGTTTTAAAATTATATAATATAATTGCTGTTTTTGCCGATTAGCATGTATGCCAGTTTCTGACTTTTAAATTATTGATAGGGAATGGACTTATTTAAAATTTTATTTTGTTATTTGATAAAACTGAAAAATATGAATTTAATGAAATCAGTATAATATAAATAATTTCGCACGCTAATTAAATAATATATACACCAAAAGTGGAAATCTTACTTCAGAATTAATGTCCAAAAAAAGCAATATATTTATCTTAATCTTAAGTATTAAAATCAAGTTAATAGGAAAATCAAATAAACCAAATAAACAGAATCCGTTATGTAATTTTAACATTACTGAAAATTACGTTTTTAATGGTATCAATTTTTATAAACAAGTTAAGGGCATTCCAATGGGAACAGCTTTCTCGAGTGCTTTAGCTAATATTTTCCTACATTACTATGAGAAAAAAATAATTAAATATAATTTAATAAACGGGTGGAGGTATATTGATGACCTACTTTTGATAAACTTCGACAATACTAATATTGTTACTAACTGCTATCCAAAAGATTTAATTCTAACAGAAACAAATAAAAATCAACTTGAGGCTACCTTACTGAATTTAAAAATCGAAATTGCTAATGATAAAACAATAGTTGATATATACGATAAAAAGGATGAATTCAACTTTAAAATAACAAAACTATGTAATTACCATTCCAATCTAAACTCTAAAATTTTCAAAAATCTAATTTTCTCACAAGTTAACAGGATTAAAAGGGTTTGCAATAATAAAAATTCCTATATTGAGGCATCAAATAACCTCATTAAAAATTTAGTTAAAAATGAATTTCCTAGAAATTACTGTAATGTCAATTTTTTAATTAAACAAAGTATGGTTTGGGATAAATCCTTTGGCTAAAATAAAAATAGAACTTTCCTTGCATACTAGATCACTCAATAGATGGCGCTGGGAACCTACAATTTTTTACCTAAATTACCGTTAGCTTTGTGCTTTTAAAAAGCGGGAATCACAATCGATAGCTTAAAATTTCCTTAACTGCTGCTGGTATATTTTTACTTTTTTGGTTTTCTTTAATTATTTAAGTGCTATTTCATAGTATTTTTGTTTTTATTGCTATTTTTGTTATTGCATTTTTCTTATTAGTGGTTATTTTCTTCTAATTTGTTGTTTTGTATTTTCCTTTCTGTTAAAATGGTATATCTCTTAGGCCTAATTTCAGGGGATTTTCGGGTCACGAGGAATCATTATTAGACTTTCTTGTATGCATTTCCTTCACAGAAAAATCCCTTTTTTTGAATCCCTGCCTGAGGGTGACCCTTGAAAAATTCTCAGGCCGGATTCTTTTTATTTGGTTTATTTGATTTTCCTATTAACTTGATTTTAATACTTTTGTATCAATTCATCCATGTTTTAGAAGTAGCTGCATTTGCGCTCTCTAAATACTATGAAGTTTTTTCCTGTTCCTTTTTGGTTTTAGTTTGAATAGGAAATAATTTTTAGATGTGGTTTCGAAACGGTTTTGTTTCGTTTTCTTTTTAGTTTCGTTTTCAAACTATTTCTTACTTTAGATTGGTTACCTTAATCTTAATATTTTTTTTATTGAGACATTTATAAAACCCCCGTGCACCACAAAGTATCACACGGGGCTTGCAGAAGTAAGTATGCAACACATTACATAAAGAAAAAGAAAAAAATTTAACGGTCATGAAGGATTACAGATGTTAACAATAAAAATGTAAATAAATTTTCAAAAGCACTTCTGGTGGAAATAAGTTGGTGAAAATCTGAAGGCAAATTTATATTAATGCCCTTGAGAACCAGTCTTAGGATCTGTCTTTCTTTGACAAACTTGGAACATAGAAGGAGCACATGTTCAACATATTCCTCTCCACCATTATTACAATCGCAGGAAAATGATGGAAATAAATTATTGTACAAATAATTTTTAAAGCTACCATGACCAGTGAGAAATTGGGTTATTTTGTAATTAGTATAAAAATGATGGTATAACAGTCTCTTATTAATGGACAGAAAAAGTTTCTTTGTTAAGTTCCCTTTATTTGAAATGAGATATTCTTGATTCCAAGAATCCACCATTTATTCTCTCGTAACCTTCTTGTAAAAGGATTTAGGAATATTAACAACAATGTCAATTTTGCGCTTAGTGGCAGTCTTTGCAAGCCAATCGGCCAGCTTATTTCCATAAATGCCCATGTGTCCACGAACAAATGCAAAAACTATCGAGATATTTTTATCTTTCATGCTTTTAATTTGCTTTTGGATCTTGACGATTATGTTGTTAGACGAAGAAATGCACTTCATAGAATCCAAGCATGAAAGAGAATCGGTACAAATGAGATAGTTTGAGATTGCACTATTTTGGTCAGTGATCCATTTGATGGCGAAGTTTAAACATAAGCTACAAAAACTGTGCATTCATCACGAATTCAGAATTCAGTGCTCGGATTCAATATCACTTCTGAAAATAACAAATGCGAAACCAATTCTGCCATCAGTATAGCAAATAACAGGGAAAACATCCTTGGTTTGTCACTAAATTGAATAATTGATAGCGCTTCACCCTGAGGGATGAGGGGGAAAAGATGGAAACAGAATATAATCACAATTAGAGATGGAAGAAGCAGAGCGATTTTCCCTATAGGCAATATTATGAAGAATGGCAATATCGATTGGAGGAAAGCCAGAAATTGCATAAACTGACTCGTAACTTATGGTACGATATCCACATATGACCCACAAAAGTATCCTTTCTTGTATGCGTAGCAGATATTTAGAATTCATCTTCCTTTTTAGTGCCGCACCCCAAACTCTAGAACCATACATTATGAAAGGTTCGATTCCCTGTTTATAAATGAGCGAATGTACGTTGAAATTTCTACCAAACGTGTTGCGTGCAATCCGCTTTAATCCATGCTGTAATTTGTCAAATTTCTCTGATAAGTGTTTCTTCCAAGAAAATTTGCTGTCAAGAAGAACCCTAAGATATTTCATTTGTTTTACCATAATCAAGGGAGCTCCGTCACGATATAGCTGAAATTCATCATAGCAAACATTTCGATTTTCAATAGCCATGACTCTGGTTTTATCAAGATTAAAATCCAATTTAAAACCTTTTGAAGCGATGTTCAAATTTCCTGTGTGCGTAGGAAAGTCGCTGGAAGATCCCTACCTTGGAAACAAACTAGGATGTCATCAACAAAAGCTATGATGTCACAGCAGGCCAGATTTTTAAGTTTAGATAGGAGATCATTGATAATGATATTCCAAAAAATAGGTCTAGAACCTGATCCCTGAGGGCAATCCCTTTCAAGACGATGGATTGCAGAAGTCGAACCCAGTTTCATTTTGGCTATTCTATCATTTAAAAAGTCAGCAACAAGTGAAAAATTGTTAATCGGAATTTCAGCTTTTTTACGGAGATTCAGAATGAAAGGCCATCCTACATTGTCAAAAGCACCTTTCATATCAAGAGAAACCAAGTTGAGTGTAAACGTTCTTTTTACGTCTCCGAATAATCTCATTCAAACATAAAAGAGCGTCTTCAGTACTTTTTTGAGGAGTAAAGCCATACTGATCACTAGAAAGAAAGTCTCCACGGCGCAGATACCAGCAAATCCTGTTAACAAAAAGTTTCTCCAAGCATTTACCAAGAGCCGGAAGTAAACTTATGCATCTAAGGTTATCCAAGTGGGGAATTCTGAATTCATTTATTTTGGGGGTGAGAATCACCTGGGCAAGTTTCCAAACACGTGGAAAAATACCTACATCTAGGCAAACATTAAAAAGTTTATGGAGAAAAGAAGGGAATGCTAAGTGAAACTGTTTAATAATCTCGTTTGAAATAGAATCGGGACCAGGTGATTTATTTGGCTTCAGCATAGAAACAACTGTATTAATTTCATCACAGGAAAAGGAAGGATCAATAAGGGAAGGGTTAGCAGTAAGCGCTGTCTGACGATACATTTTCTGCAAGTAATTGTCATTTTCCTCTGAATCAGAAGGAAAGGATTTCTGAAGCACAGCGTTTATTGTATCATCTAAAGAGGTGGTTGTTTCTCCCGTGGGTAGATTAATACCAGTTATTTCAATTTTTTCCCCCATGAATTCTCTTTTAACACCGTATGTATAAACCTTTCTCCACACATTTTGAACATCAATGGTCAAAAGAAATTTCTTCCAAGAATCATATTTAGCATCAGTAAGCATTTGATTATAATCTTTTCTGTATTCAAAATATTTATTTTTATATAGCTCTCTAACAGTTGAATTCCTACAACGCTGAAATCTACGCCTAAAGGCATTAAGCCTCTTTCTCGCACAGCAAATCTCGGTTGACCACCAAGGGACATTATGCTTGCTAGGCTTCTTAATAGGTATTGAGTACAAGCATGCCTGATAAAGAACAGAACCAATTTCCTTAAAAACTGTATTTAGGCAAGAACAATCAGTACAACTGTTAAAAAGAGTATCGAATATAAGAGTTATACGAGAAGAACAAAACTCCCGAAAACGACACCAGTTTGCTTTCTTTGTACTGAATATTATAAAAGGAACTCTTGATGTATCAGGGGAGTGGAAAGACAAAACTCGAATTCTATCATCGCATGATCAGAAAGGGATTCATTCTCAGAAAGACACCAACTCGAAATATCCTGGAGTAGATTCGAAGCAGCAACTGTAATATCAATATAGCTTTTACCCTGATGTGCATGAAGAGTAGGCCCAGAGTCTTCGTTGATAATAAATAAATTGTTGGCAAAAATAAATTCAGACATCTTATCTCCCCGTGCATCTGAATAGGGGCTAAACTATAATTTGTATTTGCAATTGGAATTGAATCTTAATATTAGAAATTGAATTATTTGATGGAACAATAAAATAATTTAAATTTCATCATAGTAATAAAACATTATTAAAAATCATGCATGAGATTAAATTTTAAAATTAGAGGAAAAAATCAACGAAAATGAAATAGGTGTCATTAAAAAATCTACCTTTTGAATAAAAAAAATATTTATGAAATAATTTTTTGCGAAGATATAACTGAAAAACACCAGACAATTTATTTAAGGACTTGAACGAACTGAATTATTATAATTTCATTTCACTTTCTTCAATATATTGTGAATATTCTTTTTGAACCAACCGTTAATTTTTTTGTTTTTAGTGTTCTTATTGTTATGCGTGATAACTGCAAATAGAAGGCAATCCTATTTTATTTTCTTGCATAAGCCAATAAAAACATTCTTTTATTTCAATTTGAAAATAGAATGAGCATCGTTCCACTTATATAGCTTTAGAAATCAATTTTGTGGAAACAATATTTTTCGTTCGGCATCTGTTAGGCTTAACATGCTAAAATAAGAGATCGTGCAAATCAGAAGTTAAAGTAAAAAACTGAGGTTTGAATAATTGGGAAATAATTTTTAGAACATAGATAAAGTGAAATTTTACATACATACAATCGCTACAAGCCAAACTCGGACACCATAGAAAAAAAACCTGTTGTTCCAAAATATTTTAAATAAAATGCATTAGGAAAAAGCGAAAAGGTTTTTTAAATAGTGAATTTATTGTACCGCTAAAAACTGAACCAAATAGCCCCAATTCATAAATTTTAATTATCAATTTAGACATAAAAGTAAAGCTTGTGAAAAAGAACCCGCAAGTCAAACACGGACATCTCACAATTCAGTATGTTATAATTGCAGGTCTGGGTGAAAATGATGTCAATTTCGTGGTTAACATTCTAGTTGTCCAAGAGAATTAATTTCCCATTAAAGTTAATTTCATTCATTGTGAAAGTAAACATTAATTTAATTAAAATGTCAAGGCAAAGGGGCGAAACGAGCATTGAGTTAAGAAAACTGGTTACTAAGCATGCTGAAGATGCACCAAAGCTAGTTATTATTGTTGAAAAGGAATTAGGTGAAAAAAATTCACTCTATCAACAATAAGAAATGTGCTCCATAAGGCAGATCTAAATGGAATCCAAGGAAGGATGGAATGGAAGGATCTGGTGGAATGCAATCTAAGGAAGAAAAGCCAGACAAAAGCCTTTCATAAATAAGCGAAATCAGATCTAATGCTTAGATTCGTATTGTTACAAACCTGCAATTCGGCTTCCCAGCATAGTTTGCTCCATCATTGGAAAGAAAGTTTTACAGTCATCTGAATGGGACGTTGTGTCGGGGGTCCCAGAGCTTGGCGACAAACTTGGCGACCATTTGGCGACTTGGCGACCAATTTGGCGACTTTGGCGCCAAAATAGATTATACCCGAAACTTCGAGAATTTTCCCGATCCGTCCAGTAGGAACCGAGATACGCCTCGAACGTTCCTGATTGGTTGAGAGGCTTCTAGCCCCGCCTCCTGAGACCTATAAAAGGGGCTGCGGCTGCCAGAGAGTCAAGTCCGAGTTGGGAGACGACGAAGCCAGTAGTCGGGGAGACGACGGGAAGTCCGAGTAGAGAGACGACGAAGCCAGTAGTCGGGGAGACGACGGAGTAGTCCGAAGACGGAGCGGAGGAGGCGGAAACGACAGTGAGCAGCGACGGAGTCAAGCTCGTGCTGAACTGAGATGTGCGCTACTGTCTGCAGTAGGTTCTGATTGTATGCTATACGTCTCGGGTGAAGATAATCGTCTTCTGTGCTGTATATAGTTGTTGCTTTGTGCTGTCCTGTGTGTCTTCGTGTAAATAAACGTCGTTGTTTTTATTCTACTTCTGCCTGCTGATTGAGCGTTCTTTACATCATATCACTACCACTATCCAAACGAACCCCGGTAAAGGAAATTTCGCAACAGTATGGAGTGAGAGACAATGACTTTCTTAATGGAAATACTGATGCGAGCAAATTCGACATTTTTGGAACCGATGACAAGCCGAATATCTGGAGAAAATCGAACCAAGAATTGTGCACAAAAAAATGTGAAAGCAACTATGAAACATGGTGGTGGATCAGTAATGGTCTGGGGTCATTTTCAACTACTGGCCCAGAACCCTGTATTTTATTGATAGGAAAATGGATCTGAATGTATAAAAAAATTGCCACAATGTGTGTAGAAATTTTCACTCGGCAACGATTGGCGATTTCATTAGAATAATGATCAGAAACATAAAGCTTATCGAGTGCTTTCCTGGCTCTTATATAATTGCCTTCATGTCACGGACGCTCCACCTCCAAAGCCCCAATATAAATCCCATCGAAAAGTCAGGGGAATACCTTAAAAAAAATCTGAGAACACGCCATTTCCAGTAAAGATGAACTGAAAAGAGTATTATTGCAGGAATAGGAAAATATTAAACCTAATTTTTGCGAAAAATTGATGCAATCTATGCCTAAACTTTTAAAAACTATTTTAAAAAAACAAGGACTTAAATACAAAATATTAAATCATTTGAAATATTAACTATTTTTTAAAATCTTCTTATCCGTCCAAATTTAGCTTGTGCATTATTATTATTATTATTTGATTTTTTTACATAATTTCTGGTTAAATTAATAAATTTATAATTTTTATTAATTCTTTTTATAGTTGCAATAAATGTACAATTCAAAATTAATTTAACTATGCTTCTTATCATTTTTAGTTTAAAAATGTTGATTGTATTAGTATCATTTCTTTGGTGTCCGCGTTTGGCTTGGAGAGACTGTATACGGAGAGGAAGAAAATTATAATATATTGTCCTTTTTAAAGATATAAAAGGAAGCCATTCTTTTTCATTATTTTTATATTCAATTGAAAAGCACTTGAATTAATAATTTAAACCATGTGTCTGTGTTGCTCAATGGCAATGAATTCCGCAATTTATTTCACGTGTTTTTAGTCAGCAGTGAGATTTTGTCTACCGAACAAATTGTTTGTTTCATACTTTTCAATTTTTTTTTTCCAACTGCCAGATTCAAGTCATCATATCGAAGCGATAAACATTAAAATACTTTAAACAAATAATCAAAATACATTCAAAAAGGACTTTTATTTCTTAAAACTTCTGGAAAGTATATGTCTTATCTGAGAAATATAACTTCATGAAAAAAATAATATTCTATCTTGCCATTTAATAATAGATTCATCTCTATTTATCAAAATACAACAATGGAGAAAAGAGATAAGAAAAATTTTATTTTCTCAAAAAGATAAAAGCATATCTGATGATAAAATATTCAGCTGACTCATGACATTTGTTGAATGACAAATTAAGCATCGGAAAATCAAAATTTGATTCGCTATTTTCTCTCTAATGGCAGATGTTCGATTAAATCCTGCTTTTCATACATCGCTTTTAATATATTCAACTCATGTTTAGCTTCAATTTTTATGAGAGGAAGAAACCACTTTTTTGAAAGAGAAGAGTATAAAATTAAGACATTATTCTGTGTTTTCTACTCACAACGTTTAATTTTCTTTTCTTTACTTATTTTTTGCTTTTAGGTTGAAGTTTTCTTAATAATAATTAACTAAATTATCACCGAAAAACTCTTAAATTTCTTTTTTTATGATAACAAATTATTTAATTAATATTCTCACGTAGGTACTCTAGTATGGAACTCAATGATACACACAAGAAGTAGAGCTAAACCAATTTATTAACTCAACTCTGAACTGAGAACACAGTGACTGACAGATCTTTTTCTTTTATACTAACAGGGAAAGTTCCAGAATACTTTTCTGGAGACAGTAAGAAATGTCCAGAACACTTATCTGGTAAATTAAAGAAAGGTCCAGATTCTGCTGGGACATGAAATAAAGGAAAACATAAAATAAAGGAATTAAATATTTACACAGACTGTGATTGACATTGTCTCTAGCAAGATTCGAACTTACGATCTCTTGATTATGAAATCAGTGCTATGACCATTCGGCCATGGAGAGTCGATTGTCTCTTTTCAATGCGGCAATATTTATTATGATATTGTATATGTCATACATGTCAATAACAATTCGGAAACATTTTTTGTGGAATTTTTTTGTGTATTTTATTCCCATATATCCTTAATTAGAGTTTTGTGGTACATCATATTCGACTCATTCGATTCGATATGATTCGTCAAAGGAGACCTAATTAATGGCTATTTTTCTTTTCATGTGATCCTAAGTTTATTTTATTTTTGATGAAAGAATTAGAGTTACTTTGAAATTTCTTAGGTCAATTCTAAAGGGCTTTCCTTTACAAGAAGCATTTACATACATTTTTCCATTATAAATTTACTTCACTAATCTTCAAAAATATTAAAAAAGACTTGCAGAATTATTTATTCCCTAAATGAATATTTGAGAGCGAAATTCTCCTATAAATTGCGCCTCTTCAATATATTCATTTTATTCTTAGGCTGCGCAAAATTATTTTAAATATGTAACAAAATAAATAACTTCAATTTTTAAATCCATGTTAAAAATTCATATTTTCATTAATATATTTCAAACTATATGGATATTGATTAATTGACAGGAAAACTTTAAGAAAAGACTCTAAAAATCGTCTGCAGTAAAAATCGTCTGTGTTGTGTTAGTCCTAACTCTTCCAGTTTCAAAGACGTTCGCACGTAACATAATTTTCTTTATTGTGTGCAATTAAAAATCAATTCATGCTGAATATTCTACTTTCCATCATGCCCTGCCCTGTAATCGCAAACTGTCATGCTACATAGCTAAAAAATGACGTGTACTACAGCTGTCATTTTTTATTCTAACGTTATTTTGTTTTAATTTTATTCTAGTCTGAGTTAATATTTACAAAATGAACGAAACATTTTATCGTCTGTATGCGATGAAGATATATATATATATATAGAGAGAGAGAGAGAGACAGAGAGAGACATCTGGATAAACTTACAGGTATTCGTTTTCATACTTTCTTCGATCAAAATGTAACACATCTGTTAAGAAGAATTTTCTAATCCAGTAGCAGAAAAACTACACTTGTGCAGGTTCTTTCCTGTCATGGTATTCTATTCTTTACAAAATTTGTCATCTGCTGCATTCATTTCATTAATTTAGTCTAGTATTTTTTTTTAAATTTAACTTGTATAGTTTTATGTATTTAGCCAAAATGTGATATGCTTAATGTCGTCTCGAATTTTTTTAAGTCTATTCCTTTTTAATGAAAAAAGACTTTCTTAATTACATTAGATCCGATATTTTTAATTAAGAATCGTCTTCCATTCTCGTATCAAAAACTTGTCCTGATGGCAAATTTTATTTTATTCTGATAAATGATAATAAATATATAAATAAATAAATGACTTCTGATAAATGAAATAAGTAGAAATAATGGAATACTACCTTAAAAGGGCTCAATGAATTATCCATTCGACTTTCTTTTTAACTTCTGCTATGTAGTGTCGCAAACAAGTGAGGAGGCCGGGCACGTGCCCTAGACGCAATTCCCATGGGGCTCCAAATGAAGGAATCAATTCTTTGTATTTAAAAGAAAATATTCAAATAAGCTCTTATTCTCAAGACTTAAAAATTAAAATGGTTTCAGCAAAATAGAAAAAAATTGAAAGCTTTCAAAGGCAACAAACTTCTCCAGTTGAGAATAAGGGCTTATTAAAAACTTATGTTTATTGTGACATTAAGC
This sequence comes from Argiope aurantia, assembly GCA_026543865.1. NCBI lineage: Eukaryota > Metazoa > Arthropoda > Arachnida > Araneae > Araneidae > Argiope > Argiope aurantia. The sequence goes on along the minus strand of JAPMOR010047228.1, from coordinate 25,318 downwards.
TTATGGTTGTTTTAAGAGCTAAACGGAATTAATTATAACAAAACTCATATTAGATAATTCAATTCTTTTATGCATAAAAAGCAAGGAGTAGAGATTTTAAATCTTTTGTATTTATGTGAAGAGAAATAACTTTGCTTTTCGATATTCGCGAAAACAATTAACAATCGACAACAGCATAGCTAGAGATTGTATAAATTTCAAAATCCTTTCAATAGGATAGTCAAATGTGTTTCAGAAATAAGTCGCTTTTCATATAATTGGGCTGTAAAACAGATTACTGGAAAGTACTTTTCTGAAAATCGAATTATGAATATTAGAAAGATATTATATTTATGATTGAACTAGCCGAAACATGTACTTCATGGTGAAATAACGAATCCAAAGTATTCGAAACAAAACTAAATTTCCCAGCTGTTCTTCTAAGTAGGAGATAGGGGTGGTGCTACCGCGGCGTCAAGGTAGATAGATATAAATGAGCTCGACAGATCACATTTCTTTTCATTCATTTACCCCCCTATTAATCTGAAAAAGAGCTGGAATGGTATCCCAAAAACTTTCTGACATGTTCTTTAACAACTAATATAATAGTTACAAAATATGAAACTTTGGCGTGAATTTAACATTTTCATTGAATCAACCGTGTGATCCTTGGCGAATTTTTTTGGCGATTAAGCCTGGCATGTGGTTACTAGAATCCGAAAATCGATTTTGGATATCAGACGCGTTCTTCCCAATCTATTGAAACAAAAATCTAATATAAAACTGTGTTTTAAGACATAAAATTCCATACCAACTTTGATATATTTAAGCTTCTACATTTATCGCATTTACATGTTTCTGAAAGAACAAATCGACAAATGATCAAAACCATATTAGATTTGGCTGAAAATTTGATAGATGTCTTCAATATAGACATTAAATCTGTGTACCGAATTTTATCCATTCAGCTCTCTGCATTTTGCAGTTATCGTCCTTGCATTGGAACAGTCGGACAGACAAACTTCCTCAGAGTTGATTTTTCTCAGAATTTGACAGAAATCGACACATTTGATGGAATGACGATATATCAAATTTCCTTTTTCTAACTCAAAGCTTTTTTGAGTGATTTTTGTCACACGTCTTCCAAAAATGTGTTTTTCGATCTCAGTAAGTTCTAAAATATGGAGATTCATCAATATATATTGATATTAATATTCTACCGAAGTCAAAAAGAATTTTTGATACTTTCTACTGAAATAATTAATCACACTTCTTCATTGATAAGATGTCGGAATAATCTATCTTAATTCTTTTTTTCATTGTCACAACAAATAAGCACAAAGTTTAAAAAAAGATCCAAGATATCTTATCTGAGAGATATGGCAGTGTCCATTTTTGTCTATGCCAGCGTTAGTTATCTACAATGACTTGACTTTTTTCGTCGATGAAAAGTGCTCTAATATTGCGATAACGGATCTCTTGTGATCTTTTTTACATTCCTTACTTTTTTTCTTCAAATAAAATTACTACTTCAAACAGAAAAGAATGTTTTTTTCATAGTGACTCAATTGTACAAAAATTGATCTTTGTAAATCTCAGAAAATTATATTTAATTCTTAAGAATTAATACGAAATATGTTTAAATAGTTTTTCTTGAAAAAGATCTTTGGCAGATCAGAATCACAAATGAAATTAAATTGATCAATGAATACCCAATGGTCCAATAGTTAATGTTAAATAAGTTTTTATTAGAAAGAATATTTTTCATGGATACTAGTAAAAAAAACGAATAATCAAAAATAACTTTTGTGAAATGAATTCTAAAGTCTCACTACGAACTTCTTCATCTGAATAAAAAAATTCAACTTTCACTAGTTCTAAATAAAATGCAATATTATTATTTTTTTTTTGTAGTTTCTACACATGAATTTTTGTATATTGCAATTTCTTTTGATATTAAATCGTTTGCAATTCTAGTTCCAGAGACAGATATTTTATTAAAGATCTAGATTTCTACTAATAATAAAGCAGAAAGTGTGTATGTGTTTGTTTGTATTAAATGAAATTTTTTTTAGTATATGTTTCAATGTACGATTCATTTCGTAGCCAAATTTCTTCTTGTTAAGTTACTGCTAGTATTATATTAGATTCTCGACATTCGAATCGTGAATATATATTTAAAAATTAATTCTCTGCTATGAAATGAGTAAAAATTAAAATTGCCAAAGCAGTGGACTTTTCCAAAAATTAAAAATTGTTAATTTTAATTCTATTATCTGATTTAGATTTGTCTTTTATTTTAATGATTTATCAATGAATAGTTAAAATTATAATTTAAATAATATTTGAAAATATTAAACTTACATTTTAAGCTAGCATTTTGTTTAACTTAAAAGTGCATGCTTTTATACTATACAGTGTATATGATTTTATGCTCCCTGCAGTTAAGTAAGAATAAAACTTATCTTAAAATTGTATAGTATTTATTTTATTCTTGGATTTTTTTTCTGCGGTAATTTTCTTTAATTACAGTCCAGCATATAACAAATATTAATTAAGTATTGACGTGCAATATCAGATCATAAAATTAATATAAGAATGGCTTTCGATATAAAGAGTACATTTCAATATCATTAATAGGTTAGGAAGTGAACATTTATATAATTCCGGCTTATCTGACCTTTTTATCATTCAGCCTTTTCATCGCATTAGATTAGGCAGCGTGGCCTAATGATAAACTTTCGGTTTCGGACCTAGAAAGCCCCAAATTCAAAACCCTATTCCAATGATGATCAGTTGTATATTTGGACCTGCTGCATGCGACATTTTGCATCATGGCCCAGATACTTTCTCGTCAGTACTGCATGGAAATTTAAAGAGGTTTGTTCCTACACAAGTGTCTTCCTCGTCATCTGATAGACTTCAAAAATATGAGGAATGTCTCTTAAGTGGTCCATGTGCTTTTTCCAAGTGAGATATTAATATGACTAAAGTAAACAAAGCCAAATTAGACCAGCAGTTGAAAATTTATTTTCAAATGCACGTGGAATTGTGATTTGGGTATTCGACAGTTTCTCATCAATTTATACTTCTGTCATTTTTTCGTTCAGTTATTTATTTTATGGGAATAAATTAATCAAATATGAAGATACCAGGAAAACATTTGAATACATCGTCATTATTTATGATGATAAATTTGCATGAAATTGGCTTATGAATCAGAGATTTCTGATTTATCCTTTCCATTTACAAAGGACAAGCATATTTTTTTCGAACGCAAAGAATAAATTTAATTTATTGATATTTGCGAATAATTTCATTTTTCTAAGCGATGAAAAGGTTATTGCAACAGCTCCGTAAAAGATAAAGAAATGTTCGTTGTTGTTGCTCTTCCCAGATCTTATTAAAATGATGAAATTCGGGGAACATGAATAATATTTCAGTTTATATCATTTAGCAAATCGAAGTCTCAATAGATCAAATAGTCGAGCAAAATGTATACTCTGTTTTTATCCCCTACTAGTCGCCTCAGGCGATTAGCTGGTTCGCTGGGAGTATTGATTATATTTGATTTCTTAGATACAACTTCATGATTCTGCCAAATTGTCTGACATTAAAGCCATGTCATTTTAATTGCCTTTCTTAAGTACTGTTTATTGTCTAGAGACAATTCTATGATAACATAGCGCTATTATAAACTTAAATGTGCGATTCATCTGTCCATTAAATTTTGCGGTACTGTAACTTCATTCTTTTAATCTGTCTCGCAAATTACACAAATACTAAAAAATCCTTTTTCTTTCACCTACAATAATGGAATAAAAACGGCCAGTGATGACACGATGAAAATGGTTTGATCTTCAGTGTAACAATACAGTCTATTGTTGGAAATTAGATAGAAAGAATTTTTCAAAAAATGTCAAAATTCATCAAAAATTCGCATGACTATTTAATTGGTATCATTAAAAAAACTTTAAATTTTAAAATGGTATAAGATTTATGTTTTTCGGAAGTTATTGAGGAAAACTGCCGAAACTCAGCTTAATTTTTAATTAATTAAAATTTCAAAGAAAAAATTGGACATCCCCATCCTCCGAGGGGTATATGCGCCAAGTTGGGTAGTTGTAGGTCAAACGGGTTGTTTTGTAAAGCATCAACATGCACACATATTCATCTTTATTAGTAACAGAGATGCTATGCTCCACAAAACACTCAAGTGCAATTCTGTCATGGAAGGGTGCGAAGGGGGAGGTACTTTTCTTATCCTGTGATCTTTCCGCCTCCAATCCCAGAGTGATAAGTTGAAAACAAACATTTGAAAATTAATGGCATTTAAGATATTATTCAAGATATACGATTTTTTTTTTATACTGGAAAGAACAGGAAGTTATTAGTATCGTTAATACGATCTGCACAGGAAAGTTTGGTCGAGAACACTCACTCACCCGTATTGAACTGTGCTGATTATGATATACTGCAATTGTATTTGTCTCAAATTTCTACTATTCAAATAATTTCCATTTATATTTTGCTTTCTTTTACTTTCTCGTATACGTAATGTAGAGAAAGCATTATAACCTTGTGGTGAAAGCTTATAAGCCAGTTAACAGCTACACTACACGGGTAATTGCTTTTGTATTGTGTTTATGTTATTGGGCTGCGAACCACAAGGTCCCAGGTTCTATCCTCGCTCATATCAATTCGCTACATTGGTGACCTCGGACGATGAACCTTCAACCTTCGTACAGCTGTTGTGACGCCATCTACCCGCATCAACTCAAAGTCGTCAGACTCACTTGACGCAGCAACAGCAACCACTCACAGACACACGCTCGCCATAACGCTTTTCGCTGCTCAAATGGGTACAGGCGCATTAGACTCAACAGCTAATACATCACCACTCAACAGCCATATCGTTTGTCTCACCTCCGACTCAGTGGAAGGAGGGTCTGTGGTGAAAGCTTATAAGCCAGTTAACAGCTACGCTACACGGGCGATTGTTTTTGTATTGTGGTCATGTTACTGGGCTGCGAACTACAAGGTCCCAGGTTCTATCCTCGCTCATATCAATTCGCTACAACCTTAAAAAAATTCGAATTGTAGATTTTGATGTATTTCCCATGTTTTAGACCTCCATGCGTTCGAAAAACATATATTTGGAAAATTTCCGTCTGTCTATCTGTCTGTGACATAGATAACTCAAAAATTGATCATCTAGATGGATGAAATTTTGTATACGGTCTTTGCATTAAATTTGGATATTTATCAAATTTTGAGCAAAATCTATTACGAAGAAATCTCTCTCCGGCTATTCGAATATAAATTAACATGATAACTACAAAACGAAGAGAGCTAGATAGATAAGATTCTCTACACAGATTTAACATCTACGGTGCAGACAACTGTCAAGTTTTGAGCAGAAAAAACAAACAAAAACCCGCATCTAAAACACAAATTTGATTTCCGGATATTGATAACCGCATCCAGGGATTAATCGCCAAAAAAGACACAATAGATTCACTACAAGTGCTAAATTCACGATAAAAGTTAGTATTTCGTAGCTATTGTATGTCATTGCCAAGATGCACACTTTATTAGAGAATGTGCGGGAAAGTTTTAGGGTGACCATTTTCACTAGTTATTAAATTTTATTGATCTTTCATATTATGAAACCAATAGAAAATATTCCACACAACTTTTTTTAACAAAATATTTCTGCTGCTAATACCAAATTATCTCAAACAAGATCTTAAAAGTCAAAAATAAATCTAATTTGTTGTTGTAATGTTCCATTTTCATTTGTGCCTAGAAAGTCGGTAGTATTTGAAGAAATGTGCGTAGATTACGAAAAGGCATTTTAATCCTTCGCAATTTACTACAGCAACAAAATCGTTAATCGTGAGAAACAAGTCTATCTTTCTTTGTAATGAATAGCTCAGCATTCCAGATCCATTAATGGCATTACGGGTGCACTCTATTTCTTCCTGTATTTTTCTTTCTTTTTTCCTCTGAAAATTAAGATCAGGGTCATAAAGAGATGGTATAAAAACATATAAATTTCACTAATTTGGGACTGTAATATGTTTCTTAATGTGATGAATAAATGAATTTCACCTAAAAAGTTTTTATTTAAAATTATTATGTATTCTATTTTGATGTTTATTTTGTCAAACGATTTGGAAGTGCCAAACCTTAAGACTCATTTTTGCATTTGTTTTGAAAAATATTTACTGCTGTTGAACAATAATTAAAATAAAAATGATATCAAATCTGGCAACAAATTAAAGAAAAATTTGTAAAAAGTTGTTTTTATGTGGCATTAAATTTTTCTTTTGTAAATTTAAATAAAAGTTTTTTTTAAAAAAAACGAACAATTCCTTAATCATTAATGTATTGGGCATTTTATACTGAAATTTTGTTTTAAAAAAATTTCTAAATTTTCTAATCAGTGGAAATATTTCTACAATATTTTAACTGGCGAATGAAATATTTTTAAATTTCGAAGTATTGTAACTGCATGAAGCTATTTTTAATTTTGTTAGCGATTTGTGCTTTCTTTTCTTTGTGTGTATAATAGTGATGCAAGTTTCTTACAAATTCATAACATAATGAAATAAATTTGTAAATGTTGAAAAAAATATATTTGATGCTTTGTTCTATACTTAAAATGGTGAAATTTTAAATTTCTTCCAAAATTGAAATAAAATATCTTCCAGAAAGATGGCAACAGACCAAAAAATATTTTTAAAAAATTGCTTTTATGTGGCAATAATTTTATTGATATAGTCTTTAAATTTGCCTTTCATAAACTTAAATACAAGTAAAAAAATGAGAATACTTTCTTAATAGAAAAACTGAAAAATTCAACTGTGTAGTGATAATTATAGATCGAAAACTCTAAGTTCTTTTATAAGATCTAATTGTTGAGAAAATTTTCAGTAGAAAGAAGTCGGCAATGATTTAATATACTCTTTAGTATGATTGTTGTTTTAAAAATGAGTTCCTTCCGGAATTTTCTTTACTTTGATACAAAATAAAGAAAATTTTACTTTTATCTATGTGTAGGCATTCATATCAGCTCATTCTGTCAATCTTAACATTTAACAAAATTTCACAACATTTTCACATAGGATGTTTACAAATTTTTCGGGACGATTCTTATTCTGAAGTAAAAATATTAAAAAATAATCGTCTGCAATAAGTACAATTATTCTCTGTTATACAATAGATCAGCAAACTTATTCGTTACAAATAAATAAATAATTAAATCTTATTCAACAATTAAAAATGTGAAATTTCAGGCTTTAAAGGTTTTAGATTGTAAAAGATGCTATGTTAATAACTGAATGTTAATAGAGAAAAATCATAAGCTTTGTAAATTTTCTAACTTGAAAGCTGAATCTATTGCACGAAGTGATTGATTAACAAACTGTTCAGGTTACGAACAAATCAGATGATGAACATTCTTCCGATAGATTTTAATGTTCGGATAAGAAATACATATTAAAATTCTTAAAAACGAATTAATCATGTTGTCGAGTTAATTAAATTACAGATAAAAACATATGGCAGATTGTTACATGTTAACAAATAATTCAGTTCGCAAACATTATCTATGAAAGAAATATATCGTATTAACTTATATGTTATAGAAATTCTATCATTTATTATTGCAGTTTCTTCAAATTTTATTATTTGCAATTTACTTTTTTTATACATATTTGTCTATAAATGGATTTTAAATGCAGTAAATGGAAATGTTTGTGCTTGTAAAACAGTATATGTCAATTTTATTATACTGAGAAAGTTGTAGAATTCAAAATGCTCTTTAGTATAACATAAATTTCACGTTTCTGGATTAATAAATTACTTTTTATTTTATTATGACCTTCGTCAATTCATACTGAATAAAATTCAATCTAACAAATGTTTCTTTGTAACTAATATTATTCGAAAATAAACCATGAAACTGAATAAAAATAAATAAATATTTATAAACAAGCATCAAGATAGAAGTTCGCGCAAACCCATACATATTGGCACCCTGTTAGCCAGAGCCCTGTGCTACCAAATTTAGCACAAATATACTTTAAAGTGTAGAAATGGGCACACTGGAGGAATTTTTTTTAAATTTTCATTAATTAAAAGCAATCACTTTTCGCGTTGTAATTTTTGAAAATTTTACAGTTCAAAAATCCTTTTTAACACTCTGAAAATATAAAATAAAAAAAACTTTTTCTTTTATTTCAGTTTAGTTCATGTATAAACACTGAGGAGATCGGACAGTTTTGTGTTTGGGTGGACTGATTCTTTGATTTTCTTGATATATATATATATATATAAATATGTAGTGACGAACGCCTGATAACAATGTAGTGACGAACGCCTGATAACGAGCGCCATCTGCTGGCCAACAGGCGTTGAGGCTTGTTAGACGGAGTGCAGACGAGACGAGATGGGTCTGAACGAAAGTCAAGACGCGTGAGACGAGACGGGTCTCTGGACGAAAGACGAGATGGCACATGTGAATTAATCCTGCGATGTATTCGACGAAATCTATTTAATGTTCATTTCTTTTATGTTAATGTAATTGTTCGTCCTAAATGTAATTAAATGTGCGTGATTCCAAATAGTAGTGATTCCTGAGTCCTACAAATATGGGGGTTCGACCCGGATTTTAACAAAGACCGGTACATAGACGAAAGAAGAACTAAGCAGGAGTGAAATTTGACGTTCTACAATAAACCTCTTGGATACCAAATCCTTGTGGACTGACGCAGTGTGGATCGATGTTGAAGAAATTGTGAGTACAATTTTGATTTATTCTCAAGTATGGCATTTCTTGCACGAGCACGAAAGAGCGACTTACTAACTTTAGTAGACGAATTAGAACTAAAGGCACCACAGGATGCCAAAGTGCGACAGTTAGTTGCAATGATAACAGAGTCTAAAGACTGTGACGAAGATTTCGTAAAAAACTTACTTTTAACTATCACTCAGGAGCGCGAAAGGTTAGATGCTGAAAAAGCCGAAGCCGAAAAAAATGAGCGCGAATATACTTTGAAAAAGTTAGAACTTGAGTTAAAAAGTAGAGAAAATACTTTAACTGTATCAGATATGCCTAAGACTGATATATTAAAATTGCTGAAGAATTATGATAATAGCGGAGACATAAGTGTTTATTTTTCGTTATTTGAAAAACAAATAAGTAGGGCTAACATTGCAAAAGAAAACTGGATTTCTTATTTACTCGGGTTATTACCATTAGATATAGTCAATTTAATTGCTCGTGAACCTGATCCATCAGCTAATGACTATGATTACATAAAAAAACTGTTGCTTAAAAGATTTAAATTAACTTCCGAACAACTCAGGCAGAAGTTCTTTACTCACAAACGAGATTCTTCTTCTTCATGGCGGGATTTCTGTTTTGAACTGAATAACTTTTTTGAGGAATGGATAAATTGTTTAGAAATAACCGATTTTGAAGATTTAAAGCAGCTAATGGTCGTTGACCAGTTAAAGAGTAAAATACCAAATGACGTACGCGATCATTTTCTCGACGATTTGCCCAAAATAAAGAAAGTAGAAGATTTGGTTAATGAACTGGACGAATATGAAGCTGCACGAAGTCACCTTAAAAAGGAAACAAACAGAAATTGGCGTGTTTCCGAAAACAGAAGTAAATTTGATATCGCGAAAGAAGCTAAAAATTCACCATTGCCGTTCGTTCGTGCTCAAAAGAATTATGCTGATGATAATTACTATAACAAGAGTAATAATAAATGTTTTAATTGCAATGAGGCTGGACATAAATCAATTAATTGCAAGTTTAAAAACAAAGGATTGAAATGCTTCTAATGTGGTAGCTTTGGCCACAAAGCCAGTATCTGCCCGCAAAGAGATTTTAAAGTGTCTCTCTCTAATAAAGTGTATATTCGTAACTCTCCAAAAACTGTAAATAAGCTTAGCAAAAAGGTTGAAATAAATGGTATAAATTGTGATGCATTAATTGATACTGGAAGTGATATTACTATGATTAATTATGATTTTTATTTGAAAATTGGTAAACCTAATTTAACGAATGATAATGTGAAATTAGCTGGTATAAGTGGAGATAGCATTACTCCTCTAGGTTTTTTTGATTGTGATATATTAATTAATTGATGAATATGTAATATCAACTAATGTGTATGTGTTAGAAATAATGCCGAACGAAATAATCATCGGATGGACGCATTAAATAATCTAAGCTTTTCATTCCAAGAAAAACAAATTACCATTCATGGGAAAAAAGCTCAAATAAATTACACCCGACTGGTGAGAAACGAGGTCAAGGTCGTATCACTACGTCCCTCGGAGATGAAAAGAGACAGACAGGCACCTATTTTTGCTGAGGCTTGCAATAAAATAAATACACATCCTCTTCCATATTTCATTCATTTAGCGGATTCGATAAACTATGATGAAATCGACATGAGTCATGTAAAAAAACCTTGAGACAGGAAATAAATCGTCTTTTAAATAAGTATTCGCCAAACAAAACAAAAAGTACGGAGTTACAAATGAAAATAATACTGAGCGATGATATTCCGATTAATCACAACCCTCGAAGGCTGCCTTTAAAAGAACAAAAATTCGTTGAAACTCAGATTGATAAATGGATACAGGAAGGGATAATAAAACCCAGTACTTCAAATTTTTCTTCACCTTTGGTTTTAAGCAAAAAGAAGGATGACAGTTATAGGTTATGCATTGATTTTCGTAAGCTAAATGAAAAGATGATTAAAGATCGGTACCCTTTACCCCTCATAGAAGATTTGCTTGACAAACTTGAGCAATCAAAAATATTTACTACTTTGGACTTGAAAAACGGATTTTTTCATGTAGACGTAGAGAAAGATAGCACAAAATTTACGTCTTTTGTAACACATCATGGCCAGTGGGAATTTCTTAAAGTACCATTTGGACTTTCCAATAGTCCGAGTGTATTTCAGCGTTACATTAATGTGATATTCAGGAATTTGATGCTAGACGGAACTGTACTGATTTATATGGACGACATTATTATACCATCCAAAACCGAGGAAGAAGGGCTAGAAAAATTACAACGTGTTCTACAGGTTGCATCAGAGTACGGTTTGGAATTTAATTTTAAGAAGTGTCAGTTTTTATAACCACAAATAGAATTTTTAGGCTATAGAATCCAAAACGGAACTATACGGCCCTCTGTATCTAAAACGGTAGCTGTACAAAAATTTCCACAACCACAAACTGTTAAACAAGTACAAAGCTTTTTAGGCCTTACTAGCTATTTCCGGAAATTTATACCCCACTATTCAAAAATCGCAAAACAACTTAGTGATCTACTAAGAAAAGACATTACATTTAAGTTTGAATCTGAACAAAAGGAAGCTTTTCAAAAACTTAAAGATATTTTAACTCGGGAGCCAATTTTGCATCTCTATCAACAGGGATCAGTTTTAGAACTCCATACAGATGCTAGCAGTCAGGGATTCGGAGCAGTGCTGCTGCAACAGGGAACCGACAATAAGTTTTATCCTATTCATTATTTTAGTCGAAAAACATCTCCACAACAAGAAAAATATAGCAGCTATGAATTAGAAGTTTTGGCTGTAATCGAAGCGTTGAAAAAATTTAGACATTACTTACTGGGTTCTAAGTTTAAAATTGTGACTGATTGTTCCGCTTTTCAACAAACTATGAGTAAGAGAAAACAAATGGCACACGTAGATTCTCTTAGTCGAAATGCAGTATTTGTTGTTACTCGTTCATACAGTGAAGTGACCACTAAAATAGCCAATGCTCAAAATGAGGACGAATTCCTTAAGAAATTAAAAGCTTTGATAGATAAGCAAGAAGACGGTGGTGAACACATTGTGAGAAATGGAGTTTTATACAAATACGATAATGGTAGAGAATTGCTCATAGTCCCAGAAGCATTACAAAGAGAAATTCTTCGAGAAATTCACAATAAAGGACATTACGCTGTGGCTAAGACGGAAGAAATTTTAAAGCAAGAATTTGACATACCAAAGTTGAGGTCAAAAATAGAAAGTGTGGTTGCCAATTGCGTGGGGTGTATTCTGTGTAATAAGAAACGTGAGAAAGGTGAAGGTTTCCTTAACCCCATCCCAAAAGAAAATTTGCCTTCAAGTACATATCACATCGATTTCATTGGCCCTATGGCCCCTAACTACCAGCATATTTTTTCAATAATCGACGCTTTTACAAAATTTGTCTGGTTGTATCCGGTTAAATCAACATCTACTCAGGATGCAATAACTAAACTTAAGCTTCAACAATCTACTTTTGGAAATCCGACGAGAATAATAACAGACAGAGGTTCAGCTTTTACCTCAAAAGAATTTGAAACATACTGTCAGGTTGAAAATATTGAACATTTCAAAATTAGCACTGGAATTCCTCGCGGAAATAGGCAAATTGAAATAATGCATAAAATTTTAATACCCATTCTATCAAAACTCTCGATAACAGACCCTACCAAATGGTATAAACATGTTGCATCAGTGCAAAAAATAATCAATAGTACCGTTTCGAGAAGTACAAAGTTTACCCCGTTTGAGCTTTTAACTGGAGTAAAATTAAAAGATACAACTGATTTACGTTTAAAGGAAATATTGGAAGAAGAATACACAAAAGCAATGATGGAAGATCGAAATAATATGAGAGAAGGAGCAAGGGAAAACATTTTGAAGATTCAAGAAGAGAATCGCAAAAGTTTCAACAAACGAAGAAAAGTGGCGCGCATCTACAAACTTGGTGAATTAGTGGCCATACAACGGACGCAGTTCGGAACTGGGCTCAAACTAAGACCAAAGTTTCATGGACCGTATCGGATTGTTAAGGTTAAACCTAAGGATCGCTATGACGTGGAAAAAGTTGGATGTCATGATGGACCAAATACAACTTCCACAGCAGCTGATTTCATGAAAGCATGGTCTTCAGACTAAAAGAAAAAAAAATGTTTATTGGTTTATCCAGATACTGTTTTCTTTTTTTTTTATTATTCTTTCAGATTTTTCTACTTTGATTTAACTTTCGAGGACGAAAGAGATGTCAGGATCGCCGAATGTAGTGACGAACGCCTGATAACAATGTAGTGACGAACGCCTGATAACGAGCGCCATCTGCTGGCCAACAGGCGTTGAGGCTTGTTAGACGGAGTGCAGACGAGACGAGATGGGTCTGAACGAAAGTCAAGACGCGTGAGACGAGACGGGTCTCTGGACGAAAGACGAGATAGCACATGTGAATTAATCCTGCGACGAAATCTATTTAATGTTCATTTCTTTTATGTTAATGTAATTGTTCGTCCTAAATGTAATTAAATGTGCGTGATTCTAAATAGTAGTGATTCCTGAGTCCTACAAATATATATATATATATATATTTGAAGTTTGTGCTTTAATTGAGTCCAGAAATTGCTTTTACATGACTGGTTAACAATTACTGTTTCATAGAAACAAGATTATTTAATTATTAAATTATTTATTTTATCTGTTTATTTTCACTTAAATAAATATTTATCATGTTTTCTATGGAGAATAAGTAGGAGAGGTAGGAATAGTTGTAACAAGCATTTTCCGCCATGGCTTACAATTTTTTTTTATCAAAGTTTTCCCTGAAAGTGAGAAGTTCTGAATACGTTCTGCGTTTTAGTTGATAAAGGGAAAAAAATATTTCGTAAATTTTGATTTAAAATAGGTTAATTAATCATTTAAATATTTTTAATTTATTTAGTTTTTGTATGTATTAAGTTTTGAAAAGCTGCTTTAATTTTTTTTTCTTAATCATAATATATTTTTATAAATCAACAAAAAGATCCGAAAATATGTGAGAGGGCAAGGTGTAACGAAATCTCGTTGCTAGTTGTAACAAATAACAATGTGTGAGATTTATATTCAAATGTTCAGGTAACTAAATTTTTTGCTCTAAATATTAATTTGTACCTACAAAGATCTAATATCTCTCTAAATAATTTACCTCTAAAATAATCTAATATAACAATTTTTAATTTATTTATTTAATTAAAAAATTCTTTAAAAAGTAAAAAATAAATCTTAATATACCCATCTGATAAAGAAGCAGCGGGAAAAGGAAATGATGACATTATTAATAAGGAATAAAAACAAGAATAAAGGATAATAGAACGGGAAAGGGTTGAGGGCTGGGTCCAAAACAGAAAACCAAGAGAAAAAGCTGAAGAAGAGGATTTTGAACTTAAAGATTCTGAAAAAAGAATGATATATTATATTATAGAATATTACATTCTTCCATTTTAAAGCAACGTTAGTATTATTTTGGGAAAAACCACGTAATTTTGAACAGCAGTCAGATGACAAAGATAGCGCCTGAGTTGGCCTACCCTTTCCAATTTTCACGCAATATCATAGGAAAAACGTTCAGCGATGACAAATTTAGCATTACACTAAATCCGTTTCCACGGCCGTTCTTCGATGAAACTGAGTTTTAAACCAGGAATATACTCAAAAAACCACCGAGGCCTCAAATTCTGATGGGGTAAAATGAGTTCCATGATTAATTTGTAAAATGTGTGTAATAAAGAGAAATTTCGCATTTTCTTGCGCTAACTACAATCCTGATGTAGACTGATTTTTATGTCGATTGCTTAAATTTCGTTAACTTTATTTTAATCTAAATCACTTGGTATCATTTATTATCACTATGCCAAGTGATAATAAAAACCAGACATCTTATATATTTCAATTAATAAGCGAATGATGGCAGGGAAATTATTTAAAATATTTTTGATTTTATCGTTACAACTTGTCCTGGATATGGAATAAGTGGTAACAGCCGATAAGTTTTGAAAAAAGTATTTCTAGGCTAAAAAATGAACAAAATTGTTGATTGTTTTTTATAAGTATAGTGAATGAAAAACTAAGCTATTACAAATTAGTTACAAGTAAAAAATCGTAAATACATTAAAAATTATAAATATTTTCTAAAAATTGTTATAATTGACCGCTGTCTCCTTTACTAAATAAAATAATGTTTTATTTTATTTATTAAATAACTTTTTTATATATATAATAAGTTTTTATCAAATTTTATTAATAATTCGACCATTTTATTAACAGAATTTAATATAAAACGAAAATGCCACAGCTGCGTGACCCCTCGTGTCAAGATACAAAGAACAAAATAAAGAATGTAGCTGTACATTTATGTTATCAAGTTACAGATGCATGACCTTAATCTTGGTTGAAAGTGTCGAAGATAAGCCTTGAATTAAGTGTCAGCTATGATATTGCTGGAATTGAGTTACCCGTCGTGAGGATATTGCACTTAATGAACTTACACAGAATTTTAAAAGCCGAATCCAAATGGTTTTCTTGTTCCGTCTTCTTACACGAGCACTTATTGACCTAATTTGAACCAGAATCTATGAATTAACTCTTATCAAAGGACCAAGATGTTTCAGATATTTTTGAAAGCGAAAATAAAATGAAAAACGGCTGTTAAATATTTGGCAAATGTGTGTGTATGGGTGTTTGAAAATGTCTGTATATGAATGCTGTTATTTTTTGAATAATATTCAACTTAATCTAGAATGTAGGATAAATCACAAATGTGTAATATAGCTAGAATATAAATTACTGATATAAAGATATATATTAAGATAAAAAAAGCATTCGAGATTCTAAAATACACAATCAGAGTTTAATGTCCGATTTTTTTTCCACATTTTTTTAACAGATTTCTGGGAGTTAACAAATTTTTACTTTCTGGTATACGAAAAACAGAGAAAGTATAGTAATCGTCAAAAAATTCGAATTCGGGATTTTGACGAATCTCCACTTTTCAGATCTCCTTGAATTCGAAAAACACATTTCTGAAAATGTCCGTCTCTTTATCTGTGACAAAGATAAAATTTTGAATCAAATACAAAAACGGGTTGACCATCTGTCGATTTGCATTTTCAAAAACATGTACATGCGATAATTCAAAAATGCAATGACTTAAATATATCAAATTTGGTATGGGATTTTGTAACTAAAAGTATAGCTTTGTGTCAAATTGTTGTCTCAATCGGTTAGGAGAAAATTTGTCTAAAACACAAATTCGATTTTCGGATACTATTAACCACATGCAAGGGATTAACGCCAAAAAACTCGCCAAGGATCACATAAAAGATTCAGTTAATATAATAAATTCAAGCAAAAGTTATTTTTTCGTAATTATTGTACGCCAATACCATGCAAAGTTTTCGCTGGGATTATCTTTATTAGAGATTATGAGAGAAAGTTTTGAGAAGACCACTCAAAGGCTGGTTATAATTGCGGCACAGTTTGAATGGGGATTATATGGGAGCACAAAATGGGAACATTGTATTAAGTAATAAATAATGTAAAACAAATTTTTTTTAAAAAATCAACTAAAAGAATTAAATTAAAAAAGGCGAAAAAGACATAAATATAATCTTTTGCTATTTTTTCTTGATATTAATTAATCAACATCAGTTACATAAAAGTGATCATAATCCTTTCATAGCGAAATTGAGAAAGGACTCGACATTGTAACAGAAGCTAACATTAAAAAAATTAATAAATAAAACATTCTTAATATAAAATATTTATTCAAAACTGAACAAAAGCGGGAAAAAACAACCTAGATCGCTTTAAAATTATTCTAGCCACCTTTGGCGACCAGCTGTTCACCTATCATACTAACAGCATTAATTTGCTCACATCAACCAACTTAGATGCACAACATCTTATTGAATCAAATAAAAGCATTGTTTTAACATATATTTGCAAAATCTGTTATTTAGCGATGCTTCTAAAGCGGTGAATTAAATAGCTGAAGTCGGTCCAGTTGAGATTGTGTCAAGGTTTTCCTCCAAAATAGTATGCGGTAGGGTGGACATAGTTAAAGACATATTTAGACAATATAAACTTTCAAATGAAATAAAAATTTGGGAAATCTGTTACAATGGTTCAGCAGGGCGACCTATAGAGAATTTCCGCATTGAGAATGTACAGTGAAATAGTATTTTTAGGATTTCTTTCGGAAATACGTGGGCAGGCGATTATTGATAGCAACATATCTAAATACCATGAGACTTCAAATGAAATAAGAATTGGTTAAATCGAAACAGCGAATTAGGCTGAGAATCTGATTCTGTGGTTCTGCCAATCATTTTAAATATTTATACTTTGTTAGACTTAAAATGCATGATAGATGCCCAAATCTTTCTTTCTTTCTTTTTTTCTTAATTTCTCATATATGTAGTATAGAGAAAGTATAGTAATCGTCAAAAAATTCGTATTCGAGATTTTCACAAATTTGCACGTTTTACACCTATATGAGTTTGGAAAATGTCTGTCTATCTGTCTATAACAAAGATACCTCGAAAACTTTTCAACTATACGGAAGATGCCAGTTCTAATGACCAGTTTTTATACCACATTCGTAGATTTCTATCAAATTTTGAGCAAAATCCATTCAGAGAAAGTCCGTCTGTCCGAACATAAGTTAACACGATAACTACAAAGCGAAGAGAGCTAGATAGATAAAATTCGGTAGTACATAAAATTAACATCTACAGTACAGACATCTTTCAAATTTTGAGTCAAATTCAAAAAGGGGTTGACCATCTGTCGATTTGCATTTTCAAAAACATGTACATGCGATAATTCAAAAATGCAATGACTTAAATATATCAAATTTGGTATGGGATTTTGTAACTAAAAGTATAGCTTTGTGTCAAATTGTTGTCTCAATCGGTTAGGAGAAACGCGTCTAATCCACAAATTCGATTTTCAGATATTATTAACCGTAAATCAGAGATTAATTGCCAAATAACTCGCCAAGGATGACACAATAGATTCGGTAAAAATAATAAATATGCGCCAAAGGGTAATATTTTATAACTATTATATGCCAATGCTATGCAAGGGATACTCTGGGATAACACCTTTATTAGAGGGTACGCGAGAAACTTTCGGGAAAACCACTCCTGTTGGTTTCAAACAACAACTGGTAAAATCGGCATTAGATTTAATATGACGACAACGCCCGTGCTTTGTACTTAATTTTGAAAACGAACACAGAAAAAAAATTCATTTTCGCATTAATTATTATTTTGCTATGACATATTTTTCTGTTTTACGAAATAATAAAGATGAAATTTTGAATAGCTTTGCATTTCTTAGTTGTAACAGTTAGGAACTTCTTAAATAATTAGGAAAGTAATATTACTAATGAAAACAAGTCATCGTCAAATATCGCTGATTTATTCATAAATAAAAAAAAACAGAATAATCCTAGGTACTTGAAATCTTTTGTAAATTTGAGGTAGAACATAGAATCGAAAATCGGTCATTCGAGTTAATCAGCATATCTAGTCTCTTTAAACGAAATTGATAGATAAAAGTTACTTTTTTAATCCATTTAAAAAAAACTTATTATTTTTAGAATGCTTTTAATACTAAATTAATTCATAAGCAAAGCACGTGACAAATTCAAGTTGTTTTATCTATCCGGTAGTTAAAATTGCCCCAATTAATCAAGGGCATACTGTCGCTTTATTTTAATTCATCTTACGCAAAAAATTACTATCACTAAAAATTGATGCTTCGTCTAATTGTATAATAATCTCTCTTTTTTTAGATGAGAATGAACGTGTTATGATATTTTAACTTCTATTACCTGGCAACAGAAATGAAGCACTTCGCAAAATTCTCTAGCACTGGTATCTCACTTATTTTTCTTGCTGCATTCTCGTTTTTTCAGAGGTAAAAATGACTTTATGCCTATTTTTTTTAAAAATATTTTTATGTGAAAAGGTTTTTATTTGATACTTTATGGTGCACAAATTCCTCATTCCATTCGCAACTTTATATTTTTAACTTAAATGAGATTATCAATTCTAATTAATTTTTTAAAAATTTCATGGCTTCTCAAAATATTACAAGTTGCCTAAAGAAATTTTAAATGCTTCCAAAAGCTAGTTTTTACCCTAAAATTTCTTAAATATTTTTAAAAAATTGGATGGAATTTAATTGGTTGTTTTGAGAAATAAATTGGAAACAAAAATGAATAAAACAATTTAACGTATCTAAAGAGTTTTGTATCAATAGAAATGGCATTACTAAAGATAATATAATCTATTCTTTAAACTATATTTCTACTTGGAAATATAATTTAAATAAATAATTATTTTTTCAAATATATTCCATCAATTCCCTATTAAATTTTGAAGCGAAGGATTATATAAGAAAAAAAATTGTAGAAAATTATTTTAATATGTTGAATTTTCCTCTATTACAAGCTATTAACTCTTATTTCTATAAATTTTTTAGCACCGCATTTCTGTACAGAAAGAAGAATTCAAGATATTTGAATCCATCCCGAGAAAACTCTAAGGGTTTTGCAATCTTTACAACAGCTGCTATTAATGCTGCGGTTTTATACACATGTACGACTGTAATTTATACACATGTACACAGTACAATTACCTATTTTTACGAAAATCTAAATATTCAATTTCGCTTTTATAGATAACTGAATTCTTAACATTCGCTAACAAATTAACTAACATTAAATACATTTAAGCGTTTTTCTGTTACAGGTATTCGATACAAAAAACTATAAAATTCTAGATATTATTCTTAATATAAATTATAATCTAGAATAATTAAATTGGCTCAATTATTCCTTTTTACGTAACTGAATTCTTGTTAACATTCGCTAACAAGTTACAGATAATCGATACAACAGGCTATAAAATTCTAGATATCATTTTTAATATAAGGTATAACTTTGAATAATTAAACTGATTCAATTACTTCATCTTGATATTTGAATACTTGTTACCTAATTTAATTAATTAAATAAAAAATTAAAAAAAATAATAATGCCATTATAAACCTTCATATATGATTGGCTAGTTTATCAATATAAATCCTTTTTTGAAAACTTTGAACTAATTTCATTGGTACCTCAAGGACTTCATACCTGAAGAAAAAAACAAGTTATTTCGTCCGAAGTAAAAATATACATTTGACGCTAACGTGTCGTTATGAATAATGCAAATTCAGAGCTAAATTTAGAAAATAATTAAAGAGAGTGAAACGTTGAATTAAAGGGAATTAAAAAATGATGTAGTCCATACTATTCACCAAAGTAAAAAATAACTCATAATATATTATATTCGATTTTCATTGTATGGTACAATCAAACACAAAATGCGTATAAAAGGAAGTCGATGGGGGAATGATCCCACTGATTATGTTACATTTTGTAACGAACTAACTGAAAGATCAAATAATGATTACAGCTGTATCAGTTAAATCTATAACATTATGTCCTTGAAACGATATTGTTTTCAGAATTTTGTCTTAAGCTTGAAATTTTGATCTAATTACAGCTTTGACATTTATTTTTAGGTGTTTTGTCTCACAATTCGCAAACGATGCGTGTGACATGATTTCCATTTCAAGAAAGAAAAAAAAATGCGATTTTAAACCTTAGTTAGAAATTTCTGAATTCTGAAAATAAATAAGCAGAAAAAATGCTCACGCGATTTTTCTTTCTGAAATACTTCAGTGAATTAAATTTTTTATATAATTCTTTCTCTGAAAATCACGGAAAAAAAATCAACGATGGAGCATCAAAATAACTATATCATTACGGAAAATAATCTAACATCCGATGGTTGGGTATACGGGGAAAAATCCGCTGGGCTCAAAAACATATAAAGACACTTTATTTTACACAAAAACATAAACACACACAATAATAAAATATAGTAGAAGCATACACAAAAACAGTATTTGCAATACACAGCAGCACATGAACGACAAATCTATAATAAATTACCATAATACTAAAAAATACACAGAACGAATTAGTAAGAACCATTAGTGGCATAATTAGGCGTTTTGCGGACCTAAGTAGTGCGCACTGTAAGACCCATATTTTAATAAACTGATCAACTAATTTCTTAATTCGATAGAATTTTTAACTTAACAGCATATTAATTATTTTTTTAACTATTTTCTTATTTTAGTATGTTAAAATGTTTTGTTTTTATTTATTTCTGATGTTTCATACTCACGCAATATCCAGGTTTGTATGTAGTAGTTTAAGTAGACGCTTGTACTTTTAAGTGTTGTATGTAAGCTTGTATGTTTAGTGCTTATAAAAGCTATGAGTGTAATTAGCAGACAGGAAACAGCCCAATTATATTTGTGCTAATTTAAGTGTTAATTTATCTTAATATTTTCTAATTAACAAAAATTTTATTCTTCACAAATATATTTATTGGATAGTCAGGTTTGTAACTTCTTATTAATAGATCTATCTGCAACCCTCTCCTCCTCAGTCCAGCACTCGTAAGTTCATAGTCTTAACTAATCGAAAATACTTCACTGAGTTAAGTAGTTCTCCTATAAATCTTACAAGATATAGGGTAGTATATTTTACTTTCTCGTATAAGTAGTATAGACAAAGTATAGTAATCGTCAAAAAAATTCGAACTCGAGATTTTGACGAATTTTCAAGTTTCAGAATTCACTGAGTTCGAAAAATACATTTTTAGAAAATGTCCGTCCATCTGTATGTCTGTGACAAAGATAACTCGAAAATGCTTTGATCTAGACGGATGAAATTTGGTATATAATCTTTATATTAAATCTGCAGATTTTGGATGTGCAGTTGTTATCAAATTTTGATTAAAATCTTTCCGAAGGAAGTCCGTTTCTCCAGCAGTTCAAATATAATTTAACGCAATAACTACAAAAAGAAGAGGGCTAGATAGATAAGATTCAGTACAAAAATTTAACATCTATAATGTAGACACTTGTAAAAGTTTGAGCCAAAACCAACTAAGAGTTGACTGTCTGTCGGTCTGCACTTCCAGAAACATGTAAATGCGATAATTCAAAAACGCAGTGGCTTAAATATATCCAATTAAATATGAGATTTTGTGATTACAAATGCAGTTTTGTGTCAAATTTTTGTTTCATTTAATCGAGAAAAACATGTATAAAGCACAAATTCGATTCCCAGATTCTATTAACCCCATGCCAGTGATTAATGGCCAAAAGACTTGCCAGGGATGACACGATAGATTCATTAAAAATGCTAAACCCACGCCAAAAGTTAATATTTCGTAAGAATTGTACGCCAGTGCCTTGCAAGGCATTCTCTGGCATGATAAGTTTATTAGAGAGTATGCAAGCAAGTTTAGGGAGACCATTTCCACTGGTTGTAACCCTCACTTTTAAGCTCCTGAAAAGGAGCAAATGCACTACATCGAAAATTTTTCCTGAAAAGGATTGCGTGGTCAGGCACTGATAAAAATCAATTAAATCTATTTTGCTCATTATTTCCGCTGCATGAGTTTTGCATTTTTATTTTAAATCAAAAAACCCGAATATTTAAGTTCTATATTTTGAAACATTTTAATCGTATATTTAACACTCACTTACAACAAGATTAATAATTGCAGAAAATATTTAGTGAATCAAGGTTCAGAAATTTTTAATTGTAAAATTATATTTTAGATAAGATAAAACTATATTTGTTTTTAATGTCTGAAAACAATAAGATCATAAACAGTGAGTAAAATTGTCAAATTATT
>JAPMOR010047220.1:0-40094 GCA_026543865.1 Argiope aurantia | reverse complement strand
TCTGGGTACAAAGAGATTCTTGGATTCATGGAGATCTGAAACATGGAGAGTTCTCAAAATCTGAGGACAAAGAGATTCTTGTACTCAGGGAGATCTGAAACATGGAGAGTTCTCAAAATCTGGGGACAAAGAAATTCTTGGACTCAGGAATATCTAAAACATGCAGAGTCTTCAGAATCTGGGGATATAATATTATTATTTTTTTAAATTACAAAATTTTTCATCGTTTTGTATACGAAAATGTAAGAATTTAACTATTTTACTGGAATTTCAATGAGGTTCGTTATCATATGATATAAGTTCATGCTGAGAAATGGTAACCAATAAATTTAGCGCATTTTTAAGAAGCCGTAGACAAGACCAAATGTTGTTTTAAATGAAATTATTTTACCTCTTAAAAATGGTTACGTATAAATCATTAAACTTATTTCATTTAACTAACAGTGTAAAAAAATTAGGGCAAAATTATTTCGAAATAAACAACATTTTTCACATTTGTTTTTTTCTACTGACGTTAAGAATTCGTGCGATTATTTACATTAATTTAGCGCCTCTTTTCTTTTTACATAATGAAAAGATGAGGCGAATTTATACACCGGTTATTAGATGAATAAAATCATTCTTGTAATTTCGCATTTTTACTTCGTATGCGATATGTTTGTTTTTCCTTTATTATAATGCCACAATCATGAGCCATAATTGTTCGGCAAGCAGGAAACTTGAGTAGATATGTCACTAGTCATTATCACTGAAGAAAATTAGATAAAAGTTTGAGATGTAGAATAGGTATTGTTTCACAATTAATACGGAAATTTATAAAGCACATAATAGTAAATATTTCTTTTCTTTTATTTTAATGTCCTCGTCACATTTAATCAGCATTATCTCGACGTTATTTTTCCTTCAGTCGCTGTTAGTTTTCCCACTGGTTCCTTTCACCTCTCTTCAATCCCGGCAAGGTGAGTGGCCCCATCTAAATTAGCGAGTCCCTTTCCAAGAGGATCGGCCTTCCCTAACAGCTTTTTTGCCTGCCGTTCTCAATCAACAGGCCCTGCATCTGACCGCCCCTCGGACGCTGTCATTACGTGCTTTTCTTCTTCTTTTTTTTCATTACTTCATTTGTTCTTGTTTCTATTAGCCTAGAAAGATGCTGCCTTGTTTTTCTGTTCCTTCTGCGTTCTGCCTTTTACCAAAAGTGCCATCTCGATCGGTAATTTCATGTGTCAGCCTTTCTCTCTTTCTCTCCCCCCCCTTAAGTGCCAAAGCGTGATTCGTATCCATAGCGGCGGTTTGGCCCAAAATGAAGAGGAAATGTGGCTTTGATAATCTTCGAGGCTAAAATAGAGGACAGATAGAACTAGAAGATGGGGATTTCGATACTTTAAATGTGTCCTTCATGGAAGTTGGAAAAATGTGACTAAAATAAGTAGAAGAAAAAAAAATTAAATCTCCTATCGCAAATGTCAAGTTATTATGTGAGAACATTATTTTTTTTAATGACACATGGTATCAATCCGACAAAAACACATCATGTTCTCATATTTCACAATCACCAATATTTAGAAAAGCGATGATTTTTGATCATATCAAAATCTATCGACTTCAAACATTTTTTTTCTCGAGCCCCAAATTTTTTTTCTCGAAAAACAAGTTTAAACCGGTTTTAAACAATCACGTGACTATCATATTACACATGCATTTATATTTAAAAAATAATCTTTCCCCCTCCCCACCCTTAAAACTGCTCGAGCTCCAAAACTTTTATCCTGAAGTCCGGAAAAATATTTTTTTGCGAAAATCCTGCTTAAACTGGTATAGAATGATCACATGACTAATGTATTGCGAAATCGGTATTTTTTTAAAAGCGTTTAATGGCCTCCCTTTTTTTTCTTTTATCTCAAAATTTTTCGAAACTTTTCTGCTAGCTAGAAAAATTGAAAAGGAAAGTTTAAAAAACTATATTATTATCATTGTTATATAAATACACACACACACAAACAGGAGTGCACGATACAAAACCCTTGCTGTTTCGAGTTCATTCTCGTTTTCTTCTCTGTGCTTCTTCGGATGATAACTTCCTATGACCCTGCCCTTTATTGGCAAGACTGGAGAATCGGGTAGGGTGGAAATTCGCGTCAAGTTGTAACTTTGTGTTGGCGATAAATCACCAATTTTGTATAATTATTTTCTAATAACCCTATATGCGTAAAATTGATGCCTCAAAGGCGATAAATCGCCAATTTTCTGCCCGATCATTTTATGACTTGAAAAACCTCAGACCAAAATCACATTAATGAAAACAAATTTTATATTTTCTGCCCAGAAATCTTTTTATAAGTGATCACTATCCTGCAAACAAAAGGCAAGCAAATTACTATCTTTCCCCAAAAACTAATGAAAATTCTTTCCGCCAGCAATCTGAGCCGAGAAAAAAAATCCTTTGTATATGATTCCGAATAAAAGAAGAAAGGGTATTTAAGTGCGTGGTTGGTTATTTCAGTTTTTCTATCTTCTTTTTATTTTTTTGTATCATTTATTTACTGGTAGGCACTGATATTTGGGATGGCGATTTTGTTTCTGTTTTCCTTCTGCCCATTTAATGGCCGGCTGACGGCGAAAAAGTGTCCAGATATACGCTTTTCTGTGTTCCTTTCTTTTTTTTTATTATTTTGTGCTTTGGTCCATTGCCTCCGAGCCGGTGTTCAATTATGGTCACAGTGTTTTGCTTTCCCACGTAGCTACCATACCATCAACGAAATCCCGGAAAAATTCTTCTACACTGGCCTGCTGGAAGGAGCCTTTATCCCTAAATATTACGCATTCTTTGTTTCAGTTGAGATTTCCCGATGATAGCAGCTTAAGCTTCCTTTTGATGCTCTGTGATGCTTCTGTCTGAAATACCAAAGATTTTCTGCAGAATGCGATTTTGGGAGGAAAATGAAATCTCCCGATCGCGTTTACTTTTAAAACAATTTGGCTTGAAAGAAACCAACAAAATGAACATTTTTTATCCATAATAAAATGATTTTAATAAACAAAGATCATTTTATCAAACTGAGGTTTAGTGACAAATAAATAAATAAATAGAACAAATCGGAGGATGTTGTCTCCGCAAAACTTTCTCGTATACTCTCTAATAAAGGAGAATTTGTTTTTTTTGAACGAGTTTTTTTCCCCCAATCAATTGAAACTAAGATGTAATGTAGAAGTACAATTGCAGTTAATAAATCACATATCAAATTTGATATATTTAAGTCATTGCATTTATGAGTTATTTGCATTCACATATTCCTGAAAGTTTCTAAAGTTGTATTTGGCTCAAAAAGTGATACGAATTAGTATAGATGTTAAGACTGTGCATCGTATTTTATTTTTTTAGTTCTGTTCGTTTTATAGTTATCGAACAGAGTTAACTTATACTTGAACCGCCGGGCAGGCAGACTTCCTCTAAATGGATTTTGCCCACAATTTTTTAGAAATCTACAAATTTATATACCAAATCTACAAATCTACGAAGACTGTATGCTAAATTCCATCCAACTAACTCAAAACATTTAATGGTATTTTTGGCACAGACAAACAAACTGACATTTTCCAAAAATGTGTTTTTCGAACAATTTAAAACTAATTCGAAACGAATATAAAACATTGGGATTCATCATTGCAACGCGTTTGAATTTTTTGATGATTACTATACTTTCTCCATACTTCGTATAAGAAAAGTTTAAAAAAAGTGGGAAAAATATAGGAGAAAGTGATTTCCCGTATTAGATTAAAAGTTAACATATCAAATATCAGTACTACATTTGAAGCGCACTCTAATAATTTCTTATTTATTTTTCTCGTATACAAATTATAAAAAAACAATAGCAATCACCAAAAAATTCGTGCTCAAAGGTTTGATGTATCTCTATATTACATATCTTCAAGATAAACATATTTTATCACGTGAGAAAATGTTGTTGTTTTGGTTTGAGGCTTTTAAAGCCTCAAAATGCGTAGACAACAAATTGTTGAAGCCTCAAAATGAGTAGGAAACAAATTGGCGATTTATCGCTTTTGAGGCATCCATTTTTGCTTTTTGGGTTATTAGAAAATAATGCAGAAGGTTATCACATTTGGCGATTTATCGCTAACGAAAGTTACAATTTGTTTCCCAAATTATTCAGTCTCTGAATTCTTACGAATTGTCTTAATTAACAGTTTAAACCAGCTTGAACAATCACGAGACTCAGATTACGCATGCATCGATATTAGAAAAACGGTGGGCTTTTTTTTATCTGAAAATAGGTCGAGCTCCAAAACTTTGTTTGCCAGCTAGAAATATTAAAAATGAAAGTTTAAAAAAATTATATATATGCAGAGAGAGAGAGAAGTCTCGTGATTGTTTCAAAAGGGTTTGAAATGGTTAATGACTT
The DNA here is from genome assembly GCA_026543865.1 of Argiope aurantia. NCBI lineage: Eukaryota > Metazoa > Arthropoda > Arachnida > Araneae > Araneidae > Argiope > Argiope aurantia. Next base: position 35,676 of record JAPMOR010047220.1, on the reverse strand, counting down.
AAAAAATAATAATGTTCTCTCATGATAACTTGAAATTTGCGATCGTAGATTCCATTTTTTATCTTTTATTTGGACTTATGCTCTTCTGTTGTTGTACTTGTTTATAATGGAACTTGCCATGGACAGGCTCGCTGATGAGGTCAGTAATTTTAAGCCAAGGGAGCGTCTATTATTTTAGCAGCGTCAACTAGGGCCAAGAGTACGTCTTAGCTACTCATGCATCACTCATTCGCTTGCGCAGCCCCTTTTTACAGGGGGGCACATTCACACATTTCACAGATAGAACAGATGAAGAACAACCATGCCTAAGTCGGGACTCCAACCCAGGACGACCAGATCACGGGGAAGACGCGCTACCCCTATGCCAAGACGTCGGCATTGTGCTATTTTAACAGAATGAATATAAATATTTTGAATTAGAAAAAGAAATTTGGCATATAAACAATCACTCTGCAGGTTTCGCTCTACATATTCATATTCGTATACAAACTGCGTTTGGAATTTGTAGAACAGAATGCGTGACAAAGTAACTACTTTTCAATGAAAAATATGATAATTTAAAAGCAAACATAATAAAAATGGCAATAGCTATAAAAATAGTACTATTTGATTTACAGTTCTATCAACAGTATGATACATTTGTGTTACGGAATTTTACTCATCTATATCGATGCGTTTTTGAGTTATTGCGATCATCTAAGCGTGAATATGAAAGCTTCAAAAATTGCACCAATTTGAGATATTTAGTCTAAAATTACAGTATTATGAGCAGCGTTCACTTCTTAAATATGCTTGTTTCATGCACTTTTACTCGGCAGATTTTAAGTGTGCACTTTTGTTTCGTTGAGTTTTTGTTGAATTTCACCCCTATCCTCTTGTCGTTTCATATAATGCTCTTCAGATATTAACAATTTAAAGTAACAAGAATGTAATTATTTTTTTTATCGTATTTATATAATCTACTAGCGACCCGGCAAACGTTGTTCTGCCTTATAAATTATTTCTATTGAATACTTTGGTTGTTAACGAATGCATTGTAAGTGTGCGGGGATGGGATCTATGACAGAAAGAGGAATGGAGCGCTGTAGAGGATGATCGCCTACAAAAACAAAAAAAAACACCAACCCTTCATTTTCTAAATATAATGTATTTCATTAACATAACGAACATATACATTATTTGATCTTTTAAAAATTAAATGTAAAGTGAAAAAAGTAATATATTTTTTGTCCTAAAGTATAAAAATGAAATAAATAAAATCAATATTCATTTCGAAGAGCAAGTAAGTGTACGATATTTTTTCTCAGTCCGTCTTTAGCCACCACAAATAAGCTCGATAGTTTGCCCACGCGAGAACATGCCACGTGTGAAAAAAAAAATGTTGTGCCGAAATCTAAGCCGCAAACAGACATCATTTGGCCTTGCGGCTTATTGATTGTCTCTGCGAATGCGAATCTAATAGGAAATTGAACGTGTTTGAATTCGATTGGCACGTCTACGAGAATCATTGAAATTCGTGGCAGCAAAACATTTTCGTTTCGGAATTTACTATTCAAAATGGTGGCTTCGATAACGTTTTCCATCAATTTTTTAAAGACCAATCGCGTGTCATTCCACAGCGCTGTTGGGTTCATATTCCGAAGTAAAATAATCGGAGATCCAACTTTCAGTCGTAGAAGGTGTGGTGACATGCCTAGAAAATCCAGTGAGTTGAAAAACTGTTGGATAATTTACAGCTTCGTTAGCATCGTAAACTGCATCGATCGATTTGTATGATACCAAGTCGCCTGGCAATGACTACTGTATCTTGAAGTTTAAATCGTCGACGTCCACATTTTTTGCTGCCAAAATGGCTCTGCCAGCCACGTATGATTTATGTATTGTGTGCGTACATCGGGAGATATGAGGTCAATGAGAGCATTTTGCGAATCAAAGACAGTGCAGAAATTTTAGGGAAATTTTATGCATTCAGTATTTTCATAGAGAGCAACTTTTCCCTCACCGATATCTGATAATTGATCCGAGAATGTGTCAGCAGATGGGTCCTGTAGCATTTGGACTCGCGTGTTTATTTTTACCTGGACTTTTTCAACGTTTGTTACAGTGGCGATGATTTCAAGCAGGCGCTGATCTCCTCAGTGTACGGTGAACGTGGATAGAAACACCCTAATTACCTAGATTTGTGAAATATACTGTACGACCTATTCTCATACCTACCAAATACACATAAAACATTTCATGAAAATCGGTCGAGCCGTTTCGGAGGAGTACGAACACAAACACCGTGACATGAGATTTTTATATATTAGATTTTCAACCATGGCATTTGGTTATTGCAACAACTCATTGTATAAAGTCTAATTTTGGTGCCAATAATAAATTGCCTTTTCCCTTTGGTTTATAAATTCTCACCTGAATTGTATTACCTTGCAGCTTTGTACCTTTCAGAAGTGTTATATTATTACTACACTTAAAATATTAAACACTATAAAATATTTAAATATTCTCTAAATTACAAGTAAATTCATTTTAAAATGTCTAAACGGCCATAAGATAAATCATCAACGCCAACAATATCACAAGATTTTTTATAAAAATATAATTTTATAAAGTATTTTAATTACATTTTTCTAGGAAATAATTACAGCAGATGAATGCTAAGCAAGTACATTGTATTAAAACGAAGAATACTTTTAAAAAAAATCGATGCTGAACTTCAACTATATTCGATGCTTCAATATGTTTCGCGTCAAAAATACCGAAAATACATTGAAAAAACTTGCGAACAAAAATTTACATTTGATAAATAATTACATTTTGAAATAAATTATGTTGTCGTTGTGACTTTTATGGCATTTTACAAGCCCGCTGACTGCCAGCGATTTAAGCCGAATGAGCGTCTTTTTTTTCAGTAACGCCAGACTACGACTTAGCTTCTCACACGTCACAACCCTTTTTACGGGGCGGACTTCATTCATCCATTCATCCACATATCGTAATTTAAAACTGAATCAGAGAAGGATCACCTCTGAACCTAATTCCCAAAAGATGGTGGATAACTTTCATTTCAGTTAAATCTCTTAACATTTAAATTTATGTTAAGATTTCATTTAACAAAGAACATTTTTTTATTTTCTCGTGAACGAAGTACATAGAAAGTATAGTAATCGTCAAAAAATTTGAACTCCAGATTTTGACGAATCTTCAAGATTTAGATCTCCCTGAGTTCAAGAAACAGATTTTGACAATGGCTAGTTGTGAAAAGATATCTCAAAAACGCTACGGTTCCATGAAAGAAATTTGGCATACGCATTAAATTTGTGGATTTCTATCTAATTTTGAACAAAATACATTAAGAAGGAAATCTATCAGTTTGGTTGCTCCAATATAAGTTAATATAACTACAAAATGAAACGAATTAGACACGATAAAACTCTGTACACAGATTTAGCATCTATGGTATAGACACTCATTAAAGTTTGAGCCAAATCCAGCAAGAGGATGGCCGTCTATCTGTCTGTTCTTTCAAAAACATGTGTACACGATAATTCAAAAATGAAATGACTTAAATATATCAAATTTGGTATGGGATTTTGTTACTGACTACATGTGAAGTTTTACGAGAAATTTGGTACTTTTCTATTATACCGGCGCAGGCGATAAAGTCGCCAATAATGATGCAACCAACGCCAAATGGAATATTGCCGCTGTGTGTTGTGGCCAATAAAGACTGCTTGGTGTGATGTGTTCCGGCGACTGTGTGCTCTCGCCAAAAAGTCTACTTGTCCATATTTGTTCCGGTATAATTGAAAAGTACCCGAATTTTTTATTCCACTTGAATAGAAAAAACGCATTTAAGATAAAATTCAATTTGTCAGCACTATTTATCATATTTAGAAATCAATCACCAAAATCTCACCAAGAACCAAACGATAGATTCAATAGAATTATTAAATTCACACCCAATGTTACTATTGCATAATTATTGTACACCACTGTCATGCAGGTCATTCATTGAAGTAACTATTTTATTACAGTGTATGCGAGAAAGATTTGAGACCATTTTCTCTGGTTAAGGATCAAAATCCTTATGTTCAGGTAATTAGCAGAATTGTCATTAACATTATATAGCTGAAGAAAACACACGATTAACTATTTTGACAAATAATAATATAAACAACGAAAACATTGAAAATGGTTTGAAATTCAATGCAACAAGGAAAACTGTTATTGAAAATCGTGCAATAAATATTTTACAGAAATTTTCAAAATTTAAGTAAAAGAAAAAAAAGAACTGACATTACTACCAGAAAACTTTTAGAAATTTTAAAAGTGTGTATCGTCAAAATATCGCCAAGTTATTAGTTAGTTAAAATTATAAAACAATGTCGTTCCGAAGTGTCTATTCCCTTCTTCCAAAATAGGTCTGAGTCAAATCGAATAGTCTGGCTTGCAAAACGGCGCACTACATACGTATTCTTTTTTTATTAATATCAAAGGCTATATATTATTAAAAAGTTATTTTTGTGCGTTCCAGATTTCTCTGCTTGAAATTTTAATATCTATTTTCATAATAGTAGCTAAATCTAGACATATATCCTTTCCGTCTTTAAGCTACTCAATTTCCTCCCAACTCTCTCTCTATATATAAATTCTGTGCATAAAACATCTGTTTGTGAGAGATAGGACACAAAAAAGGTCCCCCACTGTTTCCAGACGGAACGTGTTGGCAATGTGGGCACGAGTCCGCACGAACGGATCCTTGAATAGACTAATAATTGGCCGGCGGTCCGTGAACGTGAACTAGCGCACCGCTTCCAATTGGCGAATGCATCTCTTGCGCGTAATTGCCCCGCTGATGATGAATCCGGGTTTGTGAATGGGACGCGCAATCAAAGGAAATAGCAATTTTTTTTTTGTTCGAGGTAGAATACGAACTAAGTTCTCTTCCAGACAAATGCGATAAAATATTGAGTGGGTATTATTACCAGATGGAGGAGACGAGTCTGAATGAACACGTCGGACTGGACAGAATTTGGGGGTGATGAACTGGAACTTTTTTGTTTGTTTTCTTATGTTTCATTACGATTTTCCCTACAGAGAACGAATGTTATGATGGATGACTAGTTTCCTCATATTTTATGCAATCTTAGATGAATTTTACATCAATTGTATCTAAATTATTGAAATTAAAGGAAGTTGTTTGTTACTATTTGTTATTTGACCCAGCGAGAGTGATCTTCCTAAAACTTTCTAGCATATTCTTTAATAATGGTATTATCCCAGAGAGCGCCAAGTATAGTAATGGCGTACAATAGCTCCGAAATATTAACGCTTGGTGGGAATTTAGTATTTTTATTGATCTCTGGTGAGTTTTTTTTGACCATTAGTCTTTGGCATACGGTTAATAGTATTCTAAAATCGAATTTGGGTTTTAGATGCGTTTTCTCCAACCTATAGAGTCAAAATTGACACAGAACTACACCTACACCTAATACCAGATTTGATATATTTAAATCATTACATTTTCCAGTTATCGTGTTAGCATGTTTCTGAAAGTACTGACCAACAAATGGAATAAATGCGTATTTCTCTTAGCCGATTGAAATAAAAATTTAAAACTTAACTACATTTCTGACAAAATTATATACTAAATTTAATATATTTAAGACATTGGGACTTTCATTTATTGCATTTACAAGTTTCTAAAAGTATAAACTGAGAGACCTTCCATTCATTGTTGGATTTGCCTCAAAATTTGATAAGTATCTACAATATAGATGTTAAATTTGTATACCGAATTTTATCTATCTAGCTCTCTTCGTTTTGTAATTACCGTGTTAACTTTAGACATACTTTCTTTGAAAAGTTTTGCTCAAAATGTGATAGAAATAAATCTATAAACTTAATATTTTGGTTTGGTTATATCAACGTCCCGTTTTGAAGCATCACTAGGGCTGTTTTGGGACGGACCTCGTCATTTTGAACCACGGTCAGATGACGAGGACGCCACCTGAGCTGGCACCCCCCTCTCCACACCACACCACACCAGCGGGAGGACGTTTGGTCATGACGGATTTAACGTGCAACTGACTCCCTTACACGACGGTTCTTCGGTGGAAACCCTCCGGTTCCGAAGCCGAGACCTTACCACCAGGCCACCGTGGCCCCTATAAACTTAATATAAAAACCATGTATGGTATTTCATCCATATAGTTGAAAGAGTGTTTGAGTTATTCTTTGTCATAGACTGACGGAAATTCTACGAAAATGTGTTTTTCGAACCCAGGGAAGTCTAAAAGCATGGAGATTCGCTACAATCTCGAGTTCAAATTTTTCGACGATTACTAAGCTTCTCTAAACTGTGTGTAAGAAAAAGTATAAAAAAATACAAACCAATTATCAACTACCATTGTACTTAATTATTATTATCTTCCTAATCATTTACGTCTCTAAAATTCGTCACGACGTCGATCGGCAAGTTTCTGTTCAAGGCCGGGCATCATTAAACCTGCATCGATTGGAGTTATCTGTAAAACTCTCTTCTTTACCTCAAGACTAGCTATGCTAAGAAGCAATTGAATAGATGTGTAACAATAGGAATGAAAAGCCTGACGATGAAATTAGAAATGTTGCATTCTCTTGTTATATATATGAGCTGTGACGGATTAGACAAAAAAAAAAAAAAAAAAAAAGGAAAAAAGAATCCACATTCGAAAAACCATCCATCAATGCATTTTTATCATTCCCAAACAGTAGTGTCGAGAATTCTATGACAACTAATATTTGTCATAGATTAATTAAAATATTCAGTACAATTGCAGAAACTGCTGCCATTTTACAAGCTATTCGAAAAACCGTCTAGCTTTATAACAGGTAATCAGATGCTTTTTAAATATAATGGAAAGGGTTTTCCAGTCTTTAAACCAAAGAGAAAATGAACACGCCCCCTCAAACAGTTTTGTTTCAGCCAATAAACCTGATAACGATTTATGTCATATGGCATTACAATCTTAAAAAATCCTGAAAATGGTTCGGAATTCCTTCTTTAAATCAAAGTAGCTCTGTCCTTCTAAGTTAAACCCATTTATCTTTAGTAGTAAGGGAAAAACGGAATTTTCTTGAGAAAAATTATAACAAATGTAAATGGCAGAACGCAAATAACAAAAATCCCTTAGTAAAAATTTTTCCAAAGCATGCCAAAAAATCATTATAGTAATCGAATTAAAATAGAACGTGATTCGCGTTCAATAAGAGTAATCTGGTTAAATCTATGATAAAATGGGAATTTAAAAAAATAATTGCATTATCCAAGAAGCTATAATTGCATAGAAAGACAGTAAGGAATATCGCTGTTTGCTTAATTTGCTCTCTTAAACCAAATTTATGCACATGCATTTTTTTTAAGTCTTGCCGTCTTTGGAACGAAAAAAAATTTGTATGACAGTAATTTACAGAAGACAATCTGAATATTTCCTATACAGAAGATATGATTAAAATCAAGCGTTTATCTCAAAGTTGTAAAAAATTACCACAATGGGAAGGATGCTTACTATTTGTGATTATCAGTGCTATTTTAGAAATAGAAAAAAACATTAGACAATATTTTGGGAATGTAAGGTGATTTAATAAGAAAATTAACTGTTTAATTAATTTAATAATAAAATGAGTGTTTCTATTATTTTGAGGTTACATATAATGTAGAATACAAAGTTCATATAAATTATCTTCTATTTTTATTGCATAAAATATAATCATGGATGTCGCATTTCTTATAACAAAAAGCAATGAATTGATTTTTATTATAAATTAATCAAATGAATTAATAAATGAAATCAATTTTATTCAATAAATTAAAAATTTATCTTCAATCAAACTCAATCTTAAAATTATTTTAATACAACAATACTAGAAAAATCAGCTCTTGATTGTTAATCTCTGAAATATTAAGAATGAATGAAAAACATATGTTTTGGACATCAAAAAAAAAAGAAAAAAAATTGGACATTTTGAGGAAGTAGGAAAACTTTATTTTAGATAACAATTTGAAAGCAATATACAGGAAAAAAATTTAATTTCCAAATTTTTAAGAATATTGAAAGCAAAAACTGTTTTCGGTGGACTTGACTATTGCTGATATTTCAATAAAAATCCAATCTTTATTTTAAATGTTACAACTATCATTTTTTGATGTTTTTTTAATGTTGCAGTTGCTATTTTTTATTATTCCTTTAGTCTTTAATTATTATTTTTAATATTTCATTTATGTCCTAAATCGAAATTTTATAAATACATACGCAAAAATTAATTATATTTTTTATGATTAAAGGCAGACGATTTTCAAATAAATGAAACCCACATCAATTAAACAAAAAGGCGTTCATTTCTGTTGCTAAGTATGGCATTTCGATGTTACTCAAGTTTTCTGGTACTGCATTAGTTAGAAATGAGAAAAAAAAAATGAATGACGCACATAGTTCTACAGTATAAACTCTTCTTTAAAAATATTTGTCAGGAGTTAAAGTCACTTTCAAATTATGATTTCAACGCTGTAGAATAATCAAGCTGAATTTGCTTTTTTTATATCAAAAATGTTTTGAATATTTTCCCCAATAAGTTTAGCATGGAGTGAAAATCCTCTTCAATTTATGATTTGACAGCAGGTATGCCATGTTTGCATCAAATAGTAAGCTTATTGCTTTTTAATTTGGTTTGGTTTAATTATATTAACGTCCCGTTTTAAAGCAACACTAGGGCTATTTTGGGACGGACCTTGTAATTTTGAACCACGGTCAGATGACGAGGTCGACACCTGAGCTGGCACCCCCCTCTCCACACCAGCGGGAGGACATTTGGTCTTGACAAATTTAACGCGCAACAGACCCCCTTACACGACGGTTCTTCGGTGGAATCGGGTCTCGAACCTGAAACCCTCCGGTTCCGAAGCCGAGAACTTACCACCAGGCCACCGCGGCCACATTAAGCTTATTGCATTATTATAAAAAGAGAATAAATCCCCTATCGTTCACAATTTTTTTGAAATTTATGCAAGACAGTTGTTGCCAATATAATTATACAGAATATGTAATAAGTCTGATATACATCGAATAGGCAAATGACGCAAATATTCAAATGCACATCTTTCAATTCAATATTTCCATATTTAATACAGAATAACATTTTGTCCAAAACGAGAAAAAACAGGCTTTCAATGAATTCAGTGCTTTTTTTTCCTTCATGAGCCATCTTTTCTCTCAATCCTAAAGCTCTGAAAAATAAATATACTTCCTTCGAAGTGACGATTGGAATTTCACCTGCTTTTAATGCTATCTGCACATTTGTTGGAAATTCCAATTTAGCATCTATGCCAAGTATTTCGCAATAACTACAAACCGTAGGGGAACACACTGTAGGTGCTTTTTGTTTTAGCACTCTAGTCTCGAATTCTGCTTTGTCATCTGTAATCAGTCCAGCATTGAGATCTTAGGCCTGACAAAATAACCAAACTTCATAGGGTTTGATATTTGGGATTGATGTCTGTTTCATAAAACAGTTTCCTTCCATATTATAAGAGTTATCAGTTTTTACTAACTCTCATTAGTCCTCCTCAAAGCCATTGTATATTTCAACAGTTTCATAAGTAAGGTATATCCCAGAATTGGCAAGATGTATATAAACTCGCTATAACAAGTCACTTTCAACGAAAATAAGTAATATATATAACAAAAAATTTAAGAAATTCCTACTTAGGTCAAACATTTTTTTTATTTCAGTTACTTTTAATTAAATAAGTACAATTAATATCAATATGTATATACATATAACAGAATTACAATATTAAGTGGAAAAATAAAGGTTGGCGACAAACTTGGCGATCATTTGGCAACATGGCGATAGATTTGGCGACTTTGGTGGCCAAATAGAAATTACTGGACAAATTTAATTAATTAATTAATCTTTGAAAAAACTGTATTAAAATCAAGTATCATCAAATACAAGTTTTAAAAAATGTATTTAAACATGAGTGCATGAATAAAAAGTATTTTATTAGCGACTGAAAATTGGAGCAAGATATATAGAGAGTGTGAGCTAATAGTAGGAATTGAAAAACAGCAGCTGCAAATAAAAATAAATCCATAGCTTTTTTAAAAAATCGAAATGTTTGCAAGGAGGTTTCCACAATTCATGCGATGTATCACTAGCAAGAACTTAATAAAGTAATGACACTATTCAAGAAATTTTACATTTTTCTCTTGGTTATATTATTGTAAAGCTTCGTTTCAATATTTCCCTCTTTGAAACAGTGTAAAATCCCTTTGTCAATCAGTTTCCACAAAACAAAGTTCTCAACAATGTAAAAGTTCTTTATTGAAAATTTAGCATTGTTAACATTTGGTCCTATTTATACAATGGAAAGCTTAATGCCGGTTTATCAATATACGTTTTTTGAAATTAAGAACTTTTCATACCTCTTTGGATTCCCCGTTATCTATATACTAAGAATAATCAAGAAATCAAAATAACTAGTTGTCCAGCCTCAGCCATTGGTCCGATTTCGCGGATTTTTAATTTACATGAAAAATTATGACCTATAAAAGTCATAAATGTTAGTTTGTCTCCTGCCGAGACACCCTGTTTATTTCCTTGAATAATCTTAAAATCATTATTTCATTGCCATTTTCTATAATGAACAAAAGAACGACATTGTTTCCAAGTTAGAGTCATGTGCAAAATGATGTAACTAATGACATAAAAAATTTTCGTTTTTCCCCAATTTTTATAATATATGGAATTTTATCCCTCTGGATAATTATTAAAGGATGGTAGAACACTTCTTTGTATTTCGAGAGAAAACTGAAAGCATCCCATAGGCAGCAAAACATCTCGACAGAGATCCCTATCTTTAACAACATCACTAATTTCGTTTATTCCTTTCGTATGAATAGGAGATGCCTTATTCAAATTCGCAAAAATGATGATTTTTGCCAGATATCGTACAATAAAACTTTAACGAAATCTTCAACTTCAAAACTTGGATATTTCTAGGCATTTAATTTCGTCACCTTGGAAGCTTATAAAGCAAATCAAAATGTTCTTTGTTTAATAATCAATTAAAATTTATAATATTACTTTTCTTTGTTGTGATACGATGTGCATTCAAGTTTTCTTGCATAGTTTCCATAGTTTCATAATGTAGGCATTAAACGATATTTTATATCTTTAAATTATACTTTCGCAAACTCCTTATTCTAGTAAAATTTTACGAAAAACCCTTATCCTATAAAATCAAATACATATTTTTTGGTACGAATTGGATATACTTATTTCTTAATATGTTTTTAAAAATTAATACGTCTAGTAAAACAGAATAAGCAATTGACGCAATCATGACACTGATTGCGCGATAGCAAAGTGTTAAGAAATATTTTACAATTGTTTGAATGCTTAACATCGTGAAAAAATTTTTAAATCTCATGTTATTTATCCTTTGAATTGCAATAATTTCAGATAGCTAGACAATATATTTCTTATCTTCAGGATTTTAAATAAATCTTTTGATAAATTTATGAAATAAGAGATTTTGTTTTATACCTCATTTCAACCAATAAAAAAACGTATTTTAAGAAATTTCAAAATTATTTTTGGTTTTAACTAATGTATATTTGCTTCATAGGTGCTTTTAAATCTATTTTAAGCAATGATTCAAAGATATTATTATTTTATAACATTTTTCAAACATTTCATTCCGAACACAATCATATACTTTAATACTGGGCTTCAACCTAAAAGTCATCGGGAGTTGTCTCCCCAAAACCTTATGCATACTAAAAGATATTGATAATGATAATACTGTCAGATAATAACTTGCATGACGAAGGTGTACAATAGTTACGAAATATTAACTTTTGGCGTGAATTTAGTATTTTTACTGATTCCATCGTGCCAACCTTGGTAAGTTATTTGGCGCTTAATCCTTGGCATGTGGTTAATAATATCTGAAAATAGAACTTGTGCTTCAGACATTCTTACTCAATAGATTGAAAGTCCATACCATATTAGATAATTCATTGCGTTTTCGAATCATAGCTTTTATTTGCTTCTGAAAGTACATACCAACGAAGAGTCAACCTAAAGTCGGTTTGCGCTCAAACTTTGACAGTTATCTTCATTATAGATGGTAAAGCTGTATACCAAATCTTATCTTTATAGCTCTCTTCGTTTAGTAGATATCGTGTTAACGTATATTCGAATAGTCGGTCAGACAGACTTACTCTGAACAGATTTTACTCAGAATTTGATAGAAATCTTGAAATTTGGAATAAACACTGTATACCAAATTTCATCTGTCTGGCTGAAAGCGTTTTTAAGTTACCTTTGTCACGGACGGATATTTTCCAAAAATGTGTCTTTCGAACTCAGGGAGTTCTAAAACATGAAGATTCGTCAAAATCTCAAGTTCGAATTTCTTGACGATTGATAAACTCTCTCGTTGCTACGTATGCGAGAAAGTACAAATCGGAAAATATTGGGAGACTTTTCCTAGTTGGAGGCATAAAACTCTCCAAACAAAAATCTAAACGGCCCACAAAGAAAGGTTAAAAGAAGGAAATAAAAAGAAAATTTTAAAATTCAGCAATTGTTTACAATAAAACAAAAAGAAAGGCTCAAAGAGGAGAGGAGAGGGGTCAAGAAAGGAAACTAAAAATTCCTGACTCCCCCGCGGAACTCTAGAACCAGGGTTAACGGCGATCATTAAAAACGTGAGTTGAATCTCGATTCGTCAATTCAGTCCGAAGGCATTGATAAAGAAACAAAACAAAAATCAAGGGAACATTCGTAAGAGAATTTCCAGAAACAAGTTTTTCACGTAAAACTAGTTATTCCCGGAAACAGGAAAAAAAAAGTACCGCAAAAAAAAATCCGTTTTTGAAAATCGCGCCTGGGTTTCAGATTTCTTCCCGACGTAAATCCAGGACGTGATAAAAATCTGTATGAATACGAGTGTGCTTTTAAATTTCCAGATTTCTCTTTTAGATTCTTTCTCTTTTTTTCTATATCTCTGCTTGTCTAGATTTTATCTATGTTTCTTTTGGCAAAGAAAACAGAAGGAGGGGGGGGAGGGGGGAGAATAAAGAAGAGAAAATCCATGCCCTTTTTAGCTGAATCCCAATTCGATATCGGATGTCAGAGTTTTCGATGACAGGTGTCATTGTAATCGATTGTTTTGACGTGGCTGTGTTTATAATGAACAAACAGATCTGACGAATGTTCCGTGACCAGGCTGCCGAAATAACACATCAGTATGAAACAAACGTTATCCTTAATTGAAAACTATTTATGGGTTGACTGCTGGAATAATTTTTTTAGAAGATTCCAATATTTTTAATATTGTGACTCACTTTTTAGTAAAGCAGCCAATTCAAAGCACTAAAGCAGCCAATTTCAATTAGCTATTTTTTCACAGAAAAACAGAACACACTGTTCTAGAAAGTGGTTTTAAGGGTTAAAAACATTTATTATTAATTATTTGACCCATCTGCTTAATTTTCAATTAAATACTTTTATAACTATGTTTTCATAGATTTTAACTCATATTATTTTAGAAGCCTTATGCTGTCTGATTCATTCAACTATGCATTTTTGTGGTGGGTTTGTTGATTCGGTTTTTCTGGCGCAAGAGCCATGTTTGGCTATGCTGCGTCAAACAGATAGTAAAAAGGTATTTTTGGGATTTTTCTGTTTACGCATCCATTTGTATCACAGGAATGATTAAACAAATCAGTAACATGCCGTGATTTGTCAGGAATATAGACATCCAAAAAGATCTTAACCCTGCACCCTTGTAGGATTTCCACTAGAAACTATCAATATGATTCCTTAAAAAATCAATGAAAGTGATAATATTGCAATTGAGGAAATAAGAAATTACGACCCTTCACCAACAAAAAATGCTAGGAGACTTCGTCATTTTCTTTATGTCTAAGTCATCATTTTTACCACACATATACTCCTTACAACACCAACTTGACTCTGGACAGAATTTGAAGTATAACATTCATGCAAATTCTTTCTTTTCTTTTCTTCATTTGCAACTCAATTTATTATTAAATTACCCATTAAATAAATATTTTATTTTTCTAAGCGCAATCACTTACTAAGTAATATTATTACCATGCCACTGCTCTATTCATTTGCTATGTCCGGAGGGTAAGAACCATGAGTTCAAGAACTCCGTGACACTTTCTTCAATTAGACAAAATAATCACAGAAAAAAGAAGTAATATTTAAAATGGGCACCCTTTAAAATAATTTCATCACTGACTGTATCTTAAATTATAACCTTAATTGTAAGTACAGCAAAATGCTACAGATGTTTCAAAAAGAATACCTTAAACTGAAAGCTACTGAACATGCGAAGTCAGATATTCATATCTTTGTTGTTGTTTCTGATAGCACGTGCCATAGACAAGCCCGCTAATCTAAGTCAGCGATTTTAAGCTGAAAGAGGGCATCTCTTGTTTTTAAGTAGCGCCAACTAGGTCCAAGAGTGTTATTTTGCTACTAACGCATCACATTCGCTTGCACAACCCCTTTTTACAGGGGGGGGCACATTCACACATCTCACAGACAGAACAGATGAAGAACAACCATACACGAACAGGAACTCGAACCCAGGACGCCGGCATTCATATCATGATTATCAATAATGAAAAAAAAATCGGTTCGGTTAGTATTCACGCCAAGCATGACAAAATTGTGTGAATTTTTCAAGAATTTGCCAAATGTTCGATATCTACATGATATGGTAATAAAGGCTTTCAGGGCTGCAATAAAAATGATCAGGGTTACATTTGACGAAAATGTATCTCCAAAAATTCAATGTTGGCAAGCGGACATTAATTTTAAGCAGGGCTTTATTTTATTTTAAACAGGCAGAAAAATGCCATTAAATCTAGGAAAGTAAATCGAATGAGTGGCTATTGTGCCAGCAAACTAAAACAAACCCATTCAAAGCAATTTGGCTACTTTTGAATAATTCTTACAAATGAAAACTTTTGCATAAAATATTACATTTAGAGTGAAGTCGACGGAAGAATTCAATATTGCGAAAACTTCTTGACTTGTTGCGTTGGACTGAAGCGTTCATTCCCTCTTTAACAATTCGATTTTCGATATTTTCGTGGTATCTTAATAGTGCTCGTTTGAATGCACTTCATCTTCCGAGTCCTCTTTTTCAGATAACTTATACTAACACTAAATTGTTTGAATTTCGAAATGGAGTCGATATTTACACGTAATTTTTCAGTTGAATCAACAGTCTTGGAAACCATAATTTTATAAAGAATTTCAATTTTGTTAGTTTAGGTACAAGTTATAAATGAAATGCTGAACATATTCAAGGATGTTAGTAGTGTTTTTAAGAAAAACAATGTCAAGCCATGTCTATAGAGATAAATGCGGAAAGATTGTTTCAAAAAAGGGAAAACAAACTTCGGATACCGACATAACTTATTTGTATTCTTACTATTAAGTTTATCTATATAGGTGTCTTTCCTGAAAAAACGCGATCTTCACCCATAAGAAACTATTCGAGTTCTTTTTTTATTGTCTGCTCTCATGCTGAAAATGTTATATAGCTCCATCTCGAACCCGATTTCACCATGGTAAAACTGAGTTCGAAAATACTCTTTACAGAATTCCCCACTTTGTCAATGTAAAATATATGAAGTGAAATGAAAACGTGTAAAATGTAAAAAGTGCTGAATACTGTTACCGCTTCGTTGGCGCTGTTTGTTAGAATCTTGGAACCATGCGCTGACTTGGCTTCAGCGATAAACTTTATTTTAACCCTGCTGACATGGGATCAGTTTTTAAAAAACAGTTTCGTACGGAGTCGTTGCGGGGTCGGTGAACCTCGATGAAATCAAAAGTTGGCTTTCGAATTGTCGTTTGATTTTAAATAAGATTACAGTCCACTTATTAAAAAATTGAAATGAACCAGCTTAAACTTATGGTAAATTCGTACCAAATACTATTGTTAAAATGTGTAGATATGCTTATATTGTAAATATGAGTTGTGTAAATATGATTTTGACTAGTAATTTTTTAATTCTGTAAAATTTTGAAGTATTTTTGCACTTCTCATAATGTTTATTTCATTTTTTTTTTCACATTTCATATACTAAATTATGAGACAGCAATTTCATTAATTTTTAAAGGCATGAAGCTAATAAAACCTGATTGAGTGTTTTACTTTGTAAATAAGATTCTTTCAGAAAAAAAAAAGATATCTAACTAAATATACAATATAATGTTACATGTTATTCAAAAATAAAATAAACATAAATTCTCATCAGAAACCAGCAGGATTGGTCTCCCAAAACTTTCTCACATATTTTCTAAGAAAAATTTTATCCCAAAGAAAGTCGTGTATGGCATTGAAGTATAATATCAATGAATGATGCTTGGCATGATATTGGCTAGAATTTAGCATTTTACTGAATCGATCGTTTAATATTTGGCGACTTTTTTAGCAATTAATATCTGGTATTCGAGTTTCGACTAATAGTATACGAAACTCGAATTCGTGTCTTAAACGCGATTTCCCCCCTTGATTAAAAAGAATTTTAATATAGAACTACACTTGTAGTCATAAACTCCTAAACCAAATTTGATATATTTAAAGGATAATTTAAGTCATTGCATTTTGGGGCTATTGTTTACATTTTTCTGAAATTTCAGACCGACAGATGATTAACTCCTTGATGGATTTAGTTCAAAATTTGACAAATGTCTACACTATAGATGTTAAATTTGTGTACCGAATTTTATCTATCTAGCTCTATTTGTTGTGTAGTTGTGTTAAATTATAATCAAACAGCTGCACAGACAGACTTCCTCTAGACAGAATATACTCAAAATTTGATAAAAATCCAGAAATTTGGTGTAAAGATCGTACACCAAATTTCATACATCTAGCAGAAAGAGATTTGTGTTATCTTAGCCACAAACAGACATTTTCAAAAAGTGTTTCTGTTTTCTGAGAGAGGTTTACAAGGCAGAGGTTCGTTAAAATCTCGAGTTCCAATTATCTGGCGGTTACAGAACTTTCTCTATTCTTCCTATACCGGAAAGTAAATAATTATTGAAACATGAAAGATTTACCACAATATTTTTATGTTAATATTGATTTTGTCGTTAAAATTCTTATAGTAAAATGAAAATATTCAGTCACTAAAAATATGCAAGGTAAGTAAAATGTGCACAATATTTTTTATTGGTGCTTATTTTGATTCTTAAAATTCTTATCACTCATTGATCAACCCCCTCGAATTAAAAGTCAGTTTTTAACTTCTTCACTGTCCACAAAGATGAAACCAACAAAACTGGCTCACATCTGGCACGAAAACAGCCACTAAAACAAGGCAGTCAAAACTCTCAAGTTCATCTAGATGCAATTAGCCATTTCTGAGAACCAGAGCCAACACACGAGCCCGGAGTTAGAGCTCGCAATCTCTGCTGGCAGGAGAGCTGTAGATAAGATTGAACAAATGGTGTGAGATTATTTCCGGAGGAGAAAAAGGGATTACATTTCATAGAACTTTCAAGCATTTCAGTCTTTTAATCTTAATTTAGAGATTGGCGCAAACTTTCTCCTGATAAAGCCATGGTCATTTTTCACGGCAGATGGGAGGGGCAAAAAGGAAGTGGCATTGTGGGAAGTCTTGGGTTTAGATGGAGAAAACAATGTCTAATTTATATACATGGGACTAAAAAATAACAACAAAAGTTCGTGTTAGACTCACTTTTTTTAAATGGAAAAGCTCTCCTCTTTTCTTTGGATATATCATTGTTCATTTGTTTTTGGATCCGTTTGGGAAGTCAGGAAGTAGGAGAAAGTTTAAATAAATGAAAGTTGTGATTGTTTTGAAATGAGAAAAATGGGGGTGTCCTTGGATAATTTGCTTTTGTTCAACCGTGTTTTGAGTTAGTTAGTTTAGTTTAGTTATATTAACGTCCCGTTTGAAGCAACACTAGGACTATTTTGGGACAGACCTCGTAATTTTGAACCGCGGTCAGATGACGAGGACAACACCTGAGCTGGCACCTCCCTCTCTACACCACACAAGTGGGAGGACGTTTGGTCAGGATGGATTTACCGTGCAACAGACCCCTTACACGACGGTTCTTCGGTGGAATCGGGTCTCGAATCTGAAACCCTCCGGTTGCCTAAGCCGATACCTTACCACCAGGCCACCGCGGCCTCAACCGTGTTTTGAATGATACTGAATGCATAGAAAGTTGAAATACGAAACGTAATCCACATGAATTTATTATTATTTGGTACATAGACTGTCCGGCTATTCGAATATCAGTTAACGTAATAACTCCAAAACGAAGAGAGCTAGATGGATGAAATCCGGTGCATAGATTTAACACCTATAGTGCCGACAGTTATCAAAATTTTCCGCCAAATCCAACAAGGGGTTGAATGTCAGCCGGTCGGTCATTTCAGAAACCTATAAAAGTTATTAAAACGCAACGACTTAAACGTATCAAATTTGATTGTGATTTTGGGAAAAAAAGTATTGTTTTGTGTCTTTTTGTTTATTCTTCAATTGGAAAAAAGCCTCTACAATGCAAATTCAATTTTTGGATACTTCTAACGACCATACAGAGATTAATCGCCAAAAGAAAAATTTACCAAAAATCGCCCAAAAGATTCAGTAAAAATGCATAATTCAAGCCAAAAAATATATTGTAAATATTGCACACCAATGCCATGCAAAGCGTTTCATGGGATAATATCTTTTATAGATAATATGCGAGAAAGTTTTGGAAAGACCACTAACACAAGTTTTCTTTGAATTTTTAAAACGTTTTTAATTACATCATATTTGAAACAAATTACTCTTTGATACGAATTTCAAACGTGAGAAATATGTCGCTGATTTTGGCGATCAACTGATTGCCGGGTTGAGATTTGGTTTGGTTTAGTTATATTAACGTCCCACTTGGGCTATTTTTGGACGGACCTCGTAATTTTGAACCGCGGTCAGATGACGAGGATGACATCTGAGCTGGCACCCCCCTTTCCACACCACACCAGCGGGAGGACGTTTGGTCAGGACGGATTTAACGTGCAACTGACCCCCTTACACGACTGTTCTTCGGTGGAATCGGGTCCTGAAACTGAAACCCTCCGGTTCCGAAATCGAGACCTTACCACCAGACCACCGCGGCCCAACTGATTTCCGGGAGTATTGATTGTATTTGATATCAAATAAATCTCATATCCTTATGATACTATTCATCTTTCGACCAAAAAGGTACTCTTTAGACATCAAATTGTGAATGAAACAAAAATTGTATTTTTATAACTTTTAGTCTATTTTGGTAATTATGTATAATAATCTTCCTAACGGCTGCTGTAGTAGCCTGGTGGTAAGGTCTCGACACCGGAGCCGGAGGGTTTCAGGTTTGAGACCCAATTCCATCGAAGAACCGTCGTTTGGTGCATATTAAACGTCCTGGCCAGACGTCATCTCGTGCGAGTGGAGTGGGTGGTGCCAGCTCAGGTGTCGTCCTCGTCATCTCATCCCGGTTCAAAATTGTTGCTTTAAAACGGGACGTTAATATAACTAAACTAAACCTTATGGAGTCGTGACATCATAGTGTTATTAAAAACATAAATGCTCCGGCAACTCTATTTTCTGATTCCTGAAATAAACTGAGAAGAAATAACGAGAGTGGTCATCCCAAAGCTTTCTCACATGCTCTTTTAAAAATCGTGCTTTAGACACGTTTTTTTTCCCAACCGAAACCAAAATTTGACATAGAACTACAATTTCAGTCACAAAATCCCATGCTACATTTGGTATATTTAAATTAATTCGTTTTTGAAGCATCGCGTTTACATGCTTCCAAAAATGCAGATCGACAGACGGTCAAACTCTTGTTGGATTTAATTTAGAATTTGATAAGTGTTATAATATAGATGTTAATAATATGTGTATCGAATTTTATTCATCTAGCTCATTTCTTGTTACGGATTTACTCTTACGAAGGGGTTCTTTTTAATTTGTTGGTCGATGAAATGAACAGTCCTTAGTGACAGACGACGACTTTTATTGACACGAAGGACACGAATACACAGAAGACAAATATACAGCCAAAACAAACACAGGAAATACACAGCAGCACACTACAATAAACAGTAGTCCACAAGCAGTAATAGGTAGCAATAGCAAGCACAGCACACAAAGCGGCCAAACAGAATTCAATCGAAGAAGGGAATTCACGTAGCTTCACTCAAACGTCTGCAATTCTCCACTGTCTCTACGCTTTAGCTGTATCCAACTGCCGTCTCACTATTACACTATTGTTGGCTACTCCACACACGACACGATGCTGCTTCTACAATAAACAACAGGATTCGGCACACAGCTCAATTCAGCAATTCTTAAACACTTCAGTGGACTGATCCAACAAATCGCCGTAGACTCTTTACACGTTTCCAACTTTGGTTACGATTGATTGCAGTTAGAGACTGCCGTTTATAGTTCCCGGGAGGCGTGCCGAGAAGTTTCTGGGTCAATCAGGAGTATCTCACTTTCTATTGACTAAATTGCTAAAATTCTCGAAGTTTCTAGTAATATCTATTTTGTCGCCAAATGGTCGCCAAGTTTGTCGCTGAGTTCTGAGATAAAAAAAACTGATGCGGTACCTGATCAGCACCCAACAGGGCTCACCGTAAAACGGTCTTTCTTACGATGAAACGTTTCGTCCTGGAAGCAACATTACAGGTGTGTAACAGTATTGTTGAGATCGTGTTAATTTATATTTGAAAGCTAGACAGGCGGGATTCCTCTATTTAGATTTTGCCCAAAATATGATAGACATATAAAAATTTAGTGCAAACACCAAATAGAAATTTCAATCGTTTATCTCAAAGAACTTTTGAATTATCTTTGTTGCAGATACGGAGACAGACAGACAGGACATGTGTATTTCGAACTTGTGGGAGATCCTGTAAGTGGAAATCCGTCTAAATTTCGAGTTCGATCTTTTTTTTTTTTCGATTGCAATACTTTTTCTAAACTTCTTGTACGAGAATATTAATTTATATCCAAGTATACGTTAATTCAATAATTAATTAATTTAATTTATGCAACGATTATTAATTAATTTATGCAAGTTACGTTATATAAATTTATTTTTAAGTATTCGAGAATTATACTTAAAAAAAAAGAAGAAAATTAATGCGCCTTTGAGTCGTCGCGTTGACATTCTTCCAGAAGTACACGCGTTCAACCCTTTGTTGAACCATCTTCTTTTTGTAGATATCATGTTAACGTATGTTCGAACAAATAGGCTATCACTGAAGAGATCCTGTTCAAAATTTGATAAAAAAAAATCAACAAAATTGGCATAAAGACTGTACACTAAAACGAAAATAGATAGAAACAGATGCTGATAAAAGGATTTTTGAGTTATCCTTGTCACAAGCAGACAGACAGGACATTTTTCCAAAAAGGTGTTTTTCGAACTCAAGGAGGAACTGAAAGTGTTTTGTTTAACATTCGAAAAAAAAATCTATAAATTTCATGTTAAGACCATATGCCGAATTTCATCTGTCTAGCTCAACATGGTTTTGCTTTATTTTCATTACAGACACACAGATATTTCCATAAATGCGTTTTTCTATTTCAGAGAAATATAGAAAGTGGAGGTTCATTAAAATCTCGAATTCGCTTCCAATAATTTCTCTATATTTCGTGTACGTGAAAGTAAAAATTACCTTCAAGTTACTTCTTCCTTTTTTGTTAACTTTTTTATTTTTAAAGGAGCAAAACATTCACTTCTCCTCCATAAATTTTCTCATTAAATACCCAAGCATGCAAACCTTTATTACCGCTAAACACTCTTTAGTGTGTATAAATCAACCAGAAAATGCAATAAAGGCTGTAGCAGCGAGACCTGCACAACTCAGCAACGGCCTTTTTCTCTTTCCTGCTTGCCAGCGATATGCGAATGCGATTTAATTTAGTGTAAGCTAAAGAACAATTTGTTTCGTTCTTTCCTGACACAACATGGCGAAACGGTTCCCCCCTCCCCTTCCCCCCCCCCTCCCCAAAACCGAATTCTGGAAATCGATAAATAAGTAAGGCTAATAGCAAGTTTGGGGAAATAATTTTTGACATTTTAGGGAAGGCGGGGGAAAAAATGAAATTGTTCGGAAGTAGAGTTTTAAAAATGTGGGAGTTTTCGTTTGTTTTATGAATTGAGTAACCGACAAAGAAGGGAACAGTGCGCGAATTTTTAAAGGAATTCACTTAAAGGAAATTTTAGTTTTCTTTTTCTAATTAATTCCAAGTGAATTTCGATTATGTTGTTCATAAATTTAAAATAAATTTTTTGAAAAATGATAAAATAAATACTTAGATTTTTTTAAGATTTTTGTATAAAATGCATTAAATGCACATTTACGCAATAAAAATATATCAGAGAAAAGGTATGCGGGGATTGCAGTCTACCTCCCCCCAATCCTTAGACTCGAAAGTGGAATAAAACAAAATCCTTTTAGTTCATATTTTTAAAATTTAAAATTAATATTGTTTCAAAATCTTGTAGATAACCTAGAAAGATACTACTTTGCTTCTGAACTAATAAACGGCCTCTTTGTTCAAAGAACGTTCAAACATATGTAAAGCATAAATTCGATTTACGGATATTTTTAAGCGTGCGTCAAGAGAAAATCGCCAATAAAAAACACGCCAAGGATCACGCGATAAATTCAGTAAAAGTGCTATGTTCAAGCCAAAGGTTAATATTTCGTAACTATTGTATGGCAATACCATGAAAGGCATTTTCCGGAATAACACTTTTCTTACAGTATATGCTAGACGTTTAGAGGCGATATCATGCTTACAAGAATAAAAAAAATACAGATTGAACGTTCCTTTAAGAATTTAGCACAAAAAGTGACACTTATATAGATGCTAAAGCAGAGTACTAAATTCTGTCCATCTAAATCTTTTTGTTTTAGAGCTATCATGTTCACATCATGTTCTAGAGTTATCATTCAATCGTATAGAGATAAAATTCATGCGAAAGGATTTCGCTCAAAATATGATAGAAAATTACGAATTCGGTGTAAAAAAACTACATATCAAATTAATCGCTTTCATTCAACGCTTTTTTGAGTTATTATATTTAAAGAAAAACGAGCAGATCTAATAACGGGAAATTCATATTTCGAACTCAGTGAGGTCTGACAAATGGTAACTCGTCAAAATCACATTTTTTTTTCTTACTATTACAGTACTTTTCCTTTATATTCTCACATACTACGAAATAAAAATATATTTAATCAAATATAGAAAGGAACAGCGATAAGATACGGCGTATTCTTTGCTCGTCTGTGTTTAATAAGCTTTTCAACTTCAGCGGGTGATATTCAAGCTGTCTGGGATAGTCGGTTATGTGTTGTGCCATCCGAGCAATTACCATTTTACCTTTATGCTCTTGTATATATAATCTTGTCGATACTGCTACGTTCAGTGGTGGTGGGGTGGTCGGCTGTACGCAACAACAACAAGGCTCTTGTATATTTCAATTTTAGAACTAGATGGGGTTGAGTTGTTGAAGGTGCTGATTGATTGCTCAAATTGAAGGTGCTCACAATTAAATTACACATTATCTTATGTTTAAGCGTTTTCATATGATTTTTCGTTTTAAATTTAATTTACTTCATTATCAACTGGCATCATATTAAAATAATCAAACAACTGTGGACATTAGTGACATATATTTATCTGAAACACTGTTTACGAATAGGTACGCTGTCAATATATTTGCTGGAAGAGTCATTTAACAATTTAATAAGAAGAAGGAATAAATAAATCGATAGTCCTTGAATTAAATCGATACAGCTTATGAAATTCTACGCCAAATAATAATCAAAAGATTTTTTAATTTAAAGTATAATCTGAAATTCGGTAACATTTAATGGAACAATCTCATTACCCCTTAATCAATTCCGGGTATGAAATATTCATGGCAGGCAGTTGCTAACGTCAGATTCCGAGCCTCATCCCATTCCCTCCCCCCGAAAATCTTGGCCCCTCCTCCCTTGTGACATACACGCCATTAGCCTGTTTTCCCCAACCGCAAAATATGAAATTTAAATTAATCTTTTCAAGCCACCTATTAATATTTAATGTTTGAAAGGCACTTAAATGGCGGCCCGTATCAGCAGAGCAGACAACTTTGAAATTTATGTAACACGTTTTGAAGCGGAGGAGTTCAAAAATAGTTACTCGGAATAGATGTTCCCACGAAGAGGTTGTCAAGGACAAGGTTTGAAGCTGTTCGATCCTATGATGGTTACAACATCATATATTTTTCAAATAAACGCCTACTTTTGAAGCTTATTTTATTATAAATAAAAGTCGTTGTAGCTTTGTATCTTATCTAACTTTAATGTATCAATTCTTGTATATATATATATATATATATATATATATTACTTAATTCATTCAAGAGAAGTTTTATAAAATTGATGAATCGCTAAACGCCTACACATTCTCACGCTCCGCGTGAAGGGATAGGAGCACAGTAAGCACATTGTTTTTAAAATATCCCTGTGTTTCCCTTACTTGAGATTGACATGCGTCAGAAATCCTCATCAGAATCTTATTAATGTATTAGCAATATGAAATATTTTCCTTATCAAAATCTCAAGTTATATAAGACGAGGGATAATTTATTTCTCTCTTCTTTTTCGACTTCCGCTTTTGTGCAGCGCTGTGGCGGACGTGTCTTGTCCGCGTCTCTGCTTGTAAATAAATATGCTTTCACGAAATGAATATTAAAATTAATTTTAAGAAATGTAAAAAGTTTTCATCTGTCTTCGAAACTGCATTCTGCTTCACATAAAATAATGCTGACACGCACACACACACACATCTATATATGATTTAACGAAACTAACGATTTGGATCAAATGTTATATATAGATAAGATTTTACTTTTTAAGTTTATCTATATGAGTTAATCCTGATAAAAAAATGGGATTTTACACACAAAAAAACATATTTTTTTATAATTAACCATGTTTTTCTTGAGAAAACATGATTTTACGCAAAAAAAAAAATCATAACTAACCATTAGAGCCCTTTTCTCTCTGCTCTCCTGCTGACAATGTAATAATTCCGAATTCACCAAGGTAAAACTGATTGTAAGTTCAAAAATAAAAGCAATGATGGATAAACTGTAAAATGAATACTCGAATATAGCAGATTGTTTCGAATAACATATTAAACTAAGTGCATTCGTGACTTTTTTATAACCAATTTATATATAGGTTAGATTGAAAAATATTCATATGTAAGTATGGGATTCGTATCTAAGTATTTTCTCCAGAAAACCACTATTTCATAAAAAAATAAATTTAAAAAAATTGCCCAGCAAAGCTCAGTTTTCGGTATATGCTTATGTATACAAGTACCACATCCTCTCCTCCGGCCAAATTCAACCAAATTCTCCGCATTTATTATAAGAAAGACTACAGAAAACTTTTTGAAATATAAAAATTAATTAATAATTCAATTAAACAGAAATTAAACAAATTTTTGTATTTTTTTTTCTTTTCTATTTTTTTCCATAATAACATCCGAAGAAATTATCTCAAAAAAAGATTTTTACGCATCTTAAAATTGAAAATTAAATATATTTCCTTTTGAACGACCTCAATTTCATTTCAGAACAATTTATCCATAAATTATTATTAATTGTCTTTAAAAATTAGGCTGAGTTTTAAATTATGTAAATTCATACCTATTTTCCTCAGCCAATTTTTAGAATTATAGCTACTAAATTACCACTACTATATTATTACTATAAATTATTACTACTATATTACTAAATTTTAATTTTATCTTTTAATTTAATACATATAGTATTGATTAGAAATGAATTTATTGGTTTTGAATTAGTGATTTAAGGAAGAAAGGGGAAAAGAAAATATATGACCACCATTCAAACTCAATTGCTCGAAAAGCGTTCGAAAGCAACCGATATATTTTTCTTTGTTAAAGAACAAAAATACATGCGGATATTTGTTATAGAGCTAGTGAGCAAACAGAACACTTTTTTTAAGTAGATAATTAACAAGTTGTATTAGGAACATATATTGATTTCGTTTATTTTCACCTCTCCTATAAATGAAAAATTAATTAATTAACTGCCTCAAAAATGTTTTATAAAACATTTTTTATTCTTCAGTATTTTTTAACAAAATTTACAACATTAATAAACAAATATCAATAGTTTATTGGAAAAAATAATTGTTGACGATACACAAAATCATTGCGATTTATATATATATAAATATAATTTATTATATATATATATATATATATATATATATGTGTGTGTGTGTGTGTGTGTGTGTGTGTGTGTGTGTGTGTGTGTCTGTGTGTGTGTGTGTGTGTGTGTGTGTGTGTGTGTGTGTGTGTGTGTGTGTGTGTGTGTGTGTATGTCGCTAGAATTCCTCAGAGTGTTCAAACCAATAGCGAATAGCTGTAGTTGTCATCCATAAAAAATCAACGGTTGTATGGGTATATGAAGTCCGTGAATGGCTGCAGTGGTCTCCAAGCAGCTGAACATAACAATTTACAGTCAATGATAGGCTTAGTTGAACTAGAAGACCCAGCCCATTCCATGTAAAAACTTCCCGAACCGTTATAACTACCGTTAGCTTGTATAGTGCCTTGTTGAAAACTTGGGCCCATGGCCTCGTGGGATTTGGGGCCATACTTGAACCCTACCATTAGCCCTTAACAATTGAGATCATGATTCATCTGACAAAACCATGATTTTCCAATTGCTTATTATCCAAATGATTTAGTCACGAGCTCAGGATAGGTTCTGCAAGCAATGTCGTGCTGCTAGTAAAGGCAAACGAGTCGGTCTTTTGCTGCTACAGCCCATTGAATCCAAATTTCACTTAACAGTCAGGTTAATCGTACTTCCGACGTTGATTTCAGTATATTATTTCAAGCAGAATTCCGCGTCTGTTAAACAATGACACTTCTATACAAATGTCTCTGGTCTCAGTCATTATGTGCAGACGGTCAGCCACTGCGTTGTCCATTGTGGGCGGTTATGCCTGAAATTAGGCATTCTCGGCAGGCTACTGAATAGTGGATTTCAAATTGTTGAACTTTCAAAAGATCTCCGAAATGTGATTCCCTATGTGTTTAGCACCAACTACCATTCCGCGTCCAAAGTCTGTTAATTCCCGCCGTGCGGCCATAATGACGCCAGAAACCTTTCCACATGAATCTTTTGAATATAAATGAAAGCCTTCCCAATGCACTGCTCATTTATATATTTTGTATCCGATACTACTATTATCTACATATTTGTGTATTGATTTCCAATGATTTTTGTTATCTCCGTATATATATTTATGTATGTGTAAGAGTATGTGCGTTACGGTAAATGTATTTAATCATGTGACTAGGCATCGATAATTATTCATAATGTAACTTTTTATGCTCGAATTTTATCCTCTTTTACATACTCTCATTGCATGATAGGAATGTGGTAGTATAGAACGGAAAGCAACAAGGTCACATTTGGCGACTTATCGCCAAATGTGACTTTCTTTATTATTCTCTAATAATCCTAAAAGAGAAAAATTAATGCCTCAAAAGAGATAAATCACCAATTTTCTGTACATGCATTTTGAGGTTTCAAAAACCCCAGACCATAACGACATTATATTCTCACATTAAAATAAATATGTCTGATTCTAATGCATCACTTATGTATTATGTATTTCCAATCCAATGCATTATGCAGTTTCAGTTGTAAACGAAACATAGAGAATAGCAAATCCCAGTACTTCCAACATGCTATCTAAGCATTTTTCAAATCAAAATCATATTCAGTTCTCTTCATTTAGAGTTTGTTAAACAAACTTTCTTCAAGCATATTCCATTAAATAACCCAATATATACAGAACAATGACAGCTTTACTTACTTATATAAACAACGTCAGAATTACCTAAACACTTCCATTAATGAAATCAGATTTCCTTTTCTTCTTTTCGTGTCAGATAAACATACATTCTCAACAAAGAAGTCCAGCAAATTGCATAAAAGGTAATTCATTCATTCATTCTTATTCACAGCTGCTTGTAATGTCAAATTTACAGGCAGCCATGGTTTCTCTTTATTTTCTCAACAGCCCTGAAATAAAAAAAACTGTCTACCAACTCAGAACTAAATGTTTACCAACGGAAACTACTCCGCAAACATTCGCTGTAATTCGATTTATTTGATAAACAAGTTCAGTTAGCGACTAAAGAGCGTTTAAAGCTAAACATACATCAGCGTTAGAAGTAGAAGAAAAAAAAACAATTTCCATTCCAATGCAGACTAGTTTGTTCGTCTTTAAATTTTCATATTTATTTTCTTATTATTATTATAACATTTTTTTGCAGAAACAAGAAATGAGTCGTAACAGGTGCGACTAATTGCGTTAATTAAATTAAATACCCCATTTCAATTGATTTTTTTTCTCAGGAGTAAAAATTCAAACTCGCAATTATTCTTAATGCTTTTCAAACTTAGCAAGAGGCGGTAATAGCGAAAAACAAATTCCAAATACGGAAGGAGGGCTCGTGTTTATTTCCTCGACAGAGGTGCAGTCCGGAAAAGCGGTCGTCCATTGATCGAGATTATCATTATTAGATTCAATTGTATTCATTAACATGATTAGGAAACGGCAGCAATTAAACTAACGACAGGATCGGCGGAAGTTTTAATCATAACGATTTTGTCGTTACTATGCGTTATTTTTATTACTCCGAGAATCGACGCCTTTCGCCGGGCATTAAATTTAATTTGTGCCTTTTAAAGAAATGATTAGAGAAGTGTGTTATTTTTAAAACATGAATTAATAAGATGCCGAAGAGTTCCATTTTTAAATCAGAGATTTTTTTTAAAAAAAGGAAAAATGAGATGGAATTGAAATTGCTCTTACTATGTATTCTCATAATAACACCGCGAATTGTCTCTGATTTTTTCGTATATTTTCTAATATAGGTGATAGTCTCCCTTCTCTCCCCCGTGTTAAATTGTGTATAATAAGTAATGCCTTGTATACATCATGATTGTTCAAATTTTTATTTTGAGAGTGCTGTAAGAGTTTTGTGCCTCCTTGCATAGAAAAATAATATGCAATTTGTGTGCCTTACTTACTGTCTTGCATATGTAGTTTAGAAATTGTGAAGAATCACCACATTTTAAATCTCCCTGAATACCCCCCCCCCTCCTCTGAAAGATAAAAAGATGAAAATTGGTGAGATGTCAGAATACTTCACAACAATATGATTGTAAGACATATATGACATTTTTTTTTTATTGTTAGGAATGCAATTATGATTTTCGAAATAAGATTTGTAGCTTTCTCTTGAGAAGTTTCATTTTTTGAAAGTCATGGAATGGAAGAAATGAAGCCTTATCTGTAAATATCAGGCCTAACACTTTCTAATTTTAGTTCCTTGAGCTGATTTAGATATTTTTTTCTATTCGTCTTATTTTCAATTTACAATTGTAAGAGAACCCCTCCGACAATCCTAAACCTTTTTCTCAAACTTTCTTTGTACTGACAGAAGTGGGGATATTCATTTTCACTTTCTCGTTTACGAAATATAACGAAAGTACAGTAATGATCAAAAATTTCGATGTCGGGATTTTGGAATTCGAAAAACATATTTTACGAAAAATGTCTGTCCGTATGTCTGTAACAAAAACTCTTTGAATTAAACAAGTGAAATTTGGTGTATGTATTTATGCCAAACTTATAGAATCCTTTCAATTTTTGAGAAAAATCTATTTCAGAGGACGTTTGTCGGCCCAGCTGCTCGAATGTAAGTTAATGCGATGACTACAAAACGAAGAGAGCTAGATAGATAACATTCGGTATCCAGATTTGACATCTATAGTGTAGTCAGCTATTAAATTTTGAATTACTCCAGCAGGGTGTTGCTCAACATCTGTCCATTTGTACTTTCAGAAGCATGTTAATTTATAAATACATTAATTTAAATATATCAAATTCGGTAGATGTTTTTGTGACTGCAATTGTATTTCCGAGTCAAATTTTGGATTAAATCGGTTGGGAAAAACGCAAATAGATTAATATTTCGCCCTAGACTAACATAATATAATTTTATTTATGCAAAAGATTAATATTTCATAAATATTGTACTGCAGTCTCATGCAAGGTGTTCTTTGATACAGCATCTATACTGCTCGAAGGTTTTGAGGAGCTAACTACAGCCAGTTTTTCTTCGTTTTTGATAATAAACCTATAATTTTTGCTGTCATTTTATAAACACATATATCAACGAAGGTCATAATGTATTTCTATTTTTCTCTCGTTAAATATTTTTCAAACAGGATTATACAAACTATTTTGCTTTGAGACACATGCCTCGGCAAAGGCTGATGAACATTATGTTTCTAACTTCTTGAAATATAAATCGTTATTCATTATTTTATTTATTGTTGTAAAGGATGTATTTAAAGATTTTGTAATTGGCATCTGCGTCGGCGGTTTTTCTCTTGTTGTAGCGGTTACAATTACTGCCTTCTCCTTTCTTCATAGGTGGCGCTACTAGAGCCACCTATCAAGAGCCATGTTTTCCCATGATTCCTCATTCTTGTCTCTTGTGTTGTCCTTGCTTGCAGTGTGTATTTGTTCTATGCCTTGTTCTTCAATATGCTTGTGTTAAATATTTGTGCCGTGGAACTTAACCCGCTAATAAAAGTAGTTCATGAAACTGAACTCATTCTTTCATCCATGACATAACACATAATAAAGAGTCTCGTCCCTCTACATTGTTACTTATGACTTCATTTTAGAAAATATTTTTTAAAAGAACATAACTATTTCGGGTAATCCTTTGGAGTCATTTTCCCACGAAGAGGTAAGGATTGATGGCTTTTTCCTTCTTCGATTAAACGATTTGAACTTAGTAAATAAGAAATTTTGACATCATAAATTTCATAGCACTTTTGAAAAATAAAATAGGAATATTCCTCTTCGGAAAGTGCAAAATCATATCCATTAATCCACAGCTTATTTATATGGGATATTTTGAAAGTAAAATAAATTAAAAAATAGTAATTAATATTTTTATTACAATTAACGAGATTCCAAAACATTTGATTTTTTAAAAATTATTTTCGAAATCTTTCTAAAAATCTGTAAATACTCTCTGCATTTGAAGAAAATGACTGATCTGAACGATTCCCCAAGCCAAATATCCTCGATTTCAATACAGAAATTATCAACTCTAGGTTATGAAAACAAAAGAAGCTAATAAAGCAAATGATTAAAAAATGGAACTTCTTTCGATATCAGTTTTTTAGAACATCATTGAAATTTTCAAGCCAAATCAAATGGATAACTTTTGACTTTAAATGTAATGTTAAAATGATCGTTTTAAAGTTGATTGATTTTGACGTTCAGTTGATCTTTGACGTTAAATTGATATTTGATGTTAAATTCAACTTTCACATCACAGCAAAACATAAGACAAACCTACGATGGAATCAGATATCCAATCTGGAATCTTGCTGACATTACCACAAAGTCGTCAAATAATTGTATTTAATACAAAATAACTATCAATAAGTACTCTTTTACTTTTCGGGAAATAATATCACAGGAGGTCAATACAAAGATCACATCTTTTCATCCAAGAGCCTAAATCATTTCTCTAGCCCATAGCAAATGAAACTGGAAATAAGTTGCAATTATCCTGCCACAAACATGATAGATGTTTCTGAGTGGATCTGGACTATATAAAAAGTATTGAAAGTTAAACAACTTTATTCTAATATATCTTTCCATTACACAGAATATCAATTCATCGGTATTAAATACCAAATTTCGTTCCAATTGATCAAATACTTTAAATAATCATATTAGTATTGTTACGAAATTTTCGGGGTTCGTTTGGATAGTGGAAGTTATATGGTGTGGAGAACGCTCAATCAGCTGGCGGTAGTAGAAAAAGAAACAACGACATTTATTTACACGAAGACACACAGGACAGCACAAAAACGACAACTATATACAACATAGAAGGCGATTATCTTCAGCCGAGACGTGCTGTATACAATAAGAATCTACTGCAGACAGTAGCGCACAGTTTAGTTCAGCACTAGCTTGACTCCGTCGCTGCTCTGCTAATCCCAGGAAGACCAGTTCTTCAACGTCGATTCCGACTACGACCACGACTACTCTGACTGGCAGCTGTAGACCCTTTTATAGGTCTCAGGAGGCGGGGCTAGAAGTCTCTCAACCAATCAGGAACGTTCGAGGCGTATCTCGGTTCCTACTGGACGGATCGGGAAAATTCTCAAAGTTTCGGGTATAATCTATTTTGGATCCAAAGTCACCAAGTCGCCAAATGATCGCCAAGTTTGTCTCCAAGTTCTGGGACCTCCGACGCGACACCCGGACTCCGTCCAATACAGATGACTGTAAAGCATTCTTTCCGATGATGGAGCCAACTATGTTTGGAAGCAGAATTGCAGGTTTTTAACACTATCAAATTCGAGATTAATCATCTCGGCACAATACTACACCTCGTAGCTCATCACCTTCAACTGTCATTGACGATAATAAATAACTCGTTTCCAAAACCTCGATATCCTCGGCAAATCTTTTGTTTCCTGCGATCAACTCAAGCATTTACCCATGCTTTATCAAGAATTTAATTCCATTTGGTATGGAAAACGACTCCGTTTCGAGTGGCAAACTTTCATTCTAGGAATCTGCTGATTGAGAAACTGTCTCTGAGGACCGGAGCGAGACAATAACCCAATTTACCAGGAAAAGAACAAATTAGGCTCACCTAAAAGCGCCCTTTCAATTTTAAACCACCCCTTTCTTCTCGTTTTCATTCCGACAGTTGGACCTCCGGGACGACGTTACCTTTAATCATAATTATCTCTTTTGAAATAATCAATGGCAGGACTCCGTTTGAGGCGCTCGGGGAATTGCCACTCTCCAAGAAGACAATCCAGTCCTTTCCATCATCGGATAGTTCGATCGTTTAGGATGTGGACGGTCTTTGGAGGAGGATGGAACATCTTGAACGGTTATCTCCTTATAGGGGTGTGGAGCTGATAAGGTTGTTTAATGGTAGCCAGTGGAATATTGATTTTAGAAAGTCTGGTCTTTTGTGCAGAGAGGGTTTTGAATGGGGTTTCTGAAATATTTATATAGCATGAAGTGGAAAGGGGGACTAAAATGAATAGCATTGAGCTGCAGTGGAATGGATATTAGGAACGGTTTAACAAATGTGAACTATAACTATTCAATGCTCTTTACTTTCTCATAAACGAAGTATAGTAAACTCGACATTTTGACGAATCTCATATTCTACATGTCTCTGAGTTCGATAATTTTTTTTTGTCTGTCCCGTTGTTCGAGTATATGTTAAAACTATAATGACAGAACGAAAAGAACTATATAGATAAAATTTGGTACATCGATTCAACATATATTGTGCAAACACGTATCAAAGTTTGATCCAAACCTTCAGAAACGAGTTAACACGATAATTCAAAAACTCAGTGACTTAAATATATCAAATGTAGCATAAGATTTTGCGATTATAAGTATAGTTTTGTGTCAAAATTTTTGCTTCAATCGGTTGGAAAATACCGATAGTGTCTAAATTACAAATCGCCGGCTTCCTGGCATAGGGGTAGCACGTCTTCCCTGTGATCTGGGTGTCCTTGGTTCGACTCCCGGTTCGGACATGGTTGTTCTATCTGTGAGATGTGTGAATGTGCCTTCCTGTACAAAGGGGTTGTTCAAACGAATAAGTGATGCGTAAGTAGCAAAGTCGTACTCTTGCCCCTAGTTGACGCTACTATAAAAACAAGAGATGCTCCCCCACAGGCCTAAATCGCTGTCTTCGTAACAGTGGGCCATGGCAAGTGCTATATGAAACAACAAAACACAAATTGGAATTTTGAATACTATTAACGCATGGCAGGAATAAATCGCCAATCAACTAGCCAAGGATCATTCGAAAGATTCAGTGAAAACGCTGTATTCCTACCAAAGAGTTTTAGTTTAGTTATATTAACGTCACGTTTGAAGCAAGACTAGGGCTATTTTGGGACGGACCTTGTAATTTTGAACCACGGTCAGATGACGAGGACGACACCTGAGCTGGCACCCCCCTCTCCACACCACACCACACCAGCGGGAGGACGTTTGGTCAGGACGGATTTAGCGTGCAACAGACCCCCTTACACGAGGGTTCTTCGGTGGAATCAGGTCTCGAACTTGAAACCCTCCGTTTCCGAAGCCGAGACCTTACCACCAGGCCACTGCGGCCCCACGGAACGGAGGATATAGAGATAGAGAAAGTAATTTCACAAATCATCCATGGTGATTTTTAACAATATATGCATTTTGATGAATTATATTGAAGGTACTTGAATGAATGACCCTTCGTTTCAAGAATTTTTGTCATCTAATTGCGGCAGTGAGGAAACGTCAATTACATTAAATCACTGTTTAATCCTCAATTAATAATAGCTCACGACTTACTAGAATGGACAAAAATTATACTGGCAGATCCTATAGAATTTTGTTTTGAATTTTGAATACTGAAAGTTCTACTTGAAATGGGAGCTCCACTTTCGGCTACTAAATTGAACTATTTGTCCTGATTTATTTTAAAGCGTGTTTCTAAATAATGTGTATGTTCTTCTCCTGTGTCATAATATTCAGTCATATCGATTCATTTCCTGACTTTTTCCTACAAAATTGGGGATAGTATGATTATAAATTACTCCAAATTGAAGCAAATAATTGAATCCAATATATTAGTCACAGTTCATGTACGATATCCTATAAAATACAACAATTTTTAATCTAAAAACAATAGAAAAGAGCTCTTTGAGGTGATTGAGACAGAAGTAAAATAAATTTTGTGGCAAAACAGATAGTTTATCATCCTTACAAATATATTCTCCAAATCAATTCGTTATTGTGACAAGAAGTCAGAATATGTCTTCCCAATTACCCCATATTTTCTATTATACTACATCTATATATAAAATGAGAATAATTATGAACGTTGCTGTAACTAAGACTGGTTACTGATAAATTAATTCTTTTAAATACGGCATTATTTAATGCCTTGCAGAACATGATTATTCTCTCACATAAATTATAGACATTTTTTTCTCATAAGAGCTTTCTAAATTGAAATAAATGATAAATTTGGCAAAATTCATTCCCAATTACCCCAACTGACTTTAGAGACAGATTATATCCAATATACAACTGATGTGCATTATAATAATGCAGGCACAGTTCTGAAACGGAAGGTAATGCAACGCTTTATACCGGAAACAAATCACGTTGCATTGAACGGTAAGCTGTCTTACTCTATGGTCACACGTCCTTTATCCTCTATCAGAGCATGTAATAAATTCTAAAATTAAATTGGAGGAATACGTTTGACGTGTATCAGGTGGGATTGAATTTACTGCATTGGGTAAATTGTACTGAATGAGTGATGATTTAAAACTAAATGATTCTTATTTTACTCATTA
>JAPMOR010047218.1:0-21832 GCA_026543865.1 Argiope aurantia | reverse complement strand
AGTAATCGGAAGCGACTGAGTCAAGCTAGTGCTGAACTGAGCTGTGCCCTACTGTCTGCAGTAGATTCTGGTTGTATGCTGCTGTGTGTGCTGTTGTATGCTACACGTCTCGGGTGAAGATAATCGTCTTCTGTGCTGTATATAGTTGTCGCTTTTGTGCTGTCCTGTGTGTCTTCGTGTAAATAAACGTCGTTGTTTTTATTCTACTTCTGTCTGCTGATTGAGCGTTTTTTACATCATATCACTCCCACTATCCAAACGAACCCCGGTAAACAGAAATTTCGTAACAATATAGATAAATGTTGTTTCACTGTTTTCAATAATGATCAATGATTTAATATTATTGAAAATTATTTTGTATTGTTTTCTTTACGAATTATTTTTATTGTTATCGCTTCACAGTTTAAAAAAATGTCTTTGTAAATTAAATTATTATGATATTAATTTAGTAAATTAAATAGAGATTGAAAAGTGAAAAGAAAATATACTACATTTTGTTTACTTTTTAATGTATTTGCAAGTATATTTTATATTGTGTTTTTTCTGAAGTATATGCATATATTTCATATATTTATGCATATTATATCTAATATTTAACTTCAATGATAGAACTTCAAGTGTTCAACTTCAGAAGTAAACAAAAATGAATTGATTTTTTTATTGCACATTTTAAAAAACATCATTACCTTCTTTCTGTTTTTTTTTTTTTTTTTTGTTTAACTTTTTTTTTTTTCCCTTGAATCACTTTGATTCTTTTTTAATGAATGATAGAATATATAATGAAATGATCTTCTGATATTTTACATAAATCATGTCATATTTCTTTATTGTATTCAAAACAATTTCGAATAATGCTTCTTTCTGCTTTTATATTTTTATAAGCGCATTTCGATTCCAGAAGAAAGTAACCGGAATAGTTGACAATTAATCACAATTATTTCAAAGCTGAATTTCACATTTTATGTAAAACTGATTGAAAATTATGTGTATATTATAATGAGCGTAAGTGTAGAAGGTCGGACTATCAACAGTTTCTTTAAAAAATAACTTTTCAATTTAAGCCATTCAGATAAAATTTTCTACAAAAGTTTGAATTGATATTTTGATTTAGTCAATATTTCCTGCTAACTAGCTAGTCACCCAAGGCGACAAAGCGAGAAATGACAAGAATTTATACTATGGTAATGTATTTAACCAATTTCGGAAAATTTAATGCAGTATTTCAACACAAATTTAAGTTCATTTAGATTTTGAAATTTTCCTGCTGCATTTTTTACTTTTTAAAATTATAATTCTGCACTACAGTTCATTTGATACAGAATTTGAAACCTTAATCTTAGACTTAGGCGATATAATTCATTTTTACTTTTATGGTATTAATCTGAATCAATAATTAATATTTACTCTTTTATAGGGACATTTATACTTACATATATCAGTTACACATTAAGCAATCTTCACTGATTCCTGGACTTTAAAAATTACGGGAAATGTATGAAATATAAAAATAAATCTTATTGAAATGATTTCATTTTTCTTATTGTAAAATATATGCCCCTATTTAGAAGTTTTTATATAAAATAATTTCAGAGGAGAAAAAGTTATTAGAAACTTTCCGCAAAACATAAAAATGAATAAAAATTTGAATTCCTTTAAAATTTTATAATTTAAATTCTAGAACTATTTTTTTTAAAATTATTGCATAACTTCCAGATTAGATAACTTCAAAGGGAAGCATATTTTGAATCAACCCGACCCGCCTGAAGTCATATGATTAAATTGAATTACCTAAACCGCAACATTATGGGAAGGAACTAAATTTGAATCCTAATGACCATCACCGGACTTGGTACACTCTTTCCTGCAGGAAGCAAGTCCCATCATTGGTAAAAGGTGACTCGGATCGCACCAGGACGAAAAGACCCACTCACCATACCGAAGATTTGTATCTTTATTTTTCAGGTCCCCCTATAGAAGATAGACCTCAAAATAAATTTATGGGATGATATACGAAGATTTAAAGTCGCCATGAAACAGGGCTTATTTAAATGCTTATTATAAACGTTCATTATAAATTAATTGTAAAATAAAAAGTTCTAAATTGATAATTATTGTTTTTTATGAACACATTGAATGCAGGAATTTTAGCTCATGGATATCAAATCAGAAGAGTTGTAAACAACCTCTAAAGCTAAGAAATTTTCTAAGTTAAACAAATAAAAGAATCTGGCTAACAATTTTTAATTCAAACAAATTCCCACAGATTATATCTTCCTATCAAAAATATTTGAATAGAAAAATGCAAATCCAATGTAAATTTCAAAATTTTAACTTGCATTGAATTACTGTCTTCCAGTTTTTCATAAAAATGAAAACTCTTGAATAATATTTGAAAAAAGGTAATAAAGCTTTACTGAATTAATTTGAAGTGAAAAACGTAATTTGTTTACTGCATCTTATGAAAGACGTCATTTATTCATTTTGCAGAAATATATTTGACGCTCCAGCTCTTTGAAAGCGATTATATATGTAAAATATAATATTATTGTTGTTTTCTGTCATGGCGTATATTTGCATAAAAACAACTGATATCCTTTAAATAAATATTTTTAGAAAATACATCATTACAATTAATCAATCGAAAAGAATTATAAAAATTTAATCTAACCTAGGATATATAATTTTCAGTAGAAATGTGTTTCAATGATTAAAAAGATTTTTTTTAAATGTTTTTAGCATTTTATAACTATAAATCTTCCATTCTGCTCATTTTAATTATTTTGAAATGTTCTTTTTTGAGTTTAATTTAGTTTCATGTTGAATTAATATTATCTGTGAGCAAATATGAATGAAGAAATCGTTTTGTTGTATGTGAATGTTGAAGTTGCATGCGAATTCTCAATAGCCAGATAATAATCAATGATTTTGAAATGTTTGAATAATAATTATTTTCATTGAAGTGAAGTAAATACAAATTAGTATTGATGATGCATTTTTAAAATAAAATCAACATTTAATGTGTGTTATGAGAGAAAACCTCTTGTGATTGGTTGGTTAAGTTCAGTAAATCTATACCTTTTCTTTGTGGAATTCAAAATCTTGACTTTCTTGCGATGTCATTTTAGCAGCTATTTTTCGGTGTTTAAACTTCATACTGCAGATATGCAAATTTGTTATGCAATATATTGCCAGAAACTACAAAAATTTACTTCTTAATTAATAAATAATTAACTCAGAAAAGACTAGTTACAACTCCAATCTATTTCTCGATATTATACGTATAAAATATTTTGCAGATGCGTGACCGAAAAGATTTTTTTTTTCATATTTCAACTTCTATTTATTTCACCTTGGAAATCACGAATTTTGTACAAAGTAAAATCAATAATATTTGCTTCTATTTACATCGTGATGCAAGATCAAAAGTGACCGAAATTTTTCTCTTAAGTGATTTTACTATAAGATTCTGATATGAAATTTTTGCCACATGAAAATTTAGAAAAGGGAATTTTAGGTATCTTTGAAAAAGTGTGTGTGAATGCTAAGTATTTTTAATCCATCATTTCTGGTGTGGAAACAACGGAGTCAGCAGTTTAATTAAGCGGCTGTTAGAGTTGTGAAAATAAAATAATAAATAAATAAAATAATAAATAAATAAAATAATAAAATAAAATAAATAAATAAACAAAATAATAAATAAAAATTGTGAATGGGATCAGGAAATAAGAGAGCCTTTTAAAATGATGTTAACATGGGCTAATTTAATATAAAAATTAGGAAATTAATTAAGATTTAAATTATATTAAAAATATCATAACATAAATTTTTTGTCATATATCTTATTTTCTCTAAATCGGTTTATTAGTGACTTTCCCACTTGCCGTAATGGAATAAGTTCATAAAATATTACAAATAGATGCCAAGTATATCTAAGCATATCATCTAAGCACGTGGTTACTTATACATATACTTTGCACAAATTTTTCTAAACACAACTATTTCACAAGTGCACACATACTTTTTATCAACCATTTTATATTTCGTATGATAAAGTTTATATTCATAGCTTACATTTTTAAAATCCAAAAGTAATAAATAATAATTGTCATAAAATAACAATGAAACTTTTATCACAATCCTTATTATTTTGGTAATTAAGATTGAAATAATTTTGAAAATTTGAATGAGAATTTAAAATTTACCACGTGCAATTAACTATTATGCTTTAATTGTTTTTCAAGAATTAAAATTTTATCAAATAAAAAAATAGCCTAATCTTAATTTAAATTAAAATTAACTCAACATAATAAAACATCAGAAAATTTTCGAAACACTTTATTATCTATACTTATAATAAAGCTCAATGTGTGTGTGTGTGAGTGTGTGTGTATGTGTGTATGTGTGTGTGTTGGCGCTCAACAGGCCAGACCATTCAACTTACAGCTACACCTGGGGGTTATTTTTTCAAATTTTTAATTAGAATTTTATTTATTTAAAAATTAAGCGAAATTTTGGCGTGCTTCTGCTATAACTTCCGGAAATATTACCGCACAAAAAAGAATTCTACATGAAGTTGAAGATCAAAATTTATCTTTTAAATGATATCAATGTTTTAACCTTAAAATTAAATTTCTATTTTTAATGAATTTTTAAATGAATATTTTAACTCTATTTTTCAACAATTATTTTCGTACAAAATAAAAATAAAATTTAAGCTGCACGAGAACGTTTCGCATTCATGGGAAAAAATTAGCTTTTTTCAAAGTGTTGCCATCACATTGATTAAAGCTCCATTGAAAAATAAATTAAATCTTTTTGGAAATGAAATCTGCAAATATATAATTTTCGGCACGTGTCTTTAGGAAATGAAACAAATATGAAATATTATTTTTTCTAAAAAATAAATTCAAGAAAAATTATTTTATGATCTTTTACACTCTCTATACTAGTAATCCAATAAATCAGTTTTATTTTAAGGCTAGTTTTGTTTAATATGAACAGGATATCCATTCAAATCAGGGCCACACAGCTAATTTGTAAACCTTTAGTAAGACACTGATCTACAAAAATGGTCTAAATGGAAAATGATTATATTTTATGTAACTTGATTCAATAAATGCTCTAATAAATAACGAATTTTTGATTTTACATAAAGCTTCTGATATGGAAATCACGATTTAACAAAATGTTCTTCAAACACTAATATTTTAAATAAATAGAGTTAATTTCCAATTAATTAAATCAATCACTTAAACTGACTGATTAATGATAATTTGAATATCACTATTCAATAAAAAAAAGGATAATTTTATATTTTCCATTGATAGTTTCAAAGAAAATACGCCAATCAGCGCTCAGGTTTCTCAAGATTAATTGGCCTAAGATTATGAAAATGTTCAGTTTTTCTAAATTTTCAACACTCAAAACTTTATAAATAAGTCTTAGTTGATCGTGGAAAATAGAAACATTCTTTCATTTATTTAAAAAAAATTTTGTGTCCAGAATATTTTTCAGAATATGATACCTTACTACATTAAATTTAGACTTCATAATTTTTGAAATATATTTATATGCCGGAACAAATTTTTATTATTGATTTCATTTCAATCCTTTTGAAAACAAAACTAAAAACTGAATTTCATGCTGAATCCGAGAAGTTTTTGTTGAATTATTCTTTGAGATATTACATAAATGATGAAAAATATTTTGTAGTTAACATAAGACTTAAATACCGAGCGATTCTGTTTGCAATACTCATATTCAATAAATAAATAAATGAATAACAATAAAGATGATAAATAAAATAAAACGCTTTTATTAATTAAAAAATATCTTTATATTAATTGCAATTTCATCATTTCCACTTTAAATTAAAGTTGAAGTTTTACCGGAAATGACAACAAAATAGCAAAATATATATAGTAAATTGAACGAAACTATCTAAACAACAGTATAAGTTTGGTATGACTATCAGAATTTGAAGATTAAAAATCTGTTGTTTGAGAATTTATTAAGAGACCAGTTACTTAAAATATTTAATTGAAAATTGTTGCGAGTGGTAATACTGGCGAACCGGATGGTCGCCAAAGGCGTCTAGTTTTTAATAAAATCAAGTTTAAAAAAAACTTTCGGAACTTGTTTATTTTTACGGCTCCTGCAATTAATGCTAAAAAAATGACATTATCTTTTAGATAATCTTGATTTGATAATCTTTTAGTAAACCAACGATGTAATAATGTTGGCATCTTTTGTGCAACGGAACTTCGCAATCTTATTGAGAATCTAAAAATTACTAAATAAATCTTTTATCTTGACATTCTTAGTGTAATCTGAAAAATCGCCCGTGGGTCCTAAAATTAAGCAAGTACCAAAAATTCTAAAATAAAAACAAAATTTTTTAAAATATTTAGATGCATTTAAAAAATAATTGATATCATATGAAATGCAGGAATTGTAATTAAATTATCATATTAAGTATGAAACCAGTAATTAATTGGTATTTGAAATAGGAAAATGTTATTTTTACTTTTCAGAATAGCATTTGTACTCTATGAAATAAATTTCAAATTTTATATGGCGTAGTTCATTTCAGAATATTATTTTTAAAAAGCAATTATATTTTAAAGCATGAAGTACATTCAGAACAATTAATTTGAAGAATCCTTATTTTTATAGATTTCTATGTTGAAATAAAAGACAACTGGATTTTTTTATTTATTTCAAGCAATATTCCAAGAATTTCAAGTCATATCGATCTCGAAACTTCAGGTAACCTTTTCAAATCTATCTTCTTTATTCCACAGAAATCCTGACTCCCAAAATCAATTCTTCTTCTCGAACGGATTTTGTAACTCATATTATTTCGATATCCTATACTTTCTAGTCACAACCGTTTCACCTTAAAAATATCTGCTCTTACTTAATGGCAGTGATCGAAAGGGAAAGAGATTTTTAAGACAAAAATTCCACTTGACATCATAAGGAATTCAAATTTTTAAATATATTCCACATAAAAGGTTATTATAGAAAGAAAATGTAGTCACACATTTTTAATCTAATTATGTATGGGAAATAAATTTTTCAGCATAAAGTTTCTCTGGCTCAAATTTGACTCCGAAGAGAATGTTGCCATTGAGAGGCTTACATTATTATTATATTAAAAAATAACAATGTATTTTTCTATAAAACTGAAATGTTCTTGAATTTTCTGAAAGTAAATTTTAAGAGCAATTTGCAGTTAAAAAATTATTGGAAAGTTGTTCAGGTTAGATGGATAGAACAATTTTTCTCTAGAAACATTATTTTCGAAACATAACAGAAGACTCTTCAGGTTGAAATTTATGAAGAATGGAATATAGAAGCATGGAATAAAGAATAAACCATGCAGTTCAATGATTTTTTTCTTTCAAATTTTTATATTTAAAAAAAAATGAAACAAGGAACTGCATATAATAATTTAAACTTCAGAAACATTATAAAAAATATTTATATTTGTTTAATTTTATAGACAATTTTAGTTTATATTTAAAAAAGTAAGCTGTTACTTAATTAATTAAATTTTTTTCGGAAATTTATTAAGATACATAATATTTTCCTTCCATTTTCCATTTCTTCAAACAGACTGTTAACAGTTTTATAAATTTCAAACCGTGATTTTTAGTAGCATTTAAACATAGATAATTTCATTTTTTAAAAATTTTTATTCTCTGAAAATTAATAAATTTTATTAATTGTATGCTGAAATAAGGAGTTATCATTCATTACATAAAATCCTTTTTTTTCTACATTTTCGAAAATTTTGGTTATTGTGCTTATTCTAGTGTTGTTATTACATTTCTTTATTCTAGTCTATTCAATTTTACGTGTATATATATATATACTACTGATAGTGGTTGTGTTTTGGTAGTAAAAGCCAATAATTTTTTTTGATTTAATGCGAAACAAGAGAAATGTAAGAAAGGAGTGGAAAAACAATTCAAAGTTTTATCTGTCTTTTCATTTTAAACTACCATTAAACGATATTTATTTTTACTAACTTATATTGCTTTTATTTTCATATAATATATATTCGTTGTGTGGGCGTTATGTGATATTAAATGTATAAGTTAAAATACTTTTATCGAAATCTGACGACGTCTATCTAATCACTTATTCAAAATTCACTATTTCTTATCCAAATACTGATTATATTTAACAACCGAGCCTTAAGTTCATTGTTTGTAGCAAATTTACATATAGCATTAATAGTTGTTTTCTTCCAAATTCAACATAATATTCAATGTTTAAAACCTTAAAAAAACTTCACAAATGTTTCTTTAATTTTTTAGATTTACTATCTCAATTATGAAACAATTGCAAATGACGCTAGTACTTCTGAAAAAAAAATTCTGCAATGTAAGCGTGCATGTTTAGTCGTTTTAAAATCGCAACTCAACGCTAAACATAATTTAATTCCTTATTGTACATTCAGGGGCGGAATAATCACAAACGAATAGTTCGAACCCGTTTTGAAGGCACACGGAAGAAACTGAATGACTGGACCGCATTAACAGCCTTAGCCGGAACTAAGGTTGTGTCCAAAGG
The DNA here is from genome assembly GCA_026543865.1 of Argiope aurantia. Taxonomy (NCBI): domain Eukaryota; kingdom Metazoa; phylum Arthropoda; class Arachnida; order Araneae; family Araneidae; genus Argiope; species Argiope aurantia. Next base: position 13,249 of record JAPMOR010047218.1, on the reverse strand, counting down.
GCCATCACCAAACACGATACAACCTCTCCAGTAGGAATCATATCTTATCATCTGTAGAGGATAGTCGATCCCACGTCATTTGTGTACCGAGCAATATGGTGAGAAAATAAAACCAGAGGCTTCTCATTGATATGTCTTAAGTACCCCATCCCTGTAAAAATTAACATGCTTTACTTATTTAGTATCGGAATAAGTAAAACATGTTGATTTTTACAATTTAAAAGCACATAGAAATCAAGCTACTAAAATGAAAATTCGGTCATCTTTTTTCAGCTCTTCAGATATTAAATTTCCAAACATTTGAAGTTTGAATTTTAAAGCAATAAATTTTCATTGCGTACCTGAAAAAGAATTTAGATATACAGTGTCAACAAAATAAAAAGAAGGGATAATTAGATGTATCAAAAATGTGTTGGTACTTATAAAACTTGTACTTAAAGTGATAAAGAAATACTGACATAAGGTAGCTCGTAAAATAAATTTACTATATAAAATAAATTTACTATATATATATAAACCTCCTTTACCTAAGTAAAATTGGAGAATTCGTATTTCATGCAAAAATAGGCTACATTGTTCGATATATCGTTAATCAGACATACGTGCCACTCAGGTAATTTGTTTTGGTAAAAACTAATGTATTATCAAAATTCTGAATTTAAATTTATTTTTTAAAATTATTCTTATATCTATCTATATCTATACTTATAATCTGTACTATCTCTACGATCTATATCTGTTCAATGTGTGTGTGTGTGTGTTGACGCCCTACAGGGCGGACCGTTCAAACTACAGCTACCAAATTTGGCACGTGTATACCTTGGAGGACAGGAATCTGCACCTGGGAGTTATTTTTTCGAATTTTTAATTAGAATTTTATTTATTTAAAAATTAAGCGAAATTTTGGCGTGCTTCTGCTATAACATCCGAAAATATTACCGCACAAAAAAGAATTTTACATGAAGTTAAAGATCAAAAATTTATCTTTTAAATGATACCAATGGTTTAACCATAAAATTAAATTTATATTTTTAATGAGTTTTTAAATAAATATTTTAACTCGATTTTTCAACAATTTTTTCATACAAAATAAAAATAAAATTTAACCTGCACGAGCACGTTTCACATTCATGGGAAAAAATTAGCTTTTTTTCAAAGTGTTGCCATCACATTGATTAAAGCTCCAACTAAAAATAAATTAAACCTTTTTGGAAATGAAATCTGCAAAAATATAATTTTCGGCACGTGTCTGCAGAAACAAATATGAAATATTATTTTTTCTAAAAAATAAATTCAAGAAAAATTATTTTATGATCTTTTACACTCTATATTTTATTAATCCAATAAATCAGTTTTATTTTAAGGCAAGTTTTGTTTAAAATGAACAGGATATCTATTCAAATCAGGGCCACACAGCTAAATTGTAAACCTCTATTAAGACACAGATCTGCTAAAATGGCCTAAATAGAAAATGATTATATTTTATGGAACTTGATTCAATAAATGCTCTAAAAATAACGCTTTTTTGATTTAACATAAAGCTTCAGCTGTGGAAATCACGAATAACAAAATGTTCTTGAAACACTAATATTTTAAATAAAAAGAGTTAATTTCCAATTAACTAAATCAATCACTTAAACTGACTGATTTATGAAAATTTAAATATCACTATTCAATAAAAAAATTAAAATTTTAGATTTTCTATCGATCGTTTCAAAGAAAATACGCCAATCAGCGCGCAGGTTTCTCAAGATTAATTGGCCTAAGATTATAAAAATGTTGAGTCTTTCTAAATGTTTAACATTCAAAACTTCAAAAATAAGTCTTAGTTGATCGTGGAAAATAGAAACATTCACTCATTTGTTTAAAATTTGGTGTGTACAAAATATTTCCGAGAATATGATAGCTTACTGCATTAAATTTAGACTTCATAATTTTTGAAATATATTTATAGGCTGGAACAAAATTTTATTATTGATTTCATTTCAATCCTTTTGAAAGCAAAACTAAAAACTGAATTTTATGCTGAATCTGAGAAATTTTTGTTGAATCAGTGTTTGAGATATTACATAAATTATGAAAAATATTTTGTAGTTCACATAAGACTTAAATACTGAGCGATTCTGTTTGCAATACTCATATTCAATAATAATAATAATAATAAATAAATAACAATAAAGATGATAAATAAAATAAAACGCTTGGTTTTATTAAAAATCAACTTTAAAATAATTGGAATTTCATCATTTCCACTTTAAATTAAAGTTGAAGTTTTACCGGAAATGACAACAAATTAGCAAAATATTTATAGTAAATTGAACGAAACGATCTAAACAACATATAAGTTAGGTATGACTATCAAAATTTGAAGATTAAAAATGTTTTGTTTGAGAATCTATTAAGAGACCAATTACTTAAAATATTTAATTGAAAATTGTAGCGAGCGGTAATACTGGCAAACTGGCTGGTCGCCAAAGGCGGCTAGTTACAAATAATATCATTGCATAAATACACGATTCATCTTTCAGTGTAAAATTAGAATAAATTCATTAGAGGATATAAATGACTTTTACATCATGTTTTAGAATTTAAATAATTTTAGTAACTAAATAATGAGCTGAGACATTCTTGCAAGACTAGATGAATCAAGTCTAAAAAGAAATTAGCCTTAATGGTATCCCCATAGAGTTCTCGCATACTCTCCAATTAAGGACTTGTCAACCTCACCTGGCCTAAAATTAAGGTAAGGACGGAAATCACATTAGTGGCATTTCATGCATGGCATCAATGTGGCATATAACATGCATGGAATTAATGAACAATAATTATGAAATATTGATCTCAGGCTTGAATATATTGTCTGCGCATAAAATTTAGAATCTTATTTTTTGCCGAAAGATTGCAACTGAAATTTGAAACGAAACTGCAGTAGTAGTCATAAAATTAAATACCGAATTTCAGCCATTGAGTTTAACATGCATGCGAATATCTAGACTGATAGATCAGCCGTTTGACAGATTTGGTCCAAAATTTAATATGTGCCCCTATTTGAGATGTTAAAATAATGTTAAATTTTTACTAATTAATATTAGATTTGAGATTACTAAATTTTATGTACCAGCATTTTGGATTTGCAGTTATCGAGTAGCAATAAAAAGACAGAATTCCTGTGCATGGATTCCAATGGAAAATCTTACAAAAATCTATAAATTTGGACGCAATTCCATGTATTCAATTTCAGCCTTCTAAATCAAAGCGTTTTCGAGTTATTGTGTTCGTGTTCATAGACAAACTGACAGATATAATGTAAAAAATGTGCTGTTCACACTCAGGGAAGAGAGAAACGTAGAGATTCGTCAAAATCTAGCCTTCAAATTCTCAGAAAATTATAATACCTGAAAGTAAGTAAAATAATACTTTCGAACATAATAAATCGAAACTTAAAATGTCTGAATATTTTTAGGTTTATGTTTCAGAAATTCTTCGAATTCCGAATTCTTTATATTATTCTAAGAAAAGAATTTTTTAACATTTTCTTTACAATTTTTAAACATCATTTTAAGACAAAATCGATAAAATTCTGAAACGTTAGAGCGTCTTTTATAATTATATTTCTGCAAACCTGAAATAATCAAAATAAGGGTTATTTGGCTCTTCTATTATCGATAATATTAGACGGTGTATAACTCACAAATACATCCAAAATTAGTTTACATATAATGTTTTATTTTTCAAATTACTTTACTTCATTGCATTATCAATATCTAAAATGTTACCATGTTAACAATCTAACCTGTTAGGCTTAGATAATATTTAATTCTCGATGCAAAGCTTAAATTAGAATGCAAGCTTCATACATCATAGCAGTGATAAGTTCTTGGGCAACTGAATATAGTATACAGATATTAAAGGAGGACCACTTGAGATTTTCTTAATTTTACTAAATAAATATAACTGTAGAAATTAAATTTTTGCTTTTGAAACTATTAGAACATATTTCTTCAAAGAATAGATTTGATACTTATCTTTCATAATAAGTAAAATTTACATTGTTATAACGTTTCATTATATTATTGGCAACGTTTTAAGATAAGAATACAATATTCTCCTTTTTTTTATTAATATATTATAATTTCTCTTTATTATGACATACATATCATCATTTTATTTTATTAATTCAAAATTGAGCAATTGTTCATTACGATTAATAAATTCCTCTAGGTTTTATTTCCTTTTTTAATTGCTTTTCAATATCTAATCAGAAAATCATCTGCCATGTTAGTTTATAATGTTTCATTAATATATAATTATTTTAAGATATGAATTTTATATTCCTCTTTTTTTATTACGATATTATTATTTATCTTTGTTATGACATACGTGTCATAAAAATGTTTATTTTATACATTCAGAATTCGAGCAATTGTTTAGAATTGTTTATTACAATGAATAAATTCTCCTATATTTTTTTTCAATATCTAATCAGAAAATCTGCTGAGAAATGTTTTATAGTTTGTCTAAAAAGTATGACCAAAGTAAGTACATAAAAAGACAAAATACCTTCTATCTAATCTTTTCATTTTTTTTTCTACTTTTGATCCTGCATTTTCTGATCCTTCTAGACAGCAGTAAGAAAAGAAATTGAGCCGTGTTACAGGATGTTTTTCATTCTCAATAATAACCCTTGATTTGTTACGATTTTTCGCTTTTTTTTACTCATTTCTTCTTAGTAGGAGGTGGTTTTGTGACGAGTACGAAATATGACAATTTTCAGCTTGAGTGCATACTCTGTCTTTGGTAAAAGCCGAAACAGTTTGTCAAAAAAAAAGTATGACAATTTTATCTTCCAAATGACTGATTTTATCTTTCTTTTAATGCTCAAAGAGGTGGCGTGTCTCATCTAATCACTTCACTAGGGCTTATATCACGATACGTGTCAGTTTGGTCTCTTAAGAACATGCATTAAGTATAAAGAATATTATGCATTTCCCATATTACATATTTATTAGGTGCTAAGATGTTAGATTGGTACATATTCCAACAATAAAATTCGATTTTTGCGTTACAATTTAAAAGGTGTAAAATTTCGAAAATTGCAAACGTTTAATGAAAAAAAAAATCTTTTCAGAATTTAGATAACAGATACACAGAAACAGCCATATACAAAATTTAAACAAACTTTACAAAACTTTGTAAAAACTTTATTACCAATTGTGTTCCACGGGGGGGGGGACCTCGTTACTGAAAATGAGAAGCTTCCGGCATGGTTGTTGGTTCTCGCCACCCAGGTGAGTACAAAAAAGTTGGGGGTATGGCTGCTATCATCGATAACGGGAAGTACTTCCCTTCGGGAAGGGTTGTACCGTGGCCGGTAATGGCCCTTAGGCCTCAACCGCAGTTCCCGCCAGTATTACTGTAGCGGCCGTCCGGCCATTCAGACTTTTTCGTGTGCTTTCGAACGAATCAGAGTAGCCAGTTTGTGGTTTATTACAAAATGTGCACACTTTATTTATTTTACAAAAAGAAGGCCAATTTCACCCTATGCCTTTCGGGAACACCGGAAAAAAACAGCCGTGAATATATTTGATTTTTTAGGATTTGGTGAAATCTCAAAAACTGAGATAACTGAAAAAACTTCAATCTCAAAATAGTACCATTATTTTGGAGTACTAGGAATAATCTATGACGAAAATAAGCTTTGTGATTTATTAGTTGCATGCATATTATGAAATGATTTTTAACTACTATTTTTGTATTCGTTATAGCAAGAAATATTGAGAATTCGAACAGTTAGATAAAGTTATCAAATATGCATAGGATATTGATGAAATTATGATGTTTTTTCTCATACTTCTGATGATTACTTATAACAATTTGTGTTTTCAGTTTATCAGTATGTGATTACCCTATAATAATTTATTCTCGCAAGTTCAATTTTTTTTTAAAATCTTTACATATACAAAATATTAACAGAGGAAGTATTGTATTCCTCAAGAAATTTAAACTTATGGTTTTGAAGAATCTCCACTTTCCAGACCTCTCAAAGTGCCGGATTTTTTTTAAATATTGTCAGTCTATTGATCTCCTGTCTGTCTGTAAACAATATAATTGAAAAATTCTTTAAACTGGATACATGAAATTTGGCACGTTGTTTCAAGTTTCAAATGAAATCCATTCACAGGAAGTCTATCTGTCCGGTTGTCCGTGTGCGAGTTATTGCTACTTACGGTACTAGTCATAGACAAGCCGAGTTTTAGAGTCGCTTATTTCAGCAGCGCCATCTATTGCTAAGAGCATGTCTTGGTTACTCATGCGTCACAGCTCTTTTCACGGGGTTGGCATTTCATTAACTCATCCGCAGATCGCAGTTTAGACCTGAATCAGAGAATGATCACTTCTGATCCAATAGCTCCCGTAACCGGAGGGTTTCAGGTTCGTGACCCGATTCCACCGAAGAACCGTCGTATAAGGGGGTCTGTTGCACGTTAAATCTGTCATGACCAAACGTCCTCCCACTGGTGTGCTGTGGTGTGGAGAGGGGGGTGCCAGCTCAGGTGTCGTCCTCGTCATCTGACCGGGGTTCAAAGTTACGAGGTCCGTCCCAAATTAGCCCTAGTGTTGCTTCAGACGGGACGTTAATATAACCAAACCAAACCAAAACCTCCCGTGATATTGTCTCGACTTGGAGAACTTTGTGGCTACGACAGATTTATATGTGCTTGAGAGTCTTTGGCCGGCGGGTTTCGAACACACAACACAAGGGATGCGAATCCAAAGCCCGACCGAACAAGCTACCTCGACCTACCCGTATACGTGTGAACACAATACTACAAAATTTAAAGAGCTAGACGAATAAAATGTAGTACACTAAATGAAACTCTAAAAATCAAATTTGAACTCAATCGTTAAAGGGATAGCCGTCTCTCATTCTGTACTTTTTTATGCATATAAAAGGTGATAGTTTTAAAACATACCTACTTCGATATATGAAATTTAGCATGTTATTTTGTTAATAAAAATGTATTAGTGTATCAAATTTTGATCTCACTGAATTTAAAGGCATCCAAAATGCACATTCAGTTTTCATCTCGATACTCTGAAGTAGATGTATTCACCAAGCGTATAAGAGAAATCCGAGAATTCCATTTCGTTCTTGAATACCAATTCAAAGGAATAAAGTTTCCACACCAGGAGATGAGAAAAACTGGATTCAAAATATTTCAGAATTTATCTCTAGATAAGCACCGAGAATCTATATTTTTATGCTTTAATCTTCGTCTTATAAAATACAGAGAAATGCATATAACCTATAATCCAACTGATCTTATTTATAGATTAAATAAATGCAACTTTTCTTTCTATAATATCATAAATATCTTTAATCTCCTTAATAACGAGTAAAAGAATAAGCTCAATTGTTTAAAAAATAAATTGCACTTCAAAAATTCTGTATTAATATTTTTAGATTGATAAAAAGAGAGAATTTTATTGTTTTTTTTATTTAATTAACTATAAATAATATTAGTTGCACGTAATTTATTTTTCATAAAGATTACTTTCAACTTTCAAGCATCAAATAAAAGTTATTTGCATTCCAAATTTAACAGATGTTTGTAAATCAAGAATATGCCACATCAAGAACAAAACGCCTGAGGAAAATGGCTCTGAAGACAGACTAATCTAATTTACAGACGCATTAATCGTAAAATTCAGACGGCTAATTCCATTTTTTTCTGAATATCCATATCTTCTATTAGTTGGTAAGCTTAAGAGATTTCAAACTTTTCATCATCAGTTTCGAACATGAAATAATTACCTAATATGGAAATTTTCGAAGACTTTCCGCTGAAAATTCCATTCTGTATAATCTCAAAATGCTTTTTCTTAATTCTTGATTTGAGCAACTAATAAGCGCCATTGGATAACAAATAATCATTCAAAATTCTTTTATATTATAACAGTGGGATTGTAGAAATTCACCGAACATTTCAAATTTCATTTCATTTCTTTTAAACACGAATACTAATAATAAACTCAAGATAAATTGCTTTTAGGAAATCGAAAATCCATTTAATTTTAATAAGAAGTGCGTAATCATTATAATATTAATATGATAAGAAGGGGCAAGAAAGAGAAAGAAGTAATAAATTAAATGGGAAAAACGAAAGACGTTAAAATATCCACTTTGAAATACCTAAAATTCAACATTTCACATCTAATATAAAAAAAACCACAACATAGTTTTATTTGCAGAATTCTTTTACCACTACATTCCACGATTTGAGAAGGAACTGGAAGATGGTTTAAGATCCACTCAATTCATAAAATCCTCAATTCTAGCTTGAATTAAAACATGTGGTGGAATGTAGATTACTATGATCCATGCAGTAGAAGATACAGGACGTATGTTTTTCGTCATATTTCTTTAATATTCACATTTCACACTAAACAAACACAAAGAGAAGACAAGACATTCACACGCGCAGCTTCACAGAAAAGCATATCATCTCATTTTCATTAAAATCGCAATGCACTATGGGATGGGTACCTAATCAGGCATCGCCATCTATTATCCAAAAGAAAAGACAGAATAATGCAACTGCTACAAACATTAAATAAAAAAGTGCGCTCTATAGAGTTGAGAAAGTGTTAGGTCAGATCAAAATTTCTACATTAAGACTTAAGATTGAAAGTTTTGATTTCATCAAAATCTTTTTTAACCAGAAAATATGTATAAATTTACGTTCATATCTAACAGACGATATAGTAGTCAAGAGTACACACATGCATAAACTGTCAACAACGTAGTTATTATGTAATATCAAATGTTATGAAACCTCGTTTACTGAAATTTTAAGTTATGAAAAATGACACTTTTGGTTAGGTATTCAAAATTTTTGGTTTGAAAAGTGAAAATTTAATTTTATATTACAAGCTCCCAAAAATGGCTTTGATTCACATAAATAAATATTTTATCCCGATAAAACAACATTCTAAATATATAGAATATCGCATTAACTATCGTTTTTATTATCATCGTTAAATGCATTGAACAGAAATGAAAAAAAAAAAACTTTGAACGTATCAATATTCAGGAAAATCTCATTATAGGAGATACTCAAGAAAGGTTCCACTCATTTGACTATAACAACTGGAAAAAAATCTGAAGCCAAGAAAAAAAATGTGAATTTCCTAGACTTTAATGAACTTTAACGCTTCTAAACGACTCTCTGAGGAATCACAGAAATTCTCAGTTTAAAAAACCCTGCAGACTTCCCATTAAGTTTTTATCGTGTAAATCTATACTTATAAAAAGCCCAATGTGTGTGTGTGTGTGTGTGTGTTGCGCTCAACAGGGCAGACCATTCAACCTACAGCTACCAAATTTGCCACGTGTATACTTTGGAGGACGGAAATGTGCACCTGGGGGTTATTTTTTCGAATTTTTAATTAGAATTTTTATTATTTAAAAATTAAGCGAAATTTTGGCGTGTTTCTGCTATAACTTCCGAAAATATTACCGCACAATAAAGACTTTTACATGAAGTTAAAGATCAAAAATTTATCTTTTAAATGATACCAATGTTTTAACCTTAAAATAAAATTTCTATTTTTAATGAATTTTTAAATAAATATTTTAAATATATTTTTCAACAATTTTTTTTCGTACAAAATAAAAATAAAATTTAAGCTGCTCGAGCACGTTTCGTATTCATGGGAAGAAATTAGCTTTTTTCAAAGTGTTGCCATCGCATTGATTAAAGATCCAATTAAAAATAAATTAAATCTTTTTGGAAATGAAATCTGCAAAAATATAATTTTCGGCACGTGTCTGTAGGAAATGAAACAAATAAGAAATATTATTTTTTCTAAAAAAATAAATTCAAGAAAAATTATTTTATGATCTTTTACACTCTCTATATTATTAATCCAATAAATCAGTTATATTTTAAGGCAAGTTTTCTTTAATATGAACAGGATATCCATTCAAATCAGGGCCACATAACTAATTTGTAAACCTTTAGTAATAGACACAGATCTTCTAAAATGGTCTAAATGGAAAATGATTATATTTTATGTAACTTGATTCAATAAATGCTCTAATAAATAACGAATTTTTGATTTTACATAAAGCTTCTGCTATGGAAATCAAGAATAACAAATAGTTCTTGAAACACTAATATTCTAAATAAAAACAGTTAATTTCCAATGAAATAAATCAATCACTTAAACTGACTGATTTATGAAAATTTGAATATCACTATTCAATAAAAAAAGGATAATTTTAGATTTTTCATTGATCGTTTCAAAGAAAATACGCCAATCAGCGCGCAGGTTTCTCAAGATTAATTGGCCTAAGATTATGAAAATGTTCAGTTTTTCTAAATTTTTAACATTCAAAAATTCATAAATAAGGCTTAGTTGATCGTGGAAAATAGAAACATTCATTCATTCATTTAAAATTTCATCATTTCCACTTTAAATTAAAGTTTAAGTTTTACCGTAAATGACAACAAATTAGTAAAATGTCTATAGTAAATTGAACGAAACGATCTAAACAACAGTTTAAGTTTGGTATGACTATCAAAATTTGAAGATTAAAAATCTTTTGTTTGAGATTCTATTAAGAGACCAGTTACTTAAAATGTCTAATTGAAAATTGTAGCGAGCGGTAATACTGGCGAACCGGCTGGTCGCCAAAGGCGGCTAGTCATTAATAAATCCTTTGGATAGAATTAAAGTATTTTTTTCTATATCATTACCAATTTCCGATTATAAAGATATTTAACTCTTCTGAATTAAATTAAAATTAAACAGGTGTTTCTCATCATCGTAAAATATAGACTAATTCATAAGTTTCTAACTTCTCTAACTGAAATTAACTGACCGTGCAAATCTAACACCCGTAGGCGGCTAAATATATTACTTTTATCATTTGCAAACGTCATGCTAAGAGAGTGTTCTAATTCTCTTGTTTAAATTCGTGGATAATTTCAGTATAGATCTAAATTTTAAAGAAAGCCAAATTGAATATATTTTATACTTAAAAATCAAAACTGATTTTAAGATTCAAATGTATTTTAGAAACTGCCATCTTGCATTCATAAATATATTTATAAATATTGCCGTAGGTAAGAAAATGTCCAAATGTTAGAAAACGATTCAAACAACTGGAATGTTTTCTGTTATTACTCGCTTTATTCATATAGCTTCCACATGGTTTCTTTTCTGATCGCATTCTAAGAACTAATTTATAAGCCGATAGAGAGCCGTATTATTCATTCAAAACGCATCTTTAAATGAGGCAATGAATTATGTTTATTGTTGTATGTGCCAATAAATATACTTCTGAAAAATTCACAATTTCTTTCTAAATTTGAAGCTTTATTTAGAAACGGTATCTGACACATTAATGTTTTAAATAAAAAAAATTAAAATTTCTAGAGACTTATTTTAAGCAAGATATTAAGGTTTGAAATTCGTTATTTTATGCTATTTAATTGTTCGGCATAATTGATTAGTGGCATAGTGTTGATATAATTAACTGTACACAATAAACGATATAATTAATGTACACAATAAACGATTCAGATAAATTAAAAACTTTTTTCGACATAATTAATCTAAAATTGAAACTCAAAAAATTGCAAAACATAGCAATTAGCTTCAAGAAGAAATTTAAGAATGTCAAACAAAATATATGACTTACTCTCACATCATGTGCTGGGAACACAGGTGAAAGGTGAAGATTTTGTATCGATAATTTTTCGATATATCATCTTTCAAGGTAGGAGTTGAAATGCTCTAAAATTTTCAAAAGTACATTCAACGCATCAAATCTTGGTTAGTCACTGAAAAGTGAGAAAAGTTTATTTAATGTATGAGTATTTTCATGCAACAAAATATAATTTATTAAACATGATAAATAGATCGTGGAACGTTCTGAAATATATTAATAATTATGACTGCGTCAGCATAGACTTGCAATTTTTCAGAAGAGCATTTACTAATATAATGCATACATTTTGGGTCTATACTTTTTTTTTGGAAATATGTCTTTTGGAAAAATAAATTGGATAAATCTGGAACAAAGTCCCTTCCTGATAATCTTGATATCAGGTACTGGTTTAAGTTAGAGAGAATTAACAGTATACTCCTGAGAAATCTTTCTTACTGTATTAGGAATACAATCTTTGTAAAATCTCATTTAATAAATACATTTTTAGATATTTTATAAAAAAACTAAGAACAGCATCGTCTTTGGGAATGGTTAATAAGTTAAACATAATAAATTAAACATAAAAAGTTTGATTTGTTATTCCTTCCAAAAAGTCAAAAATAAATATCTTTATTAAACAATTTATCTTATTTGTGAGAGGACAATTTTTTTCTACTTGGACAATGTTTATTCTTGTAGTAAATTCTAATTTCTGTTTAGTTGTATTAATACAAAGAAGATATGCATCAGTTGATCTAAATTTCTAAGTGATACAACCAGGAACGATACCCTTATGTGATACTCGCATTTTCATATCAATCTGGTATGCAATGAACCGCGTTCCCGAAGGACATTAGGAACTTAACCCAGCTTTGCGTGAAACATTCTGACAAATTCGATCCATAGTATTTGTCATGAAGCATGCATTAATAAATGATTCGATTCTAATGATGCAGAGTATTTCGCAATGAGGATTCTGAAAGGGATATAAATCTGGCATTGAAATTGATGAAATAAAATTGATATTGTGCCACTTATTTTCTAAGAATCGAGTGACTGATATTTCAACTAATTTGAGTGAAGCTAAAATAGGGCTATCCATAAATCATCTGGAAAAAACCTTGGAAGATATTTTACGAACAACAGTTACTCATTTATGTCTTGAGTAATTATTCCAATGTCAGTTTCTTTCACAAAAATAAAATTAATAAATTAGAAATGTTACTTTCATAAATTGATTGACTACTGAGTAACACTACAACATTTTTTTTTTCTTGAAGAGATACTATATTTTCGCCATGAGTCATAAGACAATTGAAAATTTTTTATCCCTACTTTAATGACATTATTTAAATTATTAGTTTCAAATATTTGATAAAAATAATGAAATTTAACTATACATAATTCAATTAATCAAATTCAATTTTTAGTTGAAATAAATGTTTTACAAAACTTTTAAAAGTAAATAATTTAATCAGCATAATAAATATTATATTCATTATCCTGATTACATATATATAAATTTCAATA
>JAPMOR010047207.1:0-17910 GCA_026543865.1 Argiope aurantia | reverse complement strand
TTAATCAAAAGTAGGTCATCAATATATCTCCACCCGTTTATTAAATTATATTTAATTACTTTTTTCTCATAGTAATGTAGAAAAATATTAGCTAAAGAACTTGAGTAAACTGTTCCCATTGGAATGCCCTTAACTTGTTTATAAAAATTAATACCATTAAAAACGTAATTTTTGGTAATATTAAAATTACATGACTCAAGCCAGTTATTTTTAGGAATGATATTTTCATTTAAATATTCGCCATAGTTAAAAGTGCAGTCTTTTATTAATTTTTCATGAGGTAGATTAGTGTATAAATTTTCGAAATCAAAAGTATTAAGTTTATTAATGTTGTTACCTTTAAGAAAATCCAGAACTTCTTTGTTACTAGAATATATATATAAACTATGTATATATATATATATAAACTAACATTGCAGAGACAGAAATCTGTAGCGTAGTTCTGTATCCTGAGGTTTTGAGGTTTTGATTGCCTTTGGAAGAACGTGGTCCGTTGGTTCTGTAGGGTATTACAGTATTGAATTATTTAGGCTGATTTTGACGAGTGACATTCTAGTCTTAGCAATTCTGTGGCCCTGAGGAAGTCTTGATATTTATGAATATGATTTACTATAGCTTGAATCTTGCGTCATTCTTTCCTGTGTCTATATTATCAAAGAAGTATCCGAACATTTCTGATTATTCTGAATATAAAATAGTATTGTCTCTTTTATTATTGTGTCATCTTTCAATGCACGTAAAATGCTCTGGTATTAGGCTGATCTTCATATTTTTCATATCAACTGCAAATTGTCCAGTTGTAGTCCTCAGAAGTATTACGCGTATTTAAAAACAATAAAAAATTAAATATGGAACAATTTTAACTAATATACCTAAGTTGACCAAGAAAAAAAGATTATGTAGTTATCTCAAATATAAGCGAAGAAGAAAACTGGTCTTCAATATAAAGCTAGACTTTAATTACTTTTTATATTTTCACTAATTAACTCAATAATTTACTTATTTTCTAATATTAAAATTTTCAGCAGTTCTTATATGATGTATAGACAACACAAAGTATCATTCCAGATTTATTAAAATGTGAATTCAAAATTACTTATCTTTATTTCCATATTCATGAAGGGAAATGAAGACAAATAAATAAAAGACATATTATTAACAAAAGTAATTTATAAGTTTCTTTTTATCCATATACAAATCTTAAACATACCATTTCATTTATAAATATATAAAACCAGAATTATGAAAGAGAGATGGATTTTCGTTATTCTATAACATTATCCTCATGCTGTACAGAATTTTAAAAAGAATAGTCTGAGAAATTTATTAATCAACACGAAATTAAAATAATTCGTTAGAATTATCAATAGAATAACTGAAAGCGTATAAATATTACATTTTAATAAAAAATCAATTTTTAATAATGATATTCATTTAATATCTTATAGCGATATTTAATGCATACATAAATTTATTATTTAACTTATTTTTTCTTATATTTCTTTAATTATAATTTTATAGTTAAATCCATCTAAATGTTTGTTGAATTAAGATTTCTAAAACTCATTTTTTTTTCATTATTTCGAACATTAAGTTAATTATAATTATTTTGAAAACATAGGCACTGTAGGTCTAATTTTTAGTTTAAAATAATATTTGAAGATTTACTTTATTTTCTATTAAATTTGAGATTATTACTCTTAAGATATAAATTTAATAATTTATTAATTTTGTAAAATATTAGTTTAAATTTCAGAAAAACATATATTTTTTCTTGGATAACAGAAATATTAGATTTTAATGTGCGATATTAGCTTTGTAATAACTTTTAAATGGGGTTACTTTTTTGACGGGATGCATCATTTTATAATTACAGTAAATATAATTGTGCCGTATTTTTTTCAAAAATTAATGAATTCATGCCAAAATGATTTGGCCTTTGTTTTTCCGAATGTTATTTTACAAAAATTGTCCCTAGAGATGTAATTATAAGCAGAAATAAATAAATTTTTATTAGTAAAATATTCATAACAAACAATTCTGAATAACTCTAATTTTAAAAATAATCATGTATAAAAGTTATGAACCATATTTCTGTTTCCCATTGAGTCAGTTTTATAAGCTTAAAAGATAAAAATGCATTTACATCTTTATTATAAAAAATACAATTGTTTATATTGTATATAAATAATAAATACAAATATTTATTATTTATAAATGAGATGTTGATCTTTTCTTATAATTACATTAAAAAATAAAGCTTTGGAACTTTTTGAAGAAGAATAGTCACAACATTTCTTGCACAATGTAAATTATTCCAATTTAAAATTGTCCCTACTGTTGTCTTTCTCCATTTCATTTTTCAGTGTTCAAAATCAATAGTAATACATATAATCAGTATTTTTGCAAGGTGTCCATGTTGGCTTATAATTAAAAATGTTAAAAATGCTGAATGGTTAGAACCTTGAAATAGAATATTAAATATGTTGTATGCCTATTCTAATCGAGGACAAATTACTGCTTTCTGTACCATAAAGATAGACTTATACTTCCAGTTTGAAAGATTCTTTAAATGCATTTAAGAATAGTATTGTTTTTATGGTTTAAATCAAAAAACGCAATGCTGAAAATTTATGAAATCTTGAGTTTTAAAGGATCATATGATCCTTGGAATCACACTGAGCAACAGACTTTAACATTTTAAAATTTCTTATGGTAGAATAGGTAGAGGTGCCCCATACATCTACAGTTCACAATGGCGTAACTTATGACATTTAGAGATCTTAACAGCTAAATTCCACTATTTCGGAAATATGTAAAAAGGGAGGGGAAGGGGGAGTAGCATGTAAATTCAAATTAGAATTTAACTTCCTATTGAGTTCATACATTTTTCGATATGTTGAAATGAAAATATAATACAATTGCTTAGAAAATACGTTTAATGTTTAAACATTTTCTTCGAAAACATTTAATACGTTTTATTGTTAATCATTTTATTTAACCTTTTATAAGATATAACAACAGAACATTTTTAAAGAATTCTTTAAGGTTTAAATATGATATACATCTGATAAAATAAAGAAACATCGAACTATATTATTATGATATACATTTAACTAAGTTATTTATGATATACATCTAATTAAGTTATTTATGAAATTAGGAGTAATCCTAGAAATCCATCCATTTCCTTGTAATCATAAGTTAATTCCTCTTAACATTCTAGTGAAACCACACTAGAATGTTAAGCATACTTAACCTTGAACATCAAGGATAAATATATTTTAGAAACAATGCTAGGAAGAATAATTACCACTTAATTGTAGGCAAATTATTGTTCTAAATTGTGAAAAATAAGATTCTGATAACATTTTTTTGGAGCAAAAACAATGGATTGAAAATAAATGTGTAATTCACCTAAATTTTAATTTTGACTTTGCTTTTAATGACATGGCCACACGGAGGGTTACATTACAAGAAATAAGAATTTTTTTAAACATTATAACTTTATTAATATTATATAAACATTTGCTGGTTCAAAAACAAATTATAAAAAAATTGTTAAAATTTAAAGACAAGCAACTCTCACTTTCAGTTGTTCAAAATTCTCATAACATGTGATCAAATAGAAATCAATCGACATCTGTAAATGTTCTTCTGTATCTGTAAATGTTTTTCGGATTGATGTATTTCGAAATAACAGTATTGGAAATATTTTTTTTTTTTTTTTTTTTTTTTTTGTGAAACACCAGATTCTCCGAGATTCAAACTCATTAGAAATATCCTTTGGGATTTCTTGAAAATAAAATATGTGAAAGAGAAGCTAGAAAGTATGGTAGATTTGATAAGTCATAATGTTACGACATGAAAATATGTTACACTAACAATGCTTGGTAGAGTTTGTTTTTCGAATGTGTTTACGTTCTCAAACGAAGCAACTTTTAATGAAATAGAGTAAGATTTAAATATCATAAAATTGTTTATTTTATCAAATTTGAACTATCATTTTGCAATGAAATTATTCAGCTCTTATCATGTTCGTTTGTTGCATTAGATGTGGTTTTTAAATTATTTTTATAAACGCTTTTTTTTAAGTAAAAGCTGAAAATCTGTTTTTCTGCTAATCTGACGAATACATATATTAAAAATACATATTACGTTTTTAAATAAACATTGTATTTTTAATAATTTTAATTTTCCAAAAATACAAATATTTTGCATTTCTGCTAGATGATCATTATTCCACGAAGTAACCACGAATAGAGTCCTCATTTACTTCTAATAATTGTTATTCGATATGTTTCAGTCATTAAACAATAAAACTTTTGTCGGTATATTTGGAAATCAAGAATTTTTCCTACATATGATTATTAAGACTAGAAAATTGTATAAAAATTTCGATTTCATATTTTTTAAAAATTCTTTATTTGAGACCACAAAGTATAAAAAGTAGTTTAAAAAATTTACAACTGGAAATACATATTTATCTTTTATTGTTTAAAAATTAGCTATTGGTTCACGATTAGAATGGACATCCAGTACATTTACCATCGGCAGCATATATCTGTTATCCTTTTTGACAACACCTTGATTCTAGCCATCGGTTTGAACTCTCTGCACTCATTACACAGGAACTGAAAATGATTTGACTATTTTAAAATTTTCTTACATTTTTGTTCAATGCATTTTTCTATATTTTAAATAATTAAAAAATATTCCTTAATAACTCTAATAGACACTTCTTAACAATAATTTTAGACGTTTCATAGAATTACAGCTTATTTAGGGAAAAAAAACAATTTCAGTTATCAATGGAATGTACTCTTTTAAGTAATTTTGAAATATCAGGGCATAGTTTAGCATATTTATGACTAAGCAAGAAGGCTGGAATAACCTTTGTGGTTGGGCTTTGGATTAGCATCCTCTGGGTTGAGAGTTCGACTCCGCCGGCCAAAGCCTCTCAGTGTGTATGATGACTGATGTACTTACAAATCCGTCGTAGCTACAAAGTCTTCCAAATTGAAACAATACCACTGGAGGTACTGGATCAGATGTGATTGTTTTCTGATTCAGATCTAAATTACTGTGGATGAATGAATGAAATGTATGAATGAATTTCGCCTCGTGAAAAAGGCGCGCATGAGTAGCTAAGACGTACACTTAGTCCTAGATGGCGCTACTTAAAACTAGAGACGTTAAAACTCGGCTTAAAATAGTTGACTTTGTCAATGAACTTGTCTATGACAAATACCATAAGCAGCAACAACATGGCTAGATCAACAGTTCATAATAAATAGCCTTTTTTTGAATGTGTGCATGTTATTACTTAACATTAAGTTATATTTCTGTTTTTCGAATTGAAAGTATAATCTACTTCTCATGGAATGTTATGTTACGACATTTTTAACCACGATATAAACATTTATTTGTCGATTTTACGTTAACTATCGCTTTACTGCTTGAGGTTGATATCATTTAATCCATTAAGTGCAAGGCATCAAGCTTAAAAATACTGCAATAAATAGCTTAAACAGCAGATAAAATTCCTTTGATAGGGTTTATCTAATATTTTCCATCGCATCATACCCGCATTTCGAGTTGAAATGTTTTTGGCAACATTCCCTGAAGCAATGAAAAGACACAAACTTTCTCTTTCTACCTCTTTATAGATTACTTGTACTGTTTATGTTTTTTCTAAATTGTCTATAAAAAGATTATTTAGTTCTGTCATGTTCAGACAATTTCTGAAATTCTTGTTTTTCGTCGAACAAAATCATAATATTTTGACAGCTGCAAACTTCATATAAAGTCTTCTGGTGGAGTCTTTATTTTATAAAAGATTCTATAATGAAGATAAACATCAAAATTACGATTTTTTTCTAAAAGATATTGTTCCAATGTTCAATAGTTTTGTTATAAAAATTTGTTTGAATATCTGAAAATAATAAGTATTATTATATTAATGACTTTGATTGCAAGTTAAATTGCGTCTAGAAAACATCATTAGTTGGATAAAATTAGAAATCAATATGATTTTGAATTTTATCATTATCTTTAAAACTGCAGGTTTATAAAATAAAATCTACTCTGAATGTAATTTTTAATAAAGAGAAATATTTTCTGAAATTTTTATTATAATATAATTTTCAATAACTAAGATATCGATATTCTGAAAATGCAAAATCCTGGCAAGCTTTATATACACTCCCGAATGGCGAGAATCAACCACCACGCAGAATTTTTTTCCATTTCCATGTTTGATATCCAGTGGTAGTTGCAAACTTATAAATCAAAGAAAATTTAGACAATGTTTAAATTTCATTTAGCCTTAATGAAATTTAGGCACAATTAAATCGAATACTTTTTATTCGTTATTATTACAAATAGTTCTTCTTTAAAATATTCTAAACAAAAATATGCAGTTTTTCTACTGAAAGGAAGATTTTATGAGAGTGTTCCAAACACCCTGGCATTATTTCATTTCTACCGTATTTTATAGAAATCTTTCAAGCTAAAATTTAAATCCTCAAATATACAAAATACAATTATATTTATCATCATATTTTTTGACTAGAAAACATATACGTAGCCTAGAGTCTCCTGAAGGCGATTAAATTTTCAGTAAGCGACTTTTCTTTTCATACTAATATTAAAAAGGTTCTTTGAGTCCAATTTATATGGCCATATAAAAGAAAACAATACACTTCCATTTGTTTATGCAGTCCTTATTTTACACGTTTTATCCAAATGACTTGAAGCCATTTAAATCCCTTTAGTCGTTTAAAACAAGTATATTAATAATTGTACGAAACGAAACGATTCTGTATACGCTTATTTCTTAGTTGGGAATAAATAACTTTTTTTCCACAGAAAACTTCAGATTTGGATTTTGCATTTAACAGAATGCAAATGTTATTTATTTAGGAAATAAATTAATGAAAAATAAAAATTGTCCAAATTAAGAATATTTACATTAGTAATCGAACAAGGATAAATTCGTCAGAGGTCCATTTAACTCATTTTAAGCAGAACTAATATAGTTTCTTATTCAACTTCCTTTAGGGGTTAACATTTTATTTTATATTCATGATTTATTAAACACTTATTTATGAATATTTAAAACCCTTTTTACCGAAATATCTTTATTATTTATTTCATCGCTTAAAAGTTTAAATAGCAAAGAAAAAAACGATATTAATTGGAACTGATGTCTAATGTTTCAGAAGAGAAAGGCATTTTCAAAAGCAGTAACAGTTTTGCTATTTGGTACAAATAAGTAGAAACAGTTCGTTTCTTTTTACTAATATTAAATAATTGAGCATTCGGAATAATATTTTTATTAATTGTTGTCTGAAATGCGTGTTTGGAAAAGCCTTTCATAAACATTAATAATTGTTTTATTTTTAATTTTCAAGTATTGTTCGATTAAAATCTTTGATTAAATCTACGAATATTTACCTGCATAATATAATTTTATTATTTGGAAAAGCCTTTCATAAACATTATTTTTAATTTCCAAGTATTGTTCAATTGAAATAGTTGATTAAATCTGCGAATATTACCTTTATAATATAATAAAAATCATCCCCTAACATTCCAAATAAGAAAATCACCTAAAAAATGCAAAACTTGACATAGCATAATTGGAGCGATCCTACAAAACAATTCATTTCTATTCTTATTTACGATTTTGATTGTTTTGTGCATTCCCCTCCTTACAATGCCTTCATGAATTTTTCACTTTGTAAAGTATCGAAAAAACAGAGCAAGTCAAATGTATTATTTCAATATGATGTATAATTAAAGTATGTAATATTAGTTCCTGCTGATTTTATTGGCGTAATAATGATGAATTGTGCCATTACTATGCGAATTGAAGATACTGTTTTTAAGCCTTTCTGTCGTGATATATATATATATATATATATTGTTGAGAAACTTTTCTTTACCGGGATTCGTTTGGATAGTGAAAGTGATATGGTGTGTAGAACGCTCAATTAGCAGGCAGAAGTAGAATAAAAACAACGACGTTTATTTACACGAAGACACACAGGATAGCACAAAAGCGACAACTATATACAGCACAGAAGACGATTAACTTCACCCGAGACGTGTAGCATACAACAGCATGCAGCCAAAATCTACTGCAGACAGTAGCGCACAGCTCAGTTCGGCACTAGCTTGACTCAGTCGCTTCCGACTCCTCCGTCTTCTACTTCTCCGACTCTGGCTCGGAATACTGACTCACTCACTCGACTCCGCTGCTCTCGAACTCGGACCACTGGCTTTTCCGCTCCGTCTTCGGACTACTCCGCCGTCTCCCCGACTACTGGCTTCGTCGTCTCCCAACTCGGACTTGACTTGCTTGCTCTGGCAGCTGTGGACCCTTTTATAGGTCTCAGGAGGCGGGGCTAGAAGCCTCTCAACCAATCAGGAACGTTCCAGGCGTATCTCGGTTCCCACTGGACGGATCGGGAAAATTCTCGAAGTTTCGGGTATTATCTATTTTGGCGCCAAAGTCGCCAAATTGGTCGCCAAGTCGCCAAATGGTCGCCAAGTTTGTCGCCAAGCTCTGGGACCTCCGACGCGCTAGTCCCATTCAGATGACTGTAAAACTTTCTTTCTATTGATGAAATAAACTATGCTGGGAAGCTGAATTGCAGGTTTGTAACAATATATATTAATTTCAAAAATCCACTAACATTTTGTATTTCTGGAACCCTCTCTCTTGATTCTTTGATTTCAGGATTCTTATATCTAAAGCTTCAGAGCATCTGTTAAAAATCCTTTCATCATCTCCGACATTTTTGCATCATCTACATTTTCAATCTCGCATCTTTTAGAGCCCCACCTCAATGTACGTAATAAAAATATAAAGAAATCCCATGTTCTGGCCGAAACTCCTTGATAGATACTGAATGTAGAACAACAGAAATGCAATGATGAAGAAGCCATTACATATTTCTTCATGGACCAGGTCATTTCTTCTTCACCTTTTGACCTAGAGAATTATGAACCAGTGGCGACTTGTCAGCTTAGTAATTAGCATTAGTCCAAAAATATTTATAAAGCGATTATTATAAGTGATTCAAATTAAACTACCGATTAAATATCTCCATTCCCACATACCCTCCTCCTCCCTCTTCCCTCAGCCAGTTCAATATTAATCGCTAAAAAATGAATATCAAAAAAAGCTGTGCAATAGAATATCTCGAATGCTTATCGTTTTTTATATAATTATTGATCCCTCATAAAAGTAATTAATCTGGAGATCAAGTAAAAAATCATTCACGTATCTTTTTTTTTTTTTTTTTGTAAAATAACTTTTAACATAGGAAAATGAATGTTCAACAAAGGAGATGCGTCCCAGTTAATGCTGCAAAGTCATAATTAAAATACATAAAATTCTAACGAGAGAAACAGTAATGAAAAGATAAAGAAAATGAACTTTGGATGGAAATGAAGGTGAAAAAAGTCACCGCACACCGCTTTATCAGAAAATGGCAAGAAATTAATCGATGTAATTTAATTTCCGATTGTTATTTTCTTGGGTCAGATAAGGAAAATATATACTCAATAAAACTTCACTGGCGTCATTTCATGAAACAATAAGAAAACAAAGTTGTAAAGAGAAAAATATGTATGCTTAAATGTATTTACGAAAATCCATTCACTTTGAAATACTTTCGTAACATAAGAACTAGAGTAGGTTTTTATATAAAAGACAGCCAATAAAAGAGTATATGACCTTATAAAGTGATTTTTGATCCACCCTCAAGAAAATTATGTTTTTTAGTAATTCAAAACATAAATATGAAAGGGTATATAAATTCTTTCTAAATATAAGTAATAAAAAAAAATATTTAGCCTAGAGTGCTGACTTTAGAAAAATTTATTTCATTAAATCTTATAATCCTTCTGATGTAAAGAAAATATTTATTGATACTTATAGGATTATTTATTTCCAAAAAGCAATCTCATCTTAATCCGTCTCAGAAATATTTATACAATTTTTTTTTCAATTTATATTGATGACAGGGACTCAAGGAGCACTTCTAACAGCATAAACGTTGAAAGGAGCTCATAAACACCAAAGCATGAAAGGAAATCGAAGTACGAAGAAATTTGTTGTAATCCAACAAAATGTGAAAAATAAAGAAAATAAAATTTTATAAATCTTTAAGTTAAAAATATTCTTTAAGGGAGTGCCTGTATAGGATGCTTATTGAAATCCTTCACCTTCCCCTTTAACTTTCGAATGACTCCAACTATAAAATACATAAAAACAGTTCTAAATATAGCGAAGCGAGTATTTGAAATACGATGGCACTACTTCGAAAGCCATGGGTCTGAAACCTATTCCTATATCAAAACTGGGGAAAGTTAGAGAATAAAAACTTCAAAAATTATAGAACATCATTGAAGAGAAATTGTGAATATTAATACAAATACTTAAAACATGTATTTGTTCACAATTGCATATCTAATTGTATTACAAAGAGAAAAAATAAGTATTTTTAATAATAAAATACTTTTATTTTTGATGCTCTAAATGCTCTTCGTCAGTTAAATACACATTTGGACGATTGTACGAATTTAAATCTGGACTCTTTTAAGAATATCAAAGGAAACATTGTTTAATCATCACACTTGAGTTTGCAATCAAGGTAATTGATTTTGTACTATATGCATATTGTATAATATACATATAGCACAAATGCAATCTAATATTGTTTCCCGGCGCAGTTATCTTCACAGTAAGGAAGAGAGTTTTACAGATATTTTAATGGTTCCTGAATGAATGTCCGATCATTGACTCCTGATCTTGGTAACAAATTTGGCGACAAAAATGAAGGATTTTGAATATTTAGGATTCCAGGTGTTTCTTTAAAGACTCGAGTTACAACGTTTGTTCTAAAACATCCAATGTCCTGTCATGAGAGCTACAAAATGCAAAGATTAATAATCGAGTTTTGGTAGAAGAGTAGTTGAGTGAATAACCTCTCAGACATGATGATCTTCAACGAGTTTTTCTCGAACGCCGTTTGCTGTTGCGGTTGTTTAGTAACGATTTGCTATTTGTATATTGTTTTCTGCAAATGCCTTTTCTTAGGTGCGCTTCGTTTGTATTTTGTTACTTAGTTTTCGCATTTTCGTCTAAAATAAAGCGTCTGTTATACGAGGCTGTTATTCCCTTGATTTTTCACCCTGTACCGACAGAATGGTTTTTCCGTAACAATATTATATGTTTTATTGGAATTAAAAGATTGCAATTTGTCTCATATACCATCTGTTATTGGAGTGTACAACAAGGACAAGGTCGTCAGTGAACACTTGAAAGTGAGCATTAACTGGTCAACATAGAGGATTTCATTAATTGTCAAATTTCTCAATGTTGAACAATTGCAAGAACACTGAGGCCTCTGTTATTCCTTTTCTTTATTGTTTTCATCTGTGGTAGTATAGAGCAACTTGCTTATTGGGAATTTTCAGTTTTTCATAGAAATATTTTAATGAATTACTATGAATATACTGAACTTTTCCATAGAATTTGTATAGCCAAAAGTCAGATGTAAATTTGAAAATATTATTTTATATTTTAACTATCATTCCTTAGAACAGATTTCAGATTAAATATATACAACTTCTGCATTTTCAATTTTTGGAAATATCTGGGGAGGTCCGATTATTTATTATTTTACCAACTTATCAAATCTATCCAATGAGAAATTGATAGAAAACCCATATCGTAAGAATGATTAATTTATTAAATAAATATAACTAGCTTAAAATAACACACATAATTTCCTTCGTAACAATATAAATGCAAAATGTATCATAAAAATTGTTGCAAAGACATGTATTTCCCTATTTCAAAAACTATTTGAAATCGTTAAAATATTACAGGTAGGAATTTCTTAATGAAACCTCTCCTTTTTTTTATGTTTAACATTAAAAAAAATATCAGCTCTAAAAATGTTAAGTATGTGTCAATCAGAAAGCATGTTAAATTTTTTAAAATATAATTTGCTAATGAATAACATTAATTTAATATTAATATAATAAAAATTAATTTATAATTTTATCATGTTGGTGCATTTTTATTAATATTTATAGTCGGTCAATAATTACTTTTATCTCCCTTATATTACAGCAAATTTAATTTAGTTGTCCATCCCATTTCAAATCTTAGTGGAGGCTAGTTCGGGATGAATCTGACAATCTTGGACTGGAAATCGGGAAATCTGTGTCAGCAAAGCTCTAGAAGTTTCCACTCTAGACAAACAGAGAGAGACACTTGATAGATTTAACGTGCATCACCTCCTCATGTACAGCAACTCATTTGTAAAATCGAGGGCAGACTTAAGATCTTCCAATCAGGAAGAGGAAACTTTTCTGACATGTCATCATATTATTCATTGAATTGTAATAAAAATTCAAACCATAAGCAAGTACATTGTCTCTATCAGAATACTATACAAACTCAGACTAGTAAATTAAAGTCAAAATTTAGCTATTTTTTCGAAGTGCAAAATTAAAAATATTTACAAGATATTGATGAAATATTGGTAAAATCTTTAGGAATTTGGAATTTCTAGAAAATGCGACTTCATATTATTTCATAATAAAAACCATTTTTTTTTTTTCAAATTCGCTGATAAGTTGTAGCATTTAAATTACTTGTAGAATCTGATTTAATGTGACACAAGTAAAATTGAAGTAAATCCCAATTTTTATTTTAAAAACTTATTGATGAATGAAATTAAATATTTTAAAAGCATTATTTAAAAAGGAAACAATTTTGGCTTGTCGTTTTAGTACATGATGAAGGAATGCTATTTTTTAGTTTATATATTAAATGTTCAAAAGGTGCAAAAAGTACAATTTTTTTAAAATTCAATACAAAGAAATACAAAGAAAATTTTGAAAAACATTCCCCAAACTAGTATTTTTTAAAGAAATTTCTGAGGTAAAAGAAAATAACTTTCAACCTAATGCCCTATCCCTCTGAATTTCAGCATTCTTTTATAGATTCAAAAAAATACTTCCCATATGTGCCGAATTAAATGATATTCATTTTAAAGATATGTAAAATATCGTTAACATCATTTCGGGTTGAATAATATTAAAAAATATTCGTGTTTATTAGCACACTTATAAAACGAGACACAATTGAAATACTCTTATATGTATATTAAAAGACAAATCCAATTAAACCTTAAAAAAGAAAATTAAAAAAATATTTTATATTCTGCTATCTATTTTTGGGAGTGGTAAATTGGAATTTTTATTTTAAAATTTTGTTCAATTCGTAACAGCTAGTTGATAAAAAAAGGCAACATAGAAATTCTGAAAGAGCAAATCTATTTGTCATCGGCTTTGCTTTTGTCTTAGAGGTTTATGGATGTAGAATAAACAAAAGGACTTTGCCAACTCCTAAAAGAATAATTGTAATGATAATAAATTATTACATCCGTTAAGTGTTGATAAGAAAAGCCTGAATGCCTTTTAAATGGAATAGATTTTTTTTGCAGTTTATTCTCATTAATGAATGATGAAGTTAAATTAATCGTCCTGCTTTCTGCACTGGCTCTTAAATACCGATTTGTTATTCCACGGTCTAGTTCATAACAAAAAATATGCATTGACTTGGAAATAATAGCCTCTGTTGCTAAATATCCTACACTGTCTTCATTCTAGACCGAATAGCTTTAAGATACATTCATTCATTTCTGTCATTGTGAACTTGCATACGTTCACAAGCATTGATATATTTTGTATTAATCATTAATGTTTACGAAGAAATACCAAATAAGTATTCATTTTGTCTCATCACTTTTTTTGATTCAATTATGTTACTTTAAATAATTTATAAATAGGAATTTATCTTTGATGAAAAATAATTATAATAATAGCTTCTGCATCTATAATACAAGTTACAAATTTTATTTTAACATTTGAAATCTTCTGAGAATATTTTGTTTGAAGAATAAATGGACTAAATTTTTTTACAATTGATCTGCAGATATTTGAGGTAAAAGGTTCTATTATCAAAAATTTAAATGAATGCACACTTAATATAAAATTCATAGAACATTCTTTTGTTATTATGTATGCTTATTTCCTTTCTTTGCAGAAGAAAGAAGCAGTAGATTTGAAAATGTATATTTACCATTCTTTGTTATATGCTTTTAGGTGTTCTGAGATGATTGAAAAAGAAAAAAAAACCTTTTTATAAATAATAAATGAATGACGCATTTAAATAAATAACTAATTTAATTAAAATATTGTTAAGGAAGATATTTAATTTACAACAAAACAACAAAGGGATTCCTTTACTTTCTACAAATTCCTTCTCATAATTATTTAATACATTGATTACTATATTGTTTTAATTACCTGAATATTGCAAAAATAGAAATAAATCTCATACAAGTTAGGGAAATTTATTATTTTCTTAAATTACCTTCTTAGAAAATAATAATAACTGTGGCATTTGTCAGTTTAGAATTTAACAATGTAATAAAATCCAAATATGTAATTTCCATAGTAAAAATGATAACTTTCTCTCTTCAAAGGATAAGCACCTAACACATCTTCATAATAATTTTACTATCGCTATGGAATTAAAAGAATTAAAACAAATATTAATTTAAATAAAAATCATTTTGGTTATTTATATATGCATGTATATTTGACATCTCCATTTAAATTCCTAATCCAGCTCAACCAAATTTTGAATATTTATTTTCTAAAACAACAGAGAGAATGCTATTGACTTTTTAAAGTTCAATAATTAATTAATTATTCAATTACAAAAATTAATGGAAATTCCGCCTTTTTCCACAGTAAAGTTAGGAGAAATTATTTCAGAAAAATATTTAAAAACCATTTAAAAGTTCAAAATTTTACCATTTTAGTGATATCGATTTATGCTGCACACTATTTCTTTCAATTGTTATTAATTTTTAAAATATCCAAACGCATTAAAATTAAAGTTAGTTTTGAACATCTTAATCCCTAATTTTTCTTTGTTAAAAATTTTTAATGCACATATTTTTATCAAGTTTCCAATTATTTCGAAGTAACAATTTAACAATACCTAAAAGCAGATATAAATATATCGCTCAAATGGCGGTAAGAAAAATAAAACTCTTCCGAACAAATGAAACAGATGTTCAATAACAGCAGCGACTTCCGGCTACGAGAAATTAACAAATATTTTGTCTTTTATCCAAACAGAAACTTCGAAAAAAAACTTATTCTGAAAAAAATTTATTTCTTGTATACTTTTAAAAGTTAAGAAATAAGGTGCTTCAAAATGTGTTACTATCATTTTGAAAAACCCAGTTATCCATACAGATGCAATGAAATTCTTTACCAATAGTATTCATCCATTACAACAGAAATTTGAGATCAGCGTGTTCATATTTTCTAAACAATAAGTTTTCGGCCAGTTGTTCCAGTGCTTTTAAAATTTTATTTAGGAAAAATTTTGATCTAATTAATACATCGGGATTCATTGTTTTAATACTTTATCAGACTCCCTATTAACTTTTTTAGATTTTTCTTGAATTGCAACGAAAACAAAATGTTAGAATTACAGCCTATACTCTTTTTTATCATTTTAATGTGATTTCATTTTCTGCTATATACTTGGTGCTGATGTACCAAATCTGGCTCTTGTACCGTAAATTTCCAAAATAACAAATAACAGCCAAGTCTCTTTCTAAATCTTTTTAAGCCACATGAAGTGAGAAATGAAACTGTCATTTTCTTTTTAAAAACTAATTAAATTGTTGATTTTTTATCTCATACGATTTCGAACCTTTTAGTAAAAATGAAGATATTAGAAAAATAACTGAAGAAAAATATATATTTAATTCTTCCAGCTTAAGGAAAGCAAAATAATTTGGGAAAAGATCTAAATACAAAATTCTCATTTTCTTTAAACAATTAATAATTCAAGATATGGCAAAAACTTACCTATTATTTTTATTTATTTTCACTACTTTTGAGAGTAAGTCAGTATTTACCGGCAACTTTTTACTTCATCAGAATTATGAAGTATGAAAAAAGTTAGAATACATTTATTTGCTTGTATATTTAAGATTAGTAGTTATTGTTTAGGAAAATGACTGTAAAAGAATCTTAAAGAAATGTGTCTAATGGGTTTTAAGGCAATTTTCAAGTGCTTTATTATTTGGAAAGAAGTAATTAAGATAACTTTTTATTTAACAGTGAATGAAGAATAAAAAAAATATAAAAAAACATTCACTTTTTCAAGAAAATATTAAAATTAGCAACAGACAACATTTTAAACTAAAATCTTCTTATTCTTTACATAAGTTTATTTTATTGTTACTGAAGTCATAAAGAAATTTGCATATAGATTATTTTTTCTTTTAATAATATTTAGTCAATAAATTAACGAAAAAACGGAAATGGCATTCTTTCAAATCACATAAAATCAAATAAGTTAATTGCCCTGTTTTGTTTTGTTTTCTACAATTTACAGATTTACCGATTCGTTATATAAAATAAATTATATTTAATTATTAGGTTCATTATAAGCAGGATAACTATTATTTTCCATTTTATAGAAATTTTATTTTTGCTGAAAAATGTAAACGTTTTTGAATTGGAGGCGTAACAACACATATAAAAATGCTCACATTGAAAATTAGAAAGGAAAATTAATAACAAAGTTTTCTCATCGGCATTAGGTGTTTGAACTTTTAATAATTAATCTAATATACGATCGAATAGGAACAATTTTAAAAAAAGTGCCATTAAGTTTTATTTTATTATTGGTCATCGTATATGGAAATTATAATTACCACTTTAAAGGTTACCGTAGATACTAACTGTTTCTGTATCTAAAATGTTCGTAAGGGATTGTATACAAATTGAAACTTTTATAAACTCGGAAATTTTCGATGAATTATGAATAGTTTCCTTATGTTAAAACTATCCATAGTACTAATTTTGCTTATCATACAATGAATGCACAAGGACACACAATTTCACAATGGAAAGGATTCGTTATCTATAACTTGTTATTGAAATCCTACTCTAAACTGGTCCTACTCCTCGTACATCAAGTCTGATCCCTTTCCAAACAATTATTATTCCACACTTATTATTTCCATCGCCAACTTTCTAACAATTTCAAATTATCGTGTGGCACTTCGATTTTGTTTCCAAATGAATTTCTTTCCCGAATCTTCGATTAGATCAAATCTACTTTTATTCTTAAAGACACGTTTTCTTCGTTTCTTATATATTTAATAAATATATTATCTGTATCATCTACAACATTGTTACTACACAGACTTAAAATACAATAACATGGAATATGTAATAATTTTTATTTGCTACCGATTGGCGATAGCGTTTTGCTCGGTAGACCATATAATTTCCATCATCATATTTATTGTTAGACCATATAATTTTTCATCATCATATTTGTTTCCTAATAGTCTCTAATAAGTTAACAGTCAACTATACTCAAAAACTTACATTCATACTTGCATTCATTAAAGCTCGTTTGAAAACTGTTATAGGTTATATGGGAATAGAACTAATAATTTTGATCCATGATCCTTTTTCAAACTCTCAACTTTTTTCGGAGGGGAGATGTTTCTTCTAGATGAAATAAACGTGACAGAAGTTCGTACATATGGTGGATCTTTTCAGGAATTAGATGTAGAATTCTCTCGAAGATTTTTCATATCGTTAAAATTATAAAGCCTTAAATTATAAGATTTTCCAATCTTTCATCTAAATTTTTGTCATCCGAACTTTTACCATTACTTAATATTTCTCTCATTCTCAAATATAATATTTGTTGATTATTCTTCAAATTCATTATAATAAACTGAAAAATAATATTCGGTGATGAAGAAA
>JAPMOR010047196.1:0-32741 GCA_026543865.1 Argiope aurantia | reverse complement strand
CAATAAAGGAAAGTGAATTCTGATTCGGAATTTTCCTAAACATTTAAGAGATTACAGATTTCCATCTAGTTGTATAGAATTGGGAAAATACTTGCTTTTATTTACTAGCAAAATGTTTGAAAATAAATATGATTAAGATTTCAAAATCAAGCTGGATTAGGAAGAATTCTTCTTCTCAACTTACGGTACAGAGAATAGTTTCTCTTGTATGGGATGGACATCGTTATTGTTACTAGCAGGTCAAAAATTATACACGGGCGCCTTTTTGAATTCACTCAAATGAACTCATAGTTCTACAAATGAATAAGACACACTAAAATCGTAAAAACTGAGAAAAATCTTCTAGCTACCATGAGCACTACCAGAATTTATTTTCTCTTGTTTTCCATTAGATTACAAAAAAACAATGCTATTCCTAGAAAACAAAAGTTTTACAGCTGAATTGAGTTGTAAACTCTGATCCGTTTACAGTTATTTTGAACCCTAATCGGACGATTATGATAATTGAGCTGGCATTCGTACTAACATCGGATCTTTAGAGAATTCGGGTTCCGAACATGGAGATCTCGGATTCCAAATGCGAAGCTCTACTACCGAATAATCCTTCTGAGAATAAATTTCATTGAAAATTTAGCTGAAATATAGAAATTTAATGCAAACACCGCATACCTAATTTCATCTATCTAGATAAAAGTGTTTTTAAGTTATTTATTATTAAAGTTCGAAATTTTTGGCAATCGTAATACATTCTCTTTGCATAATTTATAAAAATCAAATCTATTTGACATTTTAAACTTTTTAAATTCAAACTACCTCAAAGTAAAGACGGAAACAAAGAATTCTAAAGTTCAGTCTATATTAGCAGAATTTCTTTCTATAATTCTTATCTTTTTTCTGCTTATCCGCATGTTCTCTGGTATTTTTAAACAGGATGGGAAAACTAGAAGAGAAATATTTCAAATAAAAATGACTCTTATGAAAATTATCAGAAGAAAATTCATTTCAATTTTTAGATTTAAATTTGCCAAACATTACAGTTTTTATTGTTTACAGCCGCTTAAGTTTTGCTTGTTTATTTTCTTAAAGGGGCTTCTTTTGCTTCAAACCCTCTGTTTATAATTATACACTAGAAAGAAAACATTTTCCAGTCGGTTGCTTCTTAAACAAATATTTGTTTTCTGAATATACGAGTTATTTTTAAAACACAATGCTAGATTTCCAACCATTTCCATTTCCATTTGCATACTTTATTGAAGCTATTTTTAGTAGATTAGAAGAGATCCAGGTTTGAAAAGAATTGAAATCTACAGTGCGTCTTTGTAATTACAAAACCCCACAATCTGCATGAATAAAAAATTACGAAAATAAGGATATACTGAACAAATAAACAATGAACAAATAAAAATGTAAGTAACATACCAAATTAATAAAACAAATAACATATCGCTAGATGATTAGTGAAAAAAATATATTTGGGAAATTTAATAAAATTTTCCCTTTTTTTAAAGACATACTTGTATATTAGCAAACTAATAAAAAAGATGTTTAATATAATTACTGTTTTTTCAATCTTTACTTTATAATCCACCATTATAAATATTATGGAATATTCAAATCAATTTTCTCTCAACTTTATTACCAGGTAGCTCTAATTGTATAGACCCCAAATTTCATTAACTGAATCGATTAACTTATAAGATGTTTTAAACATATTAAAATGGCGAATTGACATCGAGAACTCACAGATATTCAAAATTTCAGAACTCTAGAACATTAGAAATAAGTTCAAAATTTGTTTTAAAAATCCCTTCTTACAAACAAAAACCAAATAAAATAAAATTGTGCAAAAAAATCAATTACATAGTGTCATACTATAAAGAAAATGAATAAATAAGCAAATGATACACATTGTTAACCTTAAAGAAACAAGCATGCATATATTCCAAGCTATCCATTTCCCAAAAAAGCTAGTCATTTCTTGATGAAACGATTACATCTAACTCATTGAAGAATTTCTATCTTCATTAACTAGATAATCCGACTCGGAATATCTATGTCAAAAATGAGGGGAAAAAACTTTCATTTTGGCTTATCCTTTCCTACTTTGTGGTTTATCATCCATTCTTTTTGACTTGCTTCAAATCACAAAACATGGTTCTTTTTGGGTAAGAACGAATTATATCCCACCGAATCTCATCAACCAAGGCTGAGAGTTTTCAATTTCTTTCTGTCGAAATGTAGTAAGGATATCATTGCTATCATCCATCATTGTGTTACGTCACTTAGAACAACCCCACGGCGAAAAAAAAATGTTACATAACATCAAATTAAATTTGGTGCAAATTATCTCAGTTATATTTCGATGATATTTTGGAAATTAGAAGCTGATCAAAAAAAAATTTGAAAAGTTTTGGAACCATTACTAATACATATAGATTTGGAGATTTACTTATTTTAGAAAAAATCTATTAGTGAAATGATACATGATAAAAATTATGTTAAAAACCTTTTGAAAATTATTTGTTATATTCAAAAATTATTTTAATTTAGCTCAAAGAGATTACGTTTTCTTTAAAAAATATTCGTTATTTTGATTGAATTTAATAAATGCAAACTGTTTTGAAATGTTCATGCTATTACTCTTTTGATGATTTAGTGCTGCTATTTTTACTTTTGTTTTAGACTGTACCGATTAAACGACGATTTTATAATTTTGAAACGGTAGCTGTTGAAATATTTCGATTACAAATTTCTTTTGAAAATTTGTGCTGTTATCGGTTATACTCTTCGTATAATGAAGTTCTTTTTTTTTTCAGTTTGGAAGAAAAACTTATTTCTGAGCTAAAAGATTATGCCTAAGCAATTTTTAAATCTAATTAAGTTTTATAGATCTTATTTTGAGAATTTGAAAAAAAAATATTATTAAATGATATTATTTTGTTGCATGATTGTCATTGGAATATAAAATTTCGATTATACGAAAAGTGGGACATTTTATAATTAATATTTTATATACGTTTGACAAGAATAATATACCTCCAGTTTTCTTTAAAAGAATTTGAATTGCCTGAAATTTGAATAGATGAACATATTCTTTGAAAATTGAATTCTACCGCCAGGGATTACTAGATTCTGAGGCGTCTTGCTGGATAAGGCTTGACCTCAGGGTTGTTGAATTCCAACCTCTAAAATACGATTCCATTCATAATCCACTAATTGGGTCAGGTAAATATTAAACTTGCTATCTTGGGTCAAAGGTCCTCACCTAGGTATGAAAGTTAGGAAAATAATTCCTCATCACATAACTATGATTAATAACTAAGATTATTAATTTCATTTGATATTCGTGGCAGTGTCTTTAGCAATATTGTAAAAAAGATGTCAATTTATCTATATCTAACTTCTAGTACCTCATGCTTATTTAACTATATTTCGAAAAGGAGACAATAACCTAACGATAGCAGATATTGATGAATATTGTAATGCCATGATTTTTTAAAAATTTTCCTTTTGAACTTTTAAAGTACAGAAAAATTTAAGATAATATTATTTTTAAAAAATAGATAAATAGGAAAAAAAACTCTTCAAAAATCATTTTTGACCAATGTAATCCTTTGTGAAATACATAATGATATATTCATATAAGACCTATTCTATGTGTTTATAAAAGAGTAAAGGTATATATAATCTATAAGAATATATAATATAATGTGTAAGAAAAATCTATAATATTATAGTAGAAATTTCTACAAAATAGATATTAATATAAGGTAATGCAATGATAGATTTCATGCTACATTTTAATATTTCTTATAATGGGATTTTGCACATTTCAAATTTCGTTGCTTGGATTATAAAACTTGTTCTGTCAGAATAGCGAATAAAAGTAATAAGAAGAAATGAAAGATTTTTTTTACTCTAAATGAAAATTTACATATTGACTTCTAAGTTAAAATTTAATATTTTAACATATTAAATTAAAAATAATAATAGTTTCAAGCAAGACATGTATTAATTATTTTAAATAAAAAATCTGTCATTTTAAAATCACTTTCTCAAAAGCACAAACAATAAAATATTGAATTTTAAGACAACATTTTGATAATAACTTACTGTTCAAAATATAAAAAATAAAGAAGATGTTATTAAAGATATTCAAGTTTTAATAATCCTTAATAAAAATTATTACGTCTCTGAGAAACAGATATTAAAACATAAAACAAATTTCGTCATATTTAAATCCTTTTTAAAAAATGAATTTACGTTAAATCTTCCGAATTGAAGAATTTCCACTCCAAGCACAAACCTTTTAAATCCACCATCCCAACTGTCGGAAACCTCCCTATCAGATGCAGGTACGAATCATTCAATGAACCCTCACTATAATAAATAAGAAAATGTGCTCCGAGAGAAGAGGCTTCATTTTCGGTCTCTCTGTCCTGGGACATATTTGGTGTAATTATGGCTCAGAATCACTTGCAGAGGTTGTCAGTGTCGTAGCCATCTGGCTCTTTCTTCAGATTCTTCTATTGGAGGTCTCACCCCCTATCATTATCATTGGTTTCAAGTTAATATTCAGATTATTATTCCAATGACGCTTCTTGTTCACAAAGGAGATTTCTGTCTTGTAGGAAACTTTCTTTTTCTTCCCTGCATTCGCGGATCAATAATAATATCGCCCAGATTCCAGTCTTCCTGCAGCTTTCATTATCGGAACATCTTTCATTTATAAGTTATCATTATGCCAAGTATTGTATAGAAGGTAAAAGAGCGTTCTGCATATTTTATGTTTGCAAATATTTATGAGGTGCTTCTGACATAATAATTAAAAGATGGAAAATGACTCTTGATAAAATTGCAAGATATAATTTTTTTTCGAGAAAAATGTCGTCTTATTAAACTTTTTTATTGCAGAGAACTGGAGTAAATAAAGAAGACATATTTAAAGCTTTAATATAAAAAGTATCTTTAACTCTAAAATTGTTGTCAGTTGAAATGTAAGAACATATCCCATTTGAGTTGTTTATGAATTGAAATTCAACTTCAAAGTGTTAATTGAATATGTATAGTTATTTAAAACACAACTGTAATAGTAAGTCTTTTAAAGAAACTTTGATAATTAAATTTTAAGGATATCTTCCCCGCATAATTTCTTAGTGGAGGAATATGTATCAAAGAAAATATAAGAAATATACATCTTTACTTTAAAATCAAAAATATTTTAAAGCCATTTACTATTGCATCAATTTTTAAATGATATTTAAAAATTGGTATATTATTTGAAAATTGCATTTTTATTTGCGACATACACTACGAAAATAATTCTTCAAAACGCTTTACAAGGTAAACAGTTCAAACAAATAATACCAAACTAGGCTTATATTTATTTTTGGAGTAAAAGGCGGTTACTAAAGAAGAATTTTTTAAAATGTAATCAAAACTTTTATAAAAGTTAAATCAAAGTTTTAAAATTTTACTTCAGTAATTTCGAGGTGTGCCATTGCATAAAAATTATTCTTACAGAAATTTAAAATTAAAAAAAGCTTTTTAGAGATATCAATTTATTACATTTTTTTCTAATCTCAATAAAGTTTTAGAAATATTCTTTTACAGCAATATTTCTCACTATTTGCTTTTACACACGCTTGCATTGCTATGATATTAAATACATTTTTTGTGTGCATGTTATCAGTGCTCAAATATTTAGAGTTAATTTTAAAACTAATTTTAATATAGAAAAATCGATCCTAAAATATTATATTGTTACGATGTTTCCAACTCAAGACCTTTTTTCATTGAACTGAATTTGGTTAGTATTGTCACCAGGTGAAATAGCCCCCTTCCGCGTCACTGGTTTTTCATACCGCATAGCACAATGACGACTCATGAATATGATAAGAAACACTTTTATTACCTGTGTTAATATCACATATTGTCTTGTGACAATTTACTGTGACTTCCTTCTTAGAAATATTGAGCCTGAAGATAAAGGAAAAACAGACTGCGTAAAACTAGATACTAAAAGTAGTCATTGGTAG
The DNA here is from genome assembly GCA_026543865.1 of Argiope aurantia. Taxonomy (NCBI): domain Eukaryota; kingdom Metazoa; phylum Arthropoda; class Arachnida; order Araneae; family Araneidae; genus Argiope; species Argiope aurantia. The sequence goes on along the minus strand of JAPMOR010047196.1, from coordinate 26,703 downwards.
TTTTTGAAAAAGGGTGGAATTTGAAATGATATCCATATCAATAACAAGAATTATAATATAAACAAAGTTTTTTTCCTAATCAAAATTAAAAGGTTATTTCGTGCAAAGTTGTTAATGAATTCATTCTTCATTATTGAAAGGGGGTTAAGCCTGTTAGAGAAGCATAACTTATGAAGCGCATACCATCAAAATCCACCACATAACGTACCATTAAGCTTGAGAAAATTCTAGTCGATGACGAGCGCTAAACGGGAAGTATAATATAACTGTTAATAACATATAAATAAATAATAAAAAGACAGTCATTTGATAAGCAGCAAATAAGATGTTTCTAGAAGAAATATGACAAAGTCAAACAGCATATTGAAAACAAACGGTTTATACTAACATCTTTCTTTAAATTTTTAACTACATCGTTATTCTGATACAATTATATGACACAACGTCATGAAGACTCGATTCAAGCCTTTATTCCATGAGTAAGGAACAAGTTCGATCCGCATTGATTTTCACAAATAGTGAATGGGAAGCTTTCAAATCTAACTCATCAAAAGTACTGTACTTCGATTGAATCATCAAAACATCAGAATTTCAGTAAACCTGGTGAGAAATTTCTTATTCAATAATCAGTGAGACTATTTTGGCCCATATGGAATTCTGTAAAGAAATAACATTCATACTTTCCTCAAAGAACATATCTTCATTTGGTTTTTAAATATTTTTAGAGGTATAAATATTTCTATATTATAAACATTTCTACAGAGAATCTGGGGAGAAATTTCTTATTCAATAATCAGTGAGATTATTTTGGCCCATATGGAATTTTGTAAACAAATAACATTCATTCTTTCCTCAGTGAGACTATTTTGGCAGAACGTAAGTATCTATCTTCATTTGGTTTTTAAATATTTTTAGACGTATAAATATTTCTATATTATAAACATTTCTACTGAGAACCTGATGAGAAATTTCTTATTCAATAATCAGTGAGACTATTTTGACTCATATGGAATTTGTAAAGAAATAACATTCATACTTTCCTCAAAGAACGTAAGCATCTATCTTCATTTGGTTTTTAAATATTTTTAGACGTATAAATATTTCTATATTATAAACATTTCTACTGAGAACCTGATGAGAAATTTCTTATTCAATAATCAGTGAGACTATTTTGGCTCATATGGAATTTGTAAAGAAATAACATTCATACTTTCCTCAAAGAACGTAAGCATCTATCTTCATTTGGTTTTTAAATATTTTTAGACGTATAAATATTTCTATATTATAAACATTTCTACAGGGAAAAAAGTACTGCATTTTTTCATTATATCCTAATATAATATATCGACTTGTTTATTACGATTTTCTAACCATATAAATGATGCTGAACATTTTAATCATTATCTTTAAAATCATGTTTTATAAAAAGGTTTTTAATCAAAAAATATATTAGATTTAAATTAAGATTTAAGGAAACTTTAAGTGATAGTTTAGAGTAATAAAAGGGATAAAAATGAATATTTGAAATAATTGTAAGCAAAACTTCAAAAAATAATAAAGTCTGAGACAAATGAAGTACTTTCTTTACAAAAATACGCATTTGCTTTATTTCATTATTGCATGGAATTGACATCCTAATCCATGCCTTTTTTTGTTTTAATAGCTAAGGATAGCATTTTATTATATGTAAAGGTATTTAACCATAAAATCGATTACATACTTTTGCCAAAAATATTTGCACAGCTTGTAATTATGTATATAATAATGCTTCTTTGTTCAAAAAAAAGCTGATGTAGTATAATTTGAATAAAAATTTGAATGATAATGAAAGTGAAAAACTCCTAAATGAAACATCCAGAAAAATAGTTTCATTTCAATACTTCTAAACTAAACTATGTTTTATGCATATTTTCATTAAATTTAAACTAAATATTTAATTATGATAGCAACTACTTTATTCAGATATTAGTTGTGCTTAATATTTAAATCAAACGATTTAAGTAATGATTAGAATAAAATGTCTTTCCTGTAAAAATAAACTTAGATTTAATTCTATTTAAGATTTTATTTATATATTATACTTTTTGAAAGATGTAAAATATTTTAAAACGTTCTTTAAATAAACTTAAAAGTTTTAATTATTCTTATAGTTTTCAATAAAGTTTTCATTCATTCTAATAGAAAAATATAAGATTAAATAATAAGTATGAAACCTTTATAAAAGCACTTTCATTTGTGCATTAAAAAGAACCTTTTCAATTAAAATTCAAGAAGACAAAGCAAAAATCGTAAAACTATAAGGTCCTAGTTTACTTTAGTTATATTATCCCTTTTCACAACTTGGTTACGAATTTATTTTTTGAGCCAATTTTTAAGCTTGGAATAGACTTGATTTGGTGATGTGCTGATAATATATAAAAGATTTATTGACGAATGAAGTTTTGTTAAATTCATTATTACAAAGACGAATAGCGTTAAATGAAAGTTACATTAAATCCTCAACTTCAGCAAAACGGTTATATAACGCCATCAAATGCACCCAAGAGGTTAACCTCTCCTTTTAAGATAGCTATTTGAGGTTGTCTCGTAATTTTAAGCCATGATCTGATTTGGCACCCCCTTTTTTCCAAATCTTTTAATCACACCAATGGAAGGATATTTTGCCATCTAATACGTTAATCACCATCTCTTTAAAACTTTTTTTTTATTTTAAGATTTTAATAAATTTTATAATTCATGGCTAAATATATTATAAAGCCTAAAAATTATTATTTTACAAATTAGTTTTTCAATGGTTTCCTATGTAAAAATTAATTTTTAGCTTAATTAATGATTATTAATTGATGATTAAAATCTATATGAAGAATCCTGTTCTCATCGGAGTTTAATTACAAAATTTTAGAAATTTAGTACATTATAAAATGTGTGAAAAATTAACTACAAAATTATCTTCACTGTAAAAGGAAACACACAAAATTAAATAAACATGTATAAAATATTCTTATTTCACTGTATTAATTATTACTATAAAATCTTAGAAAATTAATTAAACGAATTTATCTTAATTCATATCGAAAATATTTCTTAGAATTGAATTTGGAAAGAACTAATTGGAAACCTGAAACTTATTTTTATAACTTCACTGGAATGTCTTTAATTAAAAAGATGTCAATATTATACATAATCAATGAATTAATATATGAATATTTTAGATACTAACAAAATTAGAATTCCATAATAATGCCTTTTAGCAAATCATTAATTAGCGGAAGCAAACATAACGGCATACTGACATTTGATTACTAAATGTTGAGTAAATTGTAAAATTTATACATATAATAAGATGTCATGTTGCTTCAGAGAAATATTTTATAAGGTATTATGTTTCTATATATAAAAATTCAAAATTAATATTTTCTACGAATGACATTAGTTCCATTATTTATTAATAATTCAATTCTTTGCCCAGCGAAGCAGAGAAAGTTAATAACTAATAGATTTCCAAGCGAAGAATGTGAAATATCAAATAGTTTACTGATCAAACTTTCTAGACTATTGAATCAGACAGTTTGACATCTATGACGCCATTTAAAGTGACTAGGCTTTTCGGAAAACTCTCGTTTCACTACGGTTTGGGAGAAACTTCGAGTTGAAAACTCAAACTAAACCTTCAATTTAAAAGCTTACAAGTAACTTTAGAATAAATATCAACTTAATATATTTAAATATATTCTATGCATAGGACAGAAAATATTTCTGTAACGTTTATGCAAATTTAAAAAAATCCCCCACAAAAAAATTATAAGTAATATTGTATCCTTTTAGTTTACTTATGTACCTTACATACTTTAAAATGTTTTCAGTGATTGATTTCAATGAGTCTCTTGATTTCATAATAATCTAACAAATGACACATGTAACTGTGTTTAATTTAGTGATATTAACTGATATTTCTTCTATTAATTTCTAGATAGCGTTACCTCTGGGAAATCATTTTTGCTAAATCATAATAATTAATAATTAAGAGCTCTGAATTATTAAAGTATTTTATTATCATCAAGAGCTCATATCTTGAATTCAATTGAAATTTCATAATTTATTATACAGCTATCCTCTAATATTACAACAAAAGTATACAATGTTTCATTAAAAAAAGAAAATACGGAAAAGAAGCAGCTATGTTTGGGTAAGTTCAATTCTATTATTTCCCCGTCTTCAAACAACCTCGGGCTCGTCTTTTCGAGAAACTGAACCTTTAACTCTTTCTTCAGATTTCGACAGAGAATTCTTCACTTACCAGGCTCACGTACAAGAGGTGACAATCTAGGAACCAGTATTCGAACATGGACCTTACTACCAGTCTAATGCGGAGAGTGACCCCAAGTATCCTGTCATTTAGAGGTTATGGAAATCAGTCGATTAGTGACCTCATTTTAGACTATTTTAGTAATAAATTATAAACTTGAGTATAAATTGCGGGCGGTTTCGTAGCAAATGTATTTGTGCCTTTTTCAAGTATTTCAACCAAATAGAAATAAAAAAAATATTCCCATGCTAATTCAATTTGACATCTAATTAATGATCCCATTTATTTTTGACCTTACGGAGATACGGATACTGAAAAAGTAATTTGTTTTATCTGCGAACTACTTCATTCTCGGTAATATCGCAGAGGCATGAGGAGATTTTCATACCTTTTCTGCAGTGAACTAATTAGTCATTCTAATAACCTGAAAGGCTACATACACCCTTGCTCGACATTATCCATTTGCGATGGATGTTTTTGGGTTGTAATGAAGGAAGACAAGAATAGGCAGCCCTTAAGATGATCAAAAAAGAGGGCACAATTTATCCCCCGTTGGCATGGAAAAAAAGGTAAAGACTTTGTCTGTCTCTCTACTTTAAAAGGAAATTCCACTGTTTTATCCACCGTAATCCATAGTTAAATGCTTAACAAGAACTGAAAACTTGCCTTCAATATAGAATTGATCCTCCTCAAAAGAAGCCCACATATTTAATAACCATGTCATTTTTATAATTTAATTAATTAATTATTAATCATGCGCACGTGCAATATTAAAAAAATACCTAAAAATTATACTGGAGATTGTCTCTTGAACTTACATTTAACAGCACTTAAAAATTTCCTGTCGGTATGCCCGAAAACGAAAATTGATGACTTTTGGTTACGGTCATGCTTCTAAGTTACCCATAATCAATATAGATAAGCAGTCAAGAGTTTCATTAGCTTGGGTGAATTCATTTAGCTCATTTTAGTTAGATTAATGTCCCATTTTTGGAGCAATACAAGAACTATTTTGAGACAAATATTCTAGCTATGAACTGGTAAAAGGATAAGAATGACACCTGAGACAGCGCCTTCCTTCTCCAGCATTTCACTTTACATAAACAAGAGGGTATTTGATAGTCCACCGATTCTGTAATCTACACGAAAGGATTTTCTATGAAATCGTCTGAACTCTCAATATTCTAATCTAGAAGGCGAAGCAAAGTCTCCAGTAAAATTATAAAACGTTCAACCTATTTTGGGATGTTCATTTCTGCAAATAATGTTATCGGCTCTTAACTCTATCAATATCAAAATAACCCAAACGTAGTTCTGTGGGCGGCTGAGATGTCAATGCAAAAACTGCTCTCCCTACCGTAAAGTGTAATTATTGAATACACGTGTACGTGTTAGATACGTTCTGGGGAATAGGAAGATTCCCTGAAAACTTTCAAGAGATATCCGAGCTTACACATGTTTAAGAACCATTAGGGGTGGGTCCTCTTCTTTATAGTAAAACGGATCGGCATTGTGCATATGAGCGAATAGGTCATTTTTCTTATAACTGATACAGAAACTCAGGCGTTTCAATATTTGAGAACCTGAACTCGAATGATCTTAGATAAGAGGGCTAAATTAACTCTAAAGTACAATAATTATCAAAAATTATTTCAAACAGAAGTTATTTCTTATGATATGACAATCATTCATCTAATTTGTATAATATTTTATCTTCAGTTGCACAGTAGTTATAGGAAAACAAAAAATTCATTCCCTGCATTTCTTCTCCGTTTCAGCTAGATGACCTATCTAAGAATCCTCCCTTTATTCAAGATATTTCTGACCCATTTAAATCCCATCAAAAGTATTTGAATTATCCTGGTCACAAGCCAATATGAGCAAAGCGTTATATAAACATTTTAAAAGATGATGACTTTGGCCCAAAGTCTACGTTCGGAGAAAATATGTAGAAAGTTTCCAAAGATCGTGTCATGAGAGTCGTCGAAGTCTTTCTAATAGCAATCGATCTAAAATGATTTTACTGAACCATTTTATGGTGAATAATGCTAAGGAATGTATTGGATTTAACATTTCAGGGGACGCATATACATGAGATGCACCCCAGAGAAGAATTTTATATATTTTTATAAAAGCGTCAATTGGATATTCTTACTAAGTTATTCTTCAGTTGGATGTTCCATGAAGTGTTGGTCAATTTTTGGAATTCGAGGCTAAAACAGAACTATGAATCTGCTATTTGTATTTCAGAGATACGCAATTAGGTAAGTCTTCTTTTCTTTATTGTTTTTTAAAAAAATATTTTTAAAAAATAATGTAGCTGCAATTAATAACTGCATTATTCACTTGACTAATAATAGAAGAAAATTACTAAGAAAGAAATATATACGACAGCAAACGCTCTGATAAAAGAATAAGTGAAGTGAAAAGCCCTAAACTGCAAAACAAGATAAAAAAAACTAAAATGTGTTGCACAGAATTAGATTTTGAAAAAAAAAAAAAAAAAAAAAAAAAAAAAGAACGATTATCAAAACCACAAGCCCTCCAGAATTCCAAAGTTTAGCTGTGAGATTTGCGAGGAATTTGTATATTTGGAGCATTCTAAGCCTAATTATCCGCCCTGCAACGATGCAATAAAGTGAATAACTTCTCGCCTTTCATGATTTTTTTTAAAAATTTGATATTATTTCTGAAGCCTTGCATAACAAATGTCAATATTTTAATTGGAATATTAGTAATTTCACTTATTTTTTCACGTCATCTAAGTTTCAATTCATTTCATATAGTCGTTTGTTCATTGTTTTCATGCATTTATAAATAAAAATTATTTAAAATATTTGTACTTATTAACCTTTACCAAATTTTAATAATGAAATTGATATTTTATAACAGTATATCTAGGAAATATGCGCAATCTTTCATGGGGAAGGAGAGGGCAGATCGCTGGAAGGTTAAAATATCGCCATTGAAAACGGGCACAAATGGAACAATTCTTTTTACCGTGGTATAATTCACCCGAGTGCTAATAGAGACAGAATTTATAATTCTGAAACAATATCAAAGATGATGAATCTGATACCTATAACTTCCCTTCAATCACAATTCTTCAGTCAATCTAAATACTTTAAACCCAGAACTTAAACCAGCGATCGCCTTTCAGAACTGATAAGGCTTTTAACCGGACTTGGTATTCCTATAGCACAGATTAATGGAGTCATTATTACAACATTAAATAAGCAGCGCTAACATAATTGCAATACATTTCTCTTTATTCAGGATGTAAACAGCCGTGACGTTACAATACGGAGTCAAATACGAAGTAGTTGATATGTGCAGTAATGTTTATTAGGACTCCATGTAAATTGGCTCGGCATAGCACGATATAGTCTATGAAATATAAGTAGAGGTTATGAACTGATTATGATTAATCGTTAAAGCATAGACAAAGACTGCATAAATCAAAAATTTAATTAATATTACCATGATTCAATTTTGAAGCAAAAATCATAACTAATTTTTTTTAAGAAAAAAACATTTTTCTTTCAATTACACGTTGTTGAATGTCAATTCAGTTGTTACATTTATTCATTTCATCTTTATTTCCTTTAAAGAAATTACTTAAATTCAATTCAGTTCATTTGTCACTTGATAAATTTAACAACGAATATCATTTAACTGCCTAAATGAATATCCAAATGAAATTGCCGTGGTTTATTTCACGAAACGAATTAAAAGATTGCAATGAATGAATGAATGAACGAAAATATACAAGCCGTTCTCTATAACATCATTGTATTTTTTCAAGATTTCAATTAAGATTCTTCAGTTTTATGCTCTTCATCAAATACAACCCGAAAGAGATTTCGATATTTCTGCACATTAATATGTCACATCTTTGTTTGTGAAAAAAAGAAAACACAGTGGAATGACTTTTTTTTTCTTTTTTCCACCCTTATTCGTCTTTTTTTTTTTTTGTTAGGTCGTGTTTGCGAATCCGTGGCCTATTCCAGTCGCCCAGAGCCTCCAAACGTTATTTCAAGTTCGGTCCGATGACAAAAACGCAATTCCAAACACGCTGCAGGCACTTCGAAGACGAAGTCAATAGTACTATCCAGATGTTCATTTGTGATGGTAGCTTTAACATAGCTCAGGTTTTCATTGAAGTGCTTTTAGAATCTTTTGCCTCTATTGACTGAAGTAGAAAATGATTGTTTGGATATCTGAAACGGAAGGCAATAAAGAAAATTCAACGGCAAAAAGCAAATAAACTAATCCATTTTACTTTATCCGAACTTTAAGAAACTTTCCTGTATTGAAAACCGATCGTCGTATGAGTTTTTATAATGTGTATTTTTTCCTAGAAAATTCAAATAGAAACAATAATTATACAAGATATAGATAACTTTTAATGTAATGGAGTATACTGTCCTTTAATTAAAAAGTAAAACTATTGCAAGAATCCTTATAAATTATAAGATTACGATCTGATTAAATATAATTAATTAAAATTACTTCCTCTCGAAGCATTGTTATCCAATTTCTTTATATCATTTAAATTAAAAAAACTGCTTTCTTTTGACCAAAAAAAAAATTGAAACGCATCTAAAAGGGTATTAAAAAGTATATTTTTTTAATTTTAATTACTTCATACTTTTCAGTCTTGAAATCCTCATATCTCCCTCTGATTTGATTAAATGAATCGATTTCAAAAATATTAAAAGAAGATCTGCCTGTTTACTCAGATGAGTACTGAGAGAGAAATCACGGAAAGGAATTTCGAAATTTCCTTTTTTTTTATAACGCAGAAAATTAATGCCTTCAATACAAGTTTTTATTTCCCTTTAAAAAGATTTCAGAGTCAAATTAATTATTAATTCTTCTATTCCATGCCAGGAAAATCGCATTATTCAACAAACAAACAAATTAAAATCAATAAAATAAAAGCAGTTCTTAAAATACTTTTATTGGTGTGCAAATAAGTAAAATTCATTTTTATTTTAATTATTTTCTAATTTTTAATCTTTCATTTACAGTCCATTATTATTAATATTTTTTTTATTTTCATATTCTCTACCCTCAATGACACGATTCAATTTGTTCAAGTCCAAAACATATTAATATTAAAAAATATTTTTACAAACATGTAACAAGTGAACTGAAGAAAAAGTGCACAAAAATAATGGAATTTATTAGTCAATTAATAATTTGTTTGTTGTCCTTTAGATAAATAAAAAATATTTTGCCACTGAAGTGAACTTAATAAGCCTGACCAAATAAAAGCTTCTCAATCCATATAATAGAAGTGAAAACGAATTGTTGATAAGACGCCCCTTTTTTTTTTTTTCAGATCACATTGCTGAATAGTTTGATTGCTAAGCTGACATTAAGAGATATCATTTGGTTTGAAAACTTCAAAGGGAAAAAAATTCAATGGAAAGGTCTAGTGTCAAGTTTTCAGGCAGTTTTTAGCATCATTTGGAAAGGATTTTCTAAATGTTTTTGCTTAAGAAATATTTTCCAACATAGATTGTAATCTGAATTTTGACGAGGTGTTTTCTTAGTCAATGAAGAGAGAAGGTGAATTTTCAAATGGCGATGAATAGAAACAAGAAGTCTCTTTACTTCAAATTTGGTATTTATCGTCTGATTCGAGATTTCCTGGCTCCTTATACGTTTTCTCAATTTCTTCCCTCTTAAAATGTTTAGTACCAAGGTATAGACAAGAAAAGGGAGCTGCTATACCAAACACACCATCCGTCCATTTGATAGTGTAAATAGCGGGCATATAAACGTGTTTACACGCCTTATTTTTGATCGCGACATAATTATTGAGCGATTCTTCCAAATTGCAGAACTTGGACTTTGCATACAATGTTTAAAAGTTTTTCATTGAAAATAATTTTATTTGATGAAAGCCATTTATATTATTTTTATTGCAATGAAGTCTTTTTATTTATTCCCCATTAACATCATTTGTAAGTATTCGGAAAAATATCGTTAAAATACAGATGGCGCGATCTGACTCGAATTTTTACTGTCACTCGAATTGTGTTGACTCGATAGTCAACGTGTTAAAAAGCATTCATTTCAACTTCTGATCTCATCGTCGCCAGAATGGATGGAGCTGTCTAACATCTTCCAAATGATGTATTTTGTGGATACAAAAAGTGCTTCTTATTAATGATCACTTTATTCCGTAAATGCCGATGAATAAGTATTTTGACTCACTATCCCTAGTATGGATGACATTGGTACACCATGCGACGATCTGAACTCACTTTAGACCCCATTTGCTGCGGAAGTTCAAAAACATAAGAATGTGAAGAAATGCAAATTCTAATGCATTCACATAAGTATTATTATCACAGAAATTTATCATTTTCTTTTATTTCAGTATGCAATTTTTATGTACAACCTTATGCCTTCCCTTTACAGTGAATCGAAAGTGTTAAAAATTGGCTCCAGGCTTAGTTACCTATTTTCTAACCATGATGTACCCTATTTATAACAAAATGAATTGATATAGTACAGTTTTACTGTATAAAATATTTTAAGGTCATCTCACATCACAATTCTTTTATAAAACTTATTTAAATTAGTTTCGCTGTTTAATGATGTCCTAATTTATACTGGCGAAATGCAAATTTATGAATCTTTACCAATGTCGATCTCAAATGACATAATATTTCAAATTTTCAGCCTGAATATAGTAGGGCGTCATACGAACATATAATATTTTAAAACTCTCCCCGTCCAAACTGAATATCAAATCTTCTTCAAATAGGAACACTTTCCGAATTAGGCTAAAAGTCTTGCTTGACTTATTAGTATTTAGTATAGTACAGTTATTTTGAATGCATAGTTTTATTTACAGATCAAACTGTGTTGATGAAAATGCTGTAACAAGTATTTCTTTTCATCTTTTAACTTACAACATAATTTTCCAATAAGCGAACAAAGTAAGAAGTGCTTTCCTTATGCTGATAATTCTTGCCAAAGATCTTTTGTATTTCATAAAATTTTCACATCAAATTATTAAGAATTTTTGCATTTTAGTTATGAAAAACTATTTTTTTCATTCATGCTGCTTCTCATGTTTTTACTATAAAATTCAAAACATTCTTTCCTCGAGATTATGCGTCATTGCTTTGACTTCTAAATTCACAGCCATTTAATCGGAATCGTACGATTTTTCCTAAATGATAACAGCGGCTGATATGTGGATTAACTGAATGTTAACAGAGTATCTATCTTAAAATTATGTAGATAGCTTCAGAAATGTATTATCTAGTTCCTGAATTGAAAATAAGCTGTATTTATATCCATTCATTAAATATTGAGGTTCGACTAATAACACGAAATTTTCAATTTTTTTCTTTCGCATTGCGAAGCCCTAAAACAACTGTAAAATATTTCTGAACGAAAATATTATTTATTATCTAGTTCAGGAGCTACAAAACTTATTCAGAAATTATTATTCCAAATTTGAACTAAAATTCTCCATTCAACTTTAATTTATCGGGTTTTTCATAAGAAAATTTATCGTATTCTATATTTGAGAAAACAGCATCTAAAGATGTAAAATAGCATTAAATCGTATATAAATACAAATACAAAAATCATCTAATTTCCCCCCAAAAATAGCCAAAAAATTCTAACGGTTTTTATAAAGAAACCTGCTCAAACATTATCAAATTTAAATAATTCATAGTTTCACAAAAAGTAGACTTTTCAACGTAGTCAGCTATTTAAACAGAATGGATAGCAAAGAATGAGTTTTAAAAAATAATAATCCTTTTTCCATACGACGCCTCATCATTTTCAATCATTTCAACAATCTAACCCGACCTCCGAAAACGCACAAAAAGGAGAAGTCAAGTTACAAGAAATGATTCAGATCTTTTGAGACAATTAAAGTATCGTTTCTTTATTTGAATTGTTTCTACTTCCTATCTTTTGGCCAATAAAGATAAAAAATTCCCCACCAGAGACAAGATCACCTTACCTTCTGGTCTCCTAACATTATTACTTTTGGTTAAGAAGCCGTGTTTTCTACCACGTATTGATTTCCCATTTTTTTCACTGCTTTCCATCATTACTCTAAACTGACATTACTCACAGGAAAGAAACATGTTTTATCATCCTATTCTCAACTTCCACATTCTTCTGAATAACAGGAAAGTTTTTTGTTTTAAATATGTGGAAGTATTATTTGTTTCCCCCTTCCGCTTATTTTACTGTTATTATTATTAACCTGAGGTAAGTGGTTTACTAATTGAATTTAGAGTTTGTTTTGTTTTTTAAATAAAAAAAAAGGTTCAAGCGCTGTGGAATCTCGGGGAAAGCTGCCGGATATAGCAGATTGCTTACTGAAGTAAGAATTCTTGATAAGTATAAGAAGTTTATAAACTTATGATAATGACACTTTAGCTATAAGTCATCCCAGCCTTTTTGATCGTGGTTTCTTTCATCCGAAATAAAGTGCAAGGAGTTGAAAATCAATTATTAAAAATTGATGGTTTATTACTGGGTATTTTTGAAGTTTCTAAGAGTTATGCTGAACGTTGTAGCAACTGCTGGATACATGTGATTGTAGACGGAAGGAAGAGAAATATTATTCAAGTATAAAAAGTCCACTAGTTTCTGGTAATGACACTTAGGCGGCAAATTATTTTTGGAATAACATATGATTTATCCAGAACAAATATTCATAAGATTTTTCGTAAGAAATCAGAAAGGGTCAGGAACTTCAACTGAAGGTTAAATTTCGTTTTGGAATTAATTTAATGGTTTCATTTTTCAGTTTTTGCCATGCCATGATGGTTAAAATTAAAGTTAAAACTTTTAATGTGCCATTTTTTTCTTGTTAATAAAATGGCACATTAAACAAACCTAATATTTTAAAATTGATCCTTAATAACAACTTAAAATTTTCAATCTGAAAAAAGGCTCATTTATCTGCTTCCTTAAATAATATATGAAGCTATAACTTCTTGTTATTCTAAATTAGCCAGCAGTTTTTATTCGAGACTTGAATCGTCAGATTTATGGAAATAGCTAATTTATTTACAATCATTTAAACACTGTTTCGCATATGTTCTCTCATTTCTGTCCTGTTCTATGATCAAATGATACAAAATCTCTTTTGAGCTATCTAAATAAAAGATAAAAATCGATTTTATCTGTATTCAACTTTAACTAAGATATCGGCCAAAAAAATTCAACATAAGCCCTCAAATAATTGTTAGTTTACAAGGATTTTATTTCCTAGGCATAGAATTTCATTAAAGAATTTTGTTTTTAAATTGTTTACAAACTCAAATAGTAATTTCGAGTAGTATGTTTTGAATTTGAAAACATGCTGCTATTTCCAGAATTATTATTACCATGCTAAAATCAGTGATTTGCTTAATCTTGAAATATCCTTTGATATTACGTCAACATTATTTTGAACCAAGAAATACTTTTTATATTCAAAATATTCAATACTATCTGAATAGATAACATCTTATTACCTACAGGTCCAAATTAATTTATTCATTACCATCTTTTTATGAAGCGTTAATTTATTCAATAACTCAAAACTTCTACAGAGTTTTTATTGACAATTTTTGCAAATGCATTGAAAGGCGAATGTATATAAAATTAATCATTGTGACAAAATGCGATTTTCTTCCAAAATCTATTAAATTATTTTTCGCAAGTTATTTTATTTTGATAGCTCTTAAATCATTCGTCAGGATTAATTTTAAATTTTTATGCCCATTTTGACATTTAATGCGGATAATAATTTCATTAAAGTTTTATGGTCATTAACCGAATTATGACCATATCACTCTATATGTATACATGTCAGCCATAAAAGTTGAAAGAAATTAATTATTACAGTGTCTGTTACAAACTTGAAATAAAAACTTTTAAACTCGAAGATTAAAATCACAAATCTTCTCTAAAAACACAGTTCATGCTATAGCACTCATTCGTAACCTGACAAGTGTTGCTGAAAGGAAGGTGAATTTTAAAATAAGGATTAATAAATTCAGTTTAATGAAGACGTTTACGTTATCCCAAAATTAATTCAAATGCCTCTATTGTTATTCGGGCTTTGTTAAAAGTTACATATTCTCATCTTTATATTTTGTTTCAAAAGAAATGTTCAGCAGGTGCTAAGAGAAGGAAGATGGCTGTTAAAATTTTGCTTGTACATTTAAGCCTCTTGTATGAAATCTATAATTACAAACACGACATCTAATAAATTTGCAAGGGTGAAAGAAATCGGGGATTGAAACGTGAAAGACAAAAAGGGCGCTAAAGACGTATGCCCAGTCTTTTGAAATAGAAGTGATTTACTGTAAAGCAGCGAAATCCGTGACAGGTTTATTGTCTACCAACAGCTAATGATTAGAGTAAAAACGTTGAAACGGGGCATATTTTACACGGTAAAATTATTGGAAACGTCGGTATTAAGTTGATATATTTCTGTTTCTTTACATCCTTCTTCGACGCAATGAAGTAGTAATGAAAAAATAGAAATTAGCTCCTTTGAAACAGTCGAAAAATCCCTTTATTGATCTGATTCTTGGAAAAGAACATATCCCTGCATGAAAAAGAATGAGAAGAAAGAAAAGATAAGAAAACAGAGGTCAAAAGTATTTTTTTTTTTATACGTAAAACGGCACATCACACATAAGTGAATGTTCGTGTCAGAGCAAAAGGGAGGGATAAAAAATTTCTACTTCTGTCTGGCAAAAACACACTTTAAATATATATATTTAAATTTTGCTTTTAGTTTTTATCTTTTCCAAGGAAATTTGCATTCGACTTTTGTTGAAAATCCACAAATCTTTCGCTAATTACTTTAAAGGTTGTCGGTTCGTAATTGCCCCCAGCCTTTTGAACAAAAGCCTTTTTGGTGAAGGAAAAACCAGTTTTTAAGTCCACAATGATTTCGTTCAGATGACCGCAGGCCCCAGTTTATAAGAAAGAAATAGGCGTGTTGCGAGATGACTTCGGCCACAGTAAACGCGGTTGAGGAGAATGTGTGAAAAGCGAAAAAGATGTTTGAAATTTCTATAACAATGGGCGAAAAAAATGAACATTTCGGAATGGAGTCTTGGAAGCCTTTTTCTTTTTTAATTCATTTTTATCTCTTTAAAGCAGACTTCTACGAACCAAAAAATAATAATACTTTTAAATTATCTACTTTTTTCTTAACCTGAAGCAAAACAGAATAATACACGAATGTTTGAAAGAAAAAATTAATTTTCTTCTTCATAAAGAAATTTTTTCCCAAGAAAAACAACTGCTGCGTAGTTCTTACAAAAACAAATCTGAAAAATGTAATGAAAGCATGAAGCATAAAGTTTCTAAGTCTGAATGGTCTATTCCTGTCTTAAATGGTGGCATTCGTTCGGAAACAAAATTATTCAAGGATTTAAAAAGATAATTGAATTGACAGAAAATTACGAGCCGCTGTTCTTTCCGTAGTGCTATTATTTCCAAATCTTCTATTGAAAAAATACAAAAACAAAGAGAATTAACTATCCACTTAGCGTTTCATGACTTTGAACTTAGTAATTACTTTGGTATCAGTTTCTTTAATGATCCTATTTTAGAACTTGATGTTTTTATCAACATATGTTCTTTTTAACATTTTTATAATGTGCATATGTATGCATGTATAAGTTTAAAATCGGCAGACCTTTGTAGAATGTACTGTACCAGGCTTATTTTAAAAGTTAAATTTCATTCATTTCAGAATTTGTTCAAAATCAAGGTAATTACTTTTAAATTTGAAAATTGTGTTTTAAAATTACAAACTAAAAATAGTACCAAATCCACAGTTAGTAAATTCTTTCATTTTTTCCCTTTAATTTCTGCCGTAGAAGGAGACAAATTTCTCCTGACGTGGGAAATTTAGAATTGTGGGGAAGGGGGGGGGGTTAAATGGCAGCTAGTTAAGATGTCTTTATCATCTTATCACATGTCAAAATAACGAATGAATAACAGCTCACATAGTTTCAAAGTGACATGCATATAATAACAGAATAATGATGTTTTCTTGTTGAGTCTCTGAATTAAATGTAGTCGGGAAAAAAGTCACAACTCTCGTTTTAAACATGAAATTTAAAGTATTCAACAGGAATTTAAATTTATTCTTTGAACATTATTTTCTGCGGCACGACAACAGGAGGGAAAAGACGAAGCCTCATCGGTAATATTTCAAGGTCAATAGAAACCACTAGAGCAGAGGTTCCCAAACTTTTTTTTTTTCTCGTGGACCACTTTCAAAGTTTTACTATTTTCGGTAGACCCCCTGCTGCTACATTTCTACTGTATTCCCAAAACTCCTAAAAAATATTACCCTAAATTGGGGGTGTTAAGAAGAAAAAAAAGTAACACATTTTCTTGTGTCCTATTTATTAAAATAATACTTGTGGTTATACAAAATTATAAACATTTATTATTACAAACAATCAGCAATTGACAAAAAATCAACAATGAACTCTGAAATGTAAATCAACAATAAAAAATAGTCATACTTTTAATGAGACGGATGTACTTGATGAATTGACAGCAAATCATCAATATTTGGCTTCAGTTTTGTAAGAAGTAATCTCAAATCTCCCCGTTCTGTGATGTTCAATCTGCTCCTTTTTATTGTTAACAAGTTGATAACGGCACTAAAACTTCTTTCGACAAGATATGACGAGGGAAACGCTATCAAAAATTTTCTCGCAATTTCCCATAGCCCAGGATATTTTTCGGGGATTTCTGCCTGCAGCCAAAATGTTTGATAGCCTTTTTTAAATTTCACCTTCAGTTTCTCGTTGGTGCTGAGCTCAAGTAGCTCCTCTTGTAATACCACATTCGCCTCTTCCGTTTCATCAAATGGGGTTATGATCCATAGTGGTATTTCCGTCGTCAGAATATCTTCAAATCTATTTTTGAAGTTATCATGCAGGATATTTAAATGTTGAGCGTATGTCTGAATATCCTCATCAGGACATTCTATCTGTGATAAGTGCGGAAACTGGGAGAATTCGCGCCGACTAATATTTTGCTTCATTAATTTCAATTTACCAAGAAAAGTCGAACTTACACCCTTTGTTTTTATTAAATGAAGGCTGTCCCCTTGTAACTACAGATTAACGTCATTGAATTTTATGAACAAATCTGTTAAGTACGCAATGTCCGCTTTATATTTGATCAGACTTTCTTTTAAATCTGGTGCTTTAGTTTCCAGACACTCTATCACTGATTCGAATAGTGAACATCGATTCACTCACAGTCACACTTTTATGTTCAAAATCCCGGAAACAAATGAGTAACGTTTTGTTCTTGGCATTCGTATTTATACTAATGTCGATTGCAAGCACAGCACAAGTCGCATTTCATACCTTTGCAGGTCTAAACAAGCATCCCGGACGAGCGGGCGCACGGGCGGCACTTTGCAAGTCTCGACATGTGGTGTACACTTGTACTATTATCTATTGTTCTATTCAATTCTGTGTTTGAACTGAGTCTCGCTATCTGATGATTGAATCGAATGATGCTATCTGCCTACGTTGATAGGTAAATCCAAGCCAAAAATTTTGTTCTTTATTATGAAAACCAGAATTTTTCGTGGACCCCCACTTACAACTTGTGAACCCGTTTTCTTTTCACATCTACGTGGACCCCCGTGTGGTCTCCTATGGACCCCTGGGGGTCCACCTGGACAACTTTGGGAACCTATGCACTAGTGGAAGTCAATAATATTTTTACAGTTTCAAAAAAGTGGCAGTAAAACTGAAGAATTGCGGGCAGAGTCTTTCGAGCAGATATGCTGTAGCTCGAGAGGTGTGGGAAACCATGCAACTCGAAAGTTAATGGTTGAATGAAAAGGCCAATGAACTTAGCATTTGAATTGGCATTTGCTGAATGCCAATAGATTTGTGTCCCCGGAACATTCACATGAATTTCCTGATAAAGGCGTTATCTTCCCCTCTTCATCAACATAAAAATTGCTAATCTTCAAGCAAGACTGCGAATTCCCCTAGTGCTTAGGATTTTATTTTCAGTATCCAGCACATGGGCATTATGTGCTTCGTAATAATATCAAGAATGCATTTTAGATTTTTTTTTTCAACCAACTAAAACCAAAATTTAGCAAATAAAAATTTTTTACAAGAACGCACACTGAATTTCATTTATCTTTATCAATGCGTTTCTGAGTTATCGCCTTTACATGTATGCAATTTACATGTATACAAAGTTTTATATAGATCTACGCTTTAGATACTACAGCTATGTTCAAACATTTACCAATCTGGCTTTTAATATTTTATAGTTACTAAGTTAACTAGCATTCAAATATACAGATAGACAAATTTCAAGTGATTGGAATAAATTAAAAGTTTAAATAGAAATTTGGAAACTACATATGAAAATTCATCCGTATAGCTCAAATTATTTATGATTAATCGTTTTCACGTCAGATATAATTCCAAAAATCAGTTTTTGAATTCCTGCAAGTCTGAAACATCGAGATTCGACAATATTTCTATACAAGAATAGAAAAGGTTAATAAATTTTGAAAAAACTAATCATTTGATGTATACTCACTGAGTAACGCCCTAATTTAACGTCTCGCAATGAAACGTGTCTTTTTTAACTGACAGTAAACAAACAACATAAATTCAATAAAAATCAATTTAATTAAAGAAGACTTTATTTTCGTTTAATCTCAATAAACACAAACATACATTTGAATCCTTCAAATTGCTTTTCAAGAAGACTTAATGTATGTTGACTGTTAAACTTTCCTGAAAATGAAAGCCAAATGAATGCAGAAAAAAGCGTTAAATTTATTCAAGTTAGTTTTTCACTTCCGTAAAAAGATTCAAAATTTAAATCGAACTTTTCATTTTAATTTCGTTTACAAGTTACTTCGTTTCCTTCCATGTTTTTCTTCTTTCGTTATTGTTAAGTCATTTCAGAAATTCTTTTTCCACCCTTGCTCTGAAGGTAATTTAAGTAGGAGCTACTTAGAATGAAATTACCCAGATGAAAGAAAATACAGTTGATTGCTAGTTTTCTCGAAATATTCTCGCTTTATCTCCTGCTGCCTCGACAGTGGAGTTTTTTTACACACCTTTTTTCAGAAGTAAGAGGGAGAGTTTTACTTCTTTAAGTAAATTCGAGAATAATTTAGTTCAGTTGTAAACATTTGGAAAACAGTTTCCATGTAATGAAATTTAATACATTTGCTACATCATTTTTAGCCTCGTAATTCGCAACAGTTCTTAATGATTTTGGGGTATAGTTTTGTTTCTCCAACACAACAACAGTTTTTGTGTTTCGTTTCGTCATTTCGAAGAAGAAATCGACTACTTACTCTGACCAACCAATTTTTTCATTTGATCAAAATTTATAACTTCTGGTGTCAATGCCAAATTTTTATTAACTATCTAGCTATATTTTGGGAATATTGCGTCCACATACAACCTTTTAATCATAATCTAACCTTTTTATTGATTTACTTATTTCAAAATTATGTACAATTTGAGTGAATAAAACTGTCCGAAATTTTATCAATCCGGTACTTTGCATTTTTAAGTTGACACGCACACAGAAGAAGAGACAAGCTTTCTGAATGCATTGCGCTCACCATTTGAAGGGGGGAAAATAACAATTTTAGTATAAAGAGCAGGAGCAAAATTTCATCCCTTCATTTTCTTTCCTTTTGGGTGATATTAGACAAACAGGACAATACACTATAAACGTTTTGTCCTAATTCATGGTTGTCTGAAATGTAACGACTCGACGAAAAATTTGGATCTTGAATCATTTGACGACTATAATCTAAATATTTTGCATAAGAAAAGCTTCGAAAAACATTTGTATAAAAACACGCTTTTATAGAGTACTGAAAAGATTTTTCTCATTTAAGTATTTTTGGTGTACTGATATGTAAAAATTTTATTTTCAAAGCTGAATTATATTACATTATTATAAATGCGGTAGAGGACTGAAATCAAATTCACTACACAATATCGCTCCGAGTATTAAATTAAAATTTAATTCATTTTAACCATTAATCGGAATTTAAAGCCCTAAAATAGTAAATTGTCTTCAAGAATGCGAAAGTGAACAAAATTTCAGAATTCTTCCTCGTAAGTAAATGAGTGAAAAAAATTCTATTTTTAAAATAATTTTTTTCATGTTATTAAAATGTGAAAGAAATCTGCTGAAATCATATATGTACTTACCATACATTGTAAATTTAAAGGAACTACAAATGACTCTTATATTAAATATCCATTCAGTATTCAAAGACCAAAAGGAACGCATAAGAAAACCAACGGCAGCCATCGGCCCGAAAATGACTCACACACTACCTAACAAAAGAGTTAGACCATTTCTATTCACGGTAAAGTCAATAATGATCAAAATCTTCCACATGAGCGTTTTGTACTTCGTAGTAGTGAAGAAAACCTAATATGCATTTTAAGCATTCCTTATCGAACCGTTTAAAACCAAAATTTGACACAATTTTAGTCACAAAGTATCATTTATCTAAGTTGTTGCTTCGAGTTATCGCTTTTACAGACGTATGAATATACATATGAATGCTGATCTCATCTATACTTTTAAGCTGAAACTGAGTATAAATTTTAGTTTTGAAGCCTTTTACTTTCTCGTCAACGAAATATAGAGGAAATATTGTCATTCCAAAAATTTCGACGTTTCAGAAGTTCGAAAAACACATTTTTGTCACTATGCCCTGAAAATTATAATTCAAAACAACTCGCAAGAAAAAACTAGAACTTGCTAATGACCAAAAATTTGCTATATGAAATGATGACCAAATTTGTAGATTTCTTTCAAACTTTGAAGGAAATTCCTTCACAGGAAGTCTAAACATCTGACTGTTCGACTCCAAATGATCTCGATAACTACAAAATTTAAAGAGCTAGGTAGATAAAATTTGGTATAGAGATTTTGCATCTAAAATATAGA
This sequence comes from Argiope aurantia, assembly GCA_026543865.1. Taxonomy (NCBI): domain Eukaryota; kingdom Metazoa; phylum Arthropoda; class Arachnida; order Araneae; family Araneidae; genus Argiope; species Argiope aurantia. Next base: position 5,393 of record JAPMOR010047196.1, on the reverse strand, counting down.
TACGTATCAAATGTATTTATCCATCTTCCTTCCCATTTAACACGAAGCTAGATAATACTCTTTTAAAAATATCGTTCATCCTTCTCTTACTGCACTTGTTATTTCCTAAAACAATATTCTGGAAATTTCTCGCCGGCATAAGGTAAGGAGGAAAAATATATGCATGAGATTACTTTCAAAAATTCGGCGCACGTGACGTGAAAATTGTCAGGCCGCTTTATTTTAATCTGACAATCCATTTTCATCTGAATGTTTGTTCTGCCCGGGAGAATCACGTATGTGATGAAGCAATCGCCTCTTCTTGTATATTAATCTAAAAGATACATGATGATCATGTACCCCAAAGGGGATTTCTGTTATATATTGAAAAAATATATACAGTTATGCAACCCGTTCGAATGCTGATGCAATTAAATGCGATAGGAATGAATCCAACCATAATAACAGTTAAAGGTAGACGATAATCTCGGATCGAAAGGCATCGTCATTCATTATTTGGATTTAGAATTATGATAAGGATTTGGATTTCTTAAATCATTAGGAGACTTGTTAAAGCATGATCATAGTTATGTCTTTATTTAAAAGACGTGCACACAAAGGTCATTACACAAAAATAACAGCTAACCAATAAAAATATATCAAATATGTCAATACTGAAAGGAAAATGAAAATTATACAAAGCAAAGCATGTACTTCCTTACTAAGGAGTATAAAATAAAATTTGATCCAATTTGGTGCATCATAAGAAAAGGAATCATTTTATTTTGAATTACATATAATTTTCTTCCTTATGAAAAGTAATCGGTGATGTATTTCACACTTGTCATTTGGCACTTTATAAAATTCTCGAAAATGTGTGAATATCAATCGATGTCTAATACTCTGCCTAAAGATGTCTAGGCATTCTACAGAATGCTGGATTTCGACTTTTGACATTAGTATATATTTTTTAGACTCAATTTTCTGTATATCTTATCCCTTTTAATATCCGACTGATATATTCCCATTAATATTTTTGCTTTATAGAGCATATATACTATAAATTCTTAATGTTTCCCTCATGCCCTTGAAAGCTTACCAATTGACTGATTGAAAAAATTCTGGAATGTTAAAAGGATTAACATAAAAAATTATACATTTCAACGTCACAATGATATATTCTTAAAAATAAATTCATTTTATATTTTGCTCAATAAGCATCGATCGTTGCTTTCCATCTAATTTCCATCACACTTTAGTCTATAAAATATATATATATATTACATATTAAAAAAAATCCAACCGAGTAAGAAATCAAACATTCTATAGACTGCGGGATGAAGAACTACATCCTCAACAAACATTACCGTTGCCCATTATACAAAAGTTAAAACGTTCCGTTTATGCAAAATTGCAATTATTTCGTTTGAAATCCAATCTTCAGATATTTTTTGTTTCATTTTTACCAAAATATATAAAACTAGAAATCTGACGCAAAAGGAAAGGGCAGATAATTACATTTTTAATGTCTCAAATTGTAACTGACATATGAATAAAAAAAGAACTCTCAAATGCTTAAAGAATTCTCATAAAGGATTACACATCTTAAGATTGTGACAACATAAGAAATTCTTTCAAATGCATTTATCTCATTCTTTCTTCAGTACGAGAACCCATTGAATTCCTTTTGTATTTCTCTTAAAAAATTCGAAGTCAAAACTTTGAAGAAGCTTCTCGTTCCTGTCTTCTACAAACTCGAAAAACACATTTTTAGTATTAAGTTTTTCTGTGAACGTAATTTCAAAAGGCTTTGAGCCAGATGAATAAAATTTGGTATTTGATGTCTATAAATTCTAAATTTCTATCAAATTTTGGACGAAATCCATTCGGTGGAAGTATAACTTCAAAACTAAGAGAACTCAATCGATACAATTTGGAATACATCTAATGTGTAGATAAGCATCACATTCGAAACCAAATCCTTCAAGTGATGACTGTCTGTCGGTCTATACTTTTCACAAACGCGATAACTTGAAAGCGCAATTACTTAAATATATGAAATGTTATTTTGTGACTACAATTGTAAACTATGTTAAATTTTAGTTTGAATCAGTTAAAAATAAGTGCTACCATTTCAGTATTAACAGCATTTCATTAAAAAAAGATCGCAACTATAATACAAAAGTACATTTATTAAAGAGATCGCAAAAATGTTATTATTCAAATCACAAAAAATATTCAACCTAAAATACTCATTGGCCGCCAGAACAACTGCTAATAATGATAAGGGTGAATCAATTCGTCATAATTAAATCACGCTTCTTAATTGAGATGAGTTCTTTAAAGGGACGAAAACAGGAAATCAAAGGCAAAGATACTTCTCTTGTCATCTTCTTCAGTTTCGAAGATGAGACGCCAGTGAGCCGCTGTGCTCGAAAGAACGATGCAATCAACATCGAATGACGCATCTAATTCGAAAGAAAGGCAACTACGGATTTTGGAGGAAATTTCTTCATCTTGTTACTTACTTTCCAGGAAGTTTGTTTCCTCCAAGCACGGCTGAGACGGTTCCGATGGTTTGCGTCATTAGCCGTTTTTTGCTTACATTTTTTTTTGCATTGAGGTAAAGACTTTCATTGGAGTAACTTTTGATCTCAAGTTGGGAATTTATGACATGATGCTCGAGAGTACTCGCAGATATTAGATTCTTTGGGCCATTCAAAAACCATATCGATTCATTTGAGTGTTAGAACCAAAGCACTTCATATACTTCTCGTTTCACATGCTCGTTATATGTTTCCCAAAGAATTAAGATATCAAGACGACTTAAAGAAAACAGTTGATTGCCAAATGAAAAAAATATTAATCAGAATTATTTTTAAAAAATATTAAAATTATTGAAAATAATTAATTAAGAAGCTAATTTTTTTAACTCCAAACTCTTATATACATCCACTAAAACATGCATTACGTTCAAATTTGTGCCTCAGTGTGTTCTAAAATAGCTCTAGTGTTGCTTTAAAACGGGACGTTAATATAACTAAACTAAACTGTGTTTCAGTTTGTTTATGACAACTACACATTTCATTATTAAAGTTACACATGCAAAAAGAATCTGAAACTTTTTTTCTCCCATGTGATTGAAATGATACAATTAAAACCTGTAAAAAGAAAAATGCGTCATTTAATTTTGTTCGAATGACTCCAATCTTTTCGACAAAACGATCAAAAAAACGATCCTTAAAAAAAAGTAACAGTTACAGCGGCAGCAATTAACTGGCTGAAAATACACTGAATAAAAATAGAAGCGTATCAAATATAATTCAAATACGACCTTAACGAAGATTCCGTACTAGAAAATCTATAAAGACAAGGGGGAAGAATATAGACAAACCTTTATTATATAAGTATTTATCTACATTTTTTGTAGTTCTGCCTGCGATAAAGAAAAAGATATGTTGAACCTGAAACACGTTCCCCTTATGAAACATGGCTGTTAAAAATTTTAAGATCAAAGCGTCGTGATGATATTTCAAACCCAATTCACAAAGAAGATTAAATTTATGTTGCTGAATGTTGATTTAAATATTTTAATAGCGATAAGCAGGGGAAAATATTAAATTAATAATATATGATAGTGAAAATTCTCTTTAATAAACAACCAGTTTAATATTGATGCTATAACTTTTTTAATTTGCCAAATCAATTAACTGTCACAGTCATGCCAACATTTTAATAATGATTCAAAATATATGTTATTTTATATAATTTATAATCGGTTAAAATATAAGCGACATCTGCAATAATATGTTCCATAATGTTTATTTGAATTTTTATTCTAAATTTTTAAAAAAATATACTATCACTTTTCTCCTCCTTTTTGAAGCAATCGATTTGTCAAGTGAGCGACATATTTAAATGGTATTCCTGTTGAAAAATGTTACAGAAGTTCTTCAATTATAAATTGAAACAATATCTATGAAATTAAAATATATCCGTTAAAAAGCAAACATGTTTTGAAAGTTGAAAACAAAAACTAATTGACTAAAAAGAAATATAAAACAAAAACCTTCCATTTTAAAAATTTATCAAACGATTTGTTGAAATTTTTTCAGATAAAAGAATATCTCTTGAATATTTATGTTTTCTATAGAATCATTAAGTATTGGAGTTCAGTGGGTAAAATAACAAAATTCATCATTTTTCGCAGATTAAAACAGATGTAAAGTCTTTTTTAATTAACATATTGTTATTCTGTATTACAAAGTTTTATAGAGAAATTATTACTCAAAATTTGAACAAAAAATACCCATTGGAATTTAATTTCTCAGGATTATGTAAAAGGATTTTACAATAATTTTTAGTTTCAAAATTTTAAATAGTGTTACATCGTAAATTATTGAAATATAAAAACTAATGCGATTTCCCGGAGAATGAACACAATAATAAAATTCAATTGGTTTTATTAAAAAAATATTCTTAAATTATTAGAAATATTGAATAAAAAAACATTCGGTATTTTCGCAAAATAACAACTTTTTCCCATCCACCATTATTTGAGATATTTTGCTCTGTTGTTTTAAGTGGATCTTGTATGTAGCTTTTAGCCGAAATTATGTCGAGATTTCATAATGCGGAGATCTAAAAAATGAGAACCCAATTTTTCGTAGCATCAAATGACATTTCTTGAGATATTAAATGTTCTAATTATGTGGAAAAACTGAAAACTTATCTCAAGTCGGTGAAGAATAGAATTGAATGAAGAGACAAAAGAAGAGTTATTGTTGTTTTCTTTGAGATTTCAGATATTTTGATTGAGCCGAAAATCTTTTCTCTCAAAGAAAAATTTGGTTTCAATTGTTCGTCCCCATCATTTGTTTCTACGTCAAATATCCCTTCATTTCAAAATCCTATTGTATTCGAGATCAATAAGAATTAGGCAAGAAGACATAAGCTGGACGATTTCTGAAATTTTATAGAAAATATAGATTTGAATAGATTATAGTCAAATGAATGTAAAGAGATGAAATTCCACCCACCTTTTACCTTTACATTATGATTAGCTAAAAAGTAATGCTGCATCATTATTGTAATGGCGGAATTAATATCCCGTTTGGAAGAGTTGTCATTTGGAACCCTGTAGCAGAATTTATGATATCCTGTAATAAATGGCTGTTTTAAGAGCATTATTGAACACCACCAACTTGTCTTTCCACACATCATCGATTTCTTTTCTATAACGAGTAAGGAAATGTAGATGTTTGTGAAAGTAATCAATTTCGATTGATTACTTTCTCGTAAAGTATTGAAAACTCCGATTTTCAAGAATTTCAGACCTCCCTGACAGTCACTCGAACGCTTTGCGATAGGATTATTCTTATCGTAGGAGAAACTGCAGTGCTACCAAATCAGTT